>CP092863.1:176188911-176316138 GCA_030710605.1 Cordylochernes scorpioides | reverse complement strand
TTATAGAATAAAAAATATATATATTTTTTTGAAAATAGAGCAATCAATAAATAGATATTTAATTAAAAAGGTATATATTGGCTCAAAAATTATTTTATTTTCCAATATTTCAGTGGGCTGAACGCCAACCTTTTTTGTGAGGTATTCCAACTTATTTATATCTTGTAATACCTTGAAAAAGGTTGGCGTTCAGCCAACTCAAATATTGATAAATAAATAATTTTTTGATCCAATATATGCCTTTTTAATTAAGTATCTATTTATGGATTGTTATATTTCAAAAAATATCATACTTTAATATATAATATATTAATATAATAATAATACACTATAATATAAACGAAATCAAAACAGCATGAAGAATTCACAACTGTCTACCCATTCAAATAAATAGACATTGCAGTATAGGATCTATGTGAAGTAGTTTTGAACTATCTATATATATATATAAAATTTTGACAATTCGAAAAGGTTTGACACCTTAAAAACTAAAATATAAATACCAGTTAGAATCCTCATATATTTATTTCTATTAGATTGCTGCTGTGTGTGTGTGGTATATAAAAAGTTGTCCCAAAAGTTCTTAAACACTTGCATAAAAAATTATATACCAATATTTTTCATAATAATATTATTCACCGTTGTTTATGATGTCTTTGTATTATGCATAAAGTAATTGTATTATGTATTCGCGCGCGCCGTAATAATAATATTCGCCGTTATGTATAATGTCTTTGTATTATTTATAAAGTAATTGTATTATGTATTCGCGCGCGCCGTAATAATATTATACACCGTTATATATAATGTCTTTGTATTATGTATAAAGTAATTGTATTATGTATTCGCCTTAATAATATTATACACCGTTATATATAATATCTTTGTATTATGTATAAAGTAATTGTATTATGGAACGCTTCACGATTTTGCGTGTCATCCTTGCGCAGGGGCCATGCTATTATGCATTGTTATGTATTCACCGTAATAATATTATTCGCCGTTATGTATATTGTCTTAGTTTTATGCATAAAGTAATTGTATTATGTATTCGCCGTAATAATATTATTCGCCATGTAAAAAGAAAAACACAAACTTTTGGGACAACCCTATGTATTCGCCGTAATATGATTATTCGCCAAGAAATTAGAAAAACTCGAATTTTCAGGACAACCTTATACATGTGAGACAAGAGATACTGTAAAAGTCCCCAAAAGGCCAGAGGATCGCGTGCCGCCTGTTATAACGGACGGGTGTAAATATTTGATCTGACATTACATTTGTTGATTCACACCGCTACACCTAGAGGTACAAACACTCCTCTCTGTGATAGATATATTTCCTCTTATGATAAAGGTTATTACTTTCCTCACCTATACCTCATTCGATCCTTGGTTTTCATCATAGTAAGTTTTATATGGTATATATTCAAAATTTTCCCACTTTTATGTTTATTATTACAATATCCATAGTAAATCATGAAGACTTAGCATCTTTAATATCCAAACATCAATAAAACATAAACAGATTCATTGAACTCTCAGAAATATATTATTTCACACCGCTGCATCTCACCTAGAGGTACAAACACTCTTATCTGTGATATATTTATTTACTCTTTCTAATAAAGGTTATTCCAATCCTCATTTTTTTCGATCCTTTTTATCATCGAAATAAGTTTAATTTAGTTTTGTATTCAAAATATTCTCCCTTTTATGTGTATTTTATGAATATCCATAGAAAATACTAAAGATTTAGAATATTTTATATCCAAACATCAATAAAAAATAAACAGGTGCATTGAACTACCAGAAATATATGAAATAATAAATATAAATAAATGAGGAATCTAGGGTTCTCTTTTTATAATATTGTTGCACTGGGCTGCGGTTTGGCAGACTCTTCAGCCTTGATTCTCTCCTGTGCTGGGTCTTGCATCTTACCAGAGCGTGTTTCAACCATCCTACAAATTTATATAAGGGAATAATGAGATAAGTCTACTTTAAGTAGCCTCCAGAATAATTTATTTATTTTCTCACATCAAAGAGAGCAGTGAAGTCACACTGTACCTAAATACAAATGATGATAATCTAAATAATCTGTTTTAAATAAATATCATAGAATATAAAAATAAATAAATATATAATTTAAATTTCAAATATATTAAAAATAATATAAGAAATACGCCATTAATCATGATGTAACACTTCCCCCTCCCCAGAGGTCGTCACGTCCTCGTGAGTTACCTCATCAATTCTCTCAAAATAGGGTTTGAGTCTTGAGACATGGACAATCAATGGGTCTTGGCCAGGATTATCTTTCGGCTCAATTAAGTAATTTACGTTAGACAGCTTCTTTAATATTCGATATGGGCCAAAATATTTTCTCAATAATTTTTCACATTTTCCGATTTTCCTGACTGGCGTCCAAACTGCCACTAAATGTCCTGGTTCATAGATTTTCTCATTGTGTTTTTTATCATAGTTTCTTCTCATTCTTTCCTGAGTCTTCTCTGCGTTGTGTTAATGACTACCTGTCTCGTCCTTGCTATTTTTTCTAAGTAGTTTTCTATATATTCGTCGTAATCGTCCATGTTACTGTCCATTGGGATATTCTCGTCGTCTAAGAGGGACATGGGTTCCCTCCCAAACAACAGGAAAAATGGGGAGTAGCCTGTGGTTTCTTGAATCGTGGTATTATACGCGTGGGTGATAAAAGGGAGGATTTCATCCCAGTTCTTTTGGTCTGTGTTCACATACATGCTGATCATATTGATTAAAGTTCTATTTAGCCGTTCCGTTAGTCCGTTAGTCTGGGGGTGGTAGCTCGTTGTGAAGCAGTGTTTCACTTTGCACATTTTCATTACCTCCTTCATCAAATTGCTAGTGAATTGTGAACCTCTATCGCTAATAAGAAATCTTGGGGCCCCGTGACGTAAAATAATATGTTCAATTAAAAATGTAGAGACTTCTTTCACGGTTGCTTCTGATAATGCCTTTGTTTCAGCATACTTGGTGTAATAATCAGTCAACACAATTATCCACTTCCTTCTTCTTTTCGTTGATGGCAAGGGGCCAACAAAGTCAATTCCGATTCTTTCAAAAGGGTAGTTAGCTGGGGGAATAGGTTGTAAAAGTCCAGAAGGCAAGTGATTTGAACCTTTCCGACTTTGGCAAAGATGACACGTCTTTACAAATTCTGAAACATCTTTCAACATGGAAGGCCAATAGTATTTATTCTTCAATCGGTAAGTGGTTCTGGCGACGCCCAGATGGCCATTCAGCATATGGTTGTGGTATTCACTCATGACCTCCTTCCTTCTCTTCTTTGGCACTACCAGCAACCATGCCCTACCTTCAGGATTTGAATTTTTCTTGTAGAGACACCCATTTTCTTTTTTGAAGTTCTATGTAATTGAACGCTTGTTTCCACTAAGGTTCTCCTTAATATTCTCAATAAAATCATCCTTTTCGTCTATTATTTGATTCAGAAATAGTCTTTCATAATCTTCGTCCCATTCGTTTTCAGGTAAGGGTCCTCTAGATAGACCACAGGGTCCAGATGTTTTTTCCCCGATTTGTGTATAATTTCGAAATTATATTCCTGAATCTTCAGTGCCCATCGTGCTAATCGGCCGGTCGGATCTTTCAGATTCTTAAGCCAGCATAGTGCGTGATGATCAGTTACGATTTTGAAGTGCCTTCCATATAGGTAGGGTCGTAACTTGGACATTGACCACACAACAGCTAGACATTCTTTTTCGGTAGTCGAATAATTTTGCTCAGGTTTGCTCAGTGTTCCACTTAAATATGAGATAACTTTTTTCTTTATCGCCGAACTTTTGTACTAATGTTGCACCCAGGCCGATGTTAGATGCGTCAGTATGAATGTAAGTAATTGCATTAGGATCAAAGTGCCCTAAGATTGGAGGATTTATCAATGCTACTTTAAGGGTTTGAAATGCTTTTTCTTGATTTTCTGTCCAGGTAAAAGGTACATTCTTTTTTATAAGACTGGTTAATGGATCGGCAATTTTTGAAAAACCTTTGATAAATTTTCTATAATATGAGCACATTCCTAAAAATGATTGAAAATCTCTAATAGCCTTGATATTATGCTCCGCTGGTTTTATACCATGTTGATTAGATTTATGGCCAAGAATCTCCAGTTCTTCGAAAGCAAATTGGCATTTTTTGTTGTTCAATTTTAAATTAGCCTCGCGAAAACATTTTAAAACAGCTTCTATTCTTTTGAGATGTGTTGAAAAATCCGAGCTATAAATGATTACGTCATCTAGATAACATAGGCATTTTGCCATCTAAGATTACCAAGCATATTTTCCATGTTCCTCTCAAATGTAGCAGGGGCATTGCATAGACCAAAGGGCATTACGTTGAACTCATATAGGCCATGTGCTGTAGTGAAGGCTGTCTTTTCTTTATCTTTCTCCTCAACCTCTACTTGCCAATATCCTGATTTAAAGTCAATTGCTGAAAAGTATTTGGATCCTTGAAGTGTATCCAATACTTCATCAATTCTGGGAATTGGGTAAACATCCTTCACTGTTACATCATTCAATTTTCTGTAGTCAACGCAAAATCTGTACTTACCATCTCGCTTCTTGACCAAGATTACAGGGAAGGACCATGGACTCGAGGATGGTCTTATTATGCCGTCTCTGAGCATTTCATCAATTTGTTCTTTTATGATTTCTCGCTCTTTCGCGCTCACCCTATACGGCTTGTGTTTGATCGGTTTCGCGCCTTCTGTATCGATCCGATGTTTCGCTAAGTTGGATCTTCCTAATCCCGACGAAAACAAATCCTCGTACCTTTCCAAAACTTGTTTCAATTGCTCCTTTCCCTTATATGCTAAATTTTCGTTTATCTGAAATTGGGGTTCTTCATGCTCTTTTTGTTCACTTTCTTCCATAAGATTCACTTCGGCTGGCTGGCTTCCAAAGCACAATGTTTGGTTTTTTAATATTTTTAATGGTCGAGGGTAAGGGTTTGTTATCCAGATATATGTTTCCTTATTCACAACATTTATTAAGCTTCTCGCTAGTCGAAGTCCATTTGTTTGAAATATTTTATGGTTCTCCTCGATGATGTATTCGCCATCCTCTGCTTCTACAAATGCATTAATCAATTTAATAGAAAGTTCTGGTATAATGGCATCCTTTGCACTTTTTATTTTCTTCTGTTGATATTTGATTACGTCACGATTTTCTGTCAAGTCATATTTGATTATTTCACGCTGACAATCAATTTTTGCGTTCATTTTCTTAAGAAAATCACGTCCAAGTATAAATATTCGCAAATGTGTTCTCATTATCACAAATTGATGTGTAATTGTTTTGTCATCAAATTTTATATTTAAAATAATATTTCCTACGATATCTAATTCTTTGTCATCGGGTCCGGAGCACATTTTATCAGGATTTATTATTTCAAGACCTGTGTTAAGAGCTGTACTAAGGTCGACCACTGAAAGATCGGCGCCTGTATCAATCAAAGCTTCGCAGATACCGATTCTATCCACGTTAATGTTCATTTTATATTTGGGGTCTAACTTTTTAATTCCATTTATGGTCGACTTGCTTTGATTGACGGACTCAGGCGCGATGTTTAGTTTAAATCTTCTAATGCGGCATATCTATTCCTTGTAGGGATACTCGAGTACGGGCTATTACTTACGTCAGAGTAGAGCAGAGGTCTCGACTTCTGAGTTCCATTATCCATTCGGATTTCTTCTTCGACCTTGTCTTGTGTAACTATGGGGTCCTCTTCCACAATTCTTACAAACCTGACTCTGCAATACCGCGCTACGTGTCCTGGCTTGTTACACTTGAAACATATTGGTCTCCCGTCTTCTGTCCTATTCCTATTTGAATTTGAATTCTTATTGTATGTTTTACTTGGGTAGACCGGTTTTGGCTCAGGATTGGGAGTGTAAGATCGTCTAGGGGCAGATACCTGGGGCAGAGGCTTGTTCTGGTAATACCTCGGAGTGGGGGCCTGGGGCTTGGAGGTGTTCTGGTAGTACCTCGGAGCGGGGGCCTGGGGCTTGGAGGTGTTCTGATAGGGTCTTCTGAACGACGTAGCATTCTTCCATTGCTCTTGATGATGGGGACGAGGAGAGCGTGGTCCATTATAAAGAGCTTTTGATTTTTCTGCACGTTCTTGGTAATTCTTTTCGAACAAATCCAGCTTTTTACAAATTTCTAGAAGTTCATTGGTATTTTTAGGAGGGTTTAGGTGAAGGGCAAAAGAGTATTCTTTCTTTAACCCTCCAATAACCCAGTTTATTTTAGTCTTTTCTTCCATTTGGGGGTCGACCTTGTTGCACAGTACAAGGATATCCTCTGCGAACCTGATTGCAGGTTCATTCCACTGTTGCATCCTGTTTAGTTTCATCTTAATTTCTTCTTTGTTGGCGTCTGAGGCAAAATCCTCAATTAGGCGGCTCTTGAAATTTTCCCAGCTGGTGAAACTTATCTTGTATAGGTTCAGCCAGGTTTTGGCGCTACCAATCATATTCATGGCAGCATAACGAGAGATAATGTAGTCTGCCCAATGGTACAGGAAGCCAATTTCTTCAAGAGATTCAATCCATGGGCGAGGGTCTTCCGTTCCATCATACTTGGGGATGTCGATGTTGGGATTCAGGACAACTGGGTCGGAACTAGCATCTCTACCAATTGTTGCACTGGGCTGCGGTTTGGCAGACTCTTCAGCCTTGATTCTCTCCTGTGCTGGGTCTTGCATCTTACCAGAGCGTGTTTCAACCATCCTACAAATTTATATAAGGGAATAATGAGATAAGTCTACTTTAAGTAGCCTCCAGAATAATTTATTTATTTTCTCACATCAAAGAGAGCAGTGAAGTCACACTGTACCTAAATACAAATGATGATAATCTGTTTTAAATAAATATCATAGAATATAAAAATAAATAAATATATAATTTAAATTTCAAATATATTAAAAATAATATAAGAAATACGCCATTAATCATGATGTAACAATATGAAACTAAACCCGAGATTCTTTATTGAATTTGTTAAAATGTAAAAGCAAGTAAGAACTTTTTTAATATGAAACAATATGGAAAAAAACTAACCCATAGATTTAGGCAGCCTCTATACCACAATAATTCATTAGTTTATTAATGTGCTGGTTCATGTCTCATCATGACATATTTTACCCTGTATATTCCTAATATGTATATTATTTCGAATTATTTCAGTTATTAATAGATTACTTCTCTAATATGTAAATTTATCTTAATAGCATATGTTATGTGTTTAAGATAAGTAGAAATTCACTAATATATTTGTATAAATATATCTCCTATACGTCGGTATTTGTTGTTTCTTATCCCCTAGTGTGAAGATTACATAAATTACATTTATAAAAAGCAGTGGCGTCTCCCAAAAGTCCTGTTTAGTACATCTAATACAAGCCAGAATGTGTTCTGGAGCTGTAGGTGCCAAGCTACATTTAGGGCAAATAGGGTAGATTTTGTTGTTATTTTCTATCTTCAATGGCTCGAGATGGCCTGTTATAATTCTTGTTAGTGTTGTTTGGTGCTGTCTGAGGTTTAGAGCTTCTTCTGGGTCCAATTCACTGTACCAACTTATGGACCGAAAGGTCTGGTAAGCCATTCTGCTTCTAGGATGTACCAGCTGACCCGTCGGCTTTTAGTTAGTGCTATACTCCCGTCAAAAAATTGATAAGTCTGAAAGCTTGGGAAATAAGAATTGTACAAGATATTTAGCCTTATATTCTTCCTTGATTTCATCAAATCATTTCACTTTATAAACGTCACTTATATGTGCGTGAATCTATAGGCGCTTAAACATAACGCTTTTACACTAGAACTTACGTTTTACAGTCTCACCCATACAACGGAATATTAACAGAATAAATAAATTCAAAAGCTCATTATAAATTAAATCTAAACTAAATTTAGGCCACTAATTAATTTACCATTAAGGAATAAATGTCAAAATACTTTAATGTAAAGATTAAGAAGTTAAATATCGAAATAATTCATAAATGGAATTCTTTCAAAT
Source organism: Cordylochernes scorpioides (assembly GCA_030710605.1). NCBI lineage: Eukaryota > Metazoa > Arthropoda > Arachnida > Pseudoscorpiones > Chernetidae > Cordylochernes > Cordylochernes scorpioides. The sequence goes on along the minus strand of CP092863.1, from coordinate 176,308,061 downwards.
ACATTTGTTTAATAGAGGGTAGAGACAGAATTAAAATCCTATTTTTAGAACTATATATATATAACTACCTAGAATTGTTATTTTACCACTAAATTACATATATATATAATATTTCTTTGTTTTATGTACATACTCAGCTCTAAAACCAGATATTCTGGTTGGCTAATTACAATTATAATTATTTCATTTCCGAAGCGCTATATCCCGCAATGGATACTTGTGCCAAACAAGGAGAAAAGTTTATTTACATAAGTTATTTACATTATTCAACGCATGAAAACATTAGAGATCCAGATTTTGTAGAAAGTTTAGAATGTATTTACAAAATAAATTGAACTTTAAATATGATTTTTATCGGAAATCAAATCGTTAAGTTCACAAACAACTAGTTCATTCTTCATTCTATAATCTTGAAATGCTGGGCAATCGATCAGTAGATGTCTTGAGGTTTGTTCCTCAATACCACAAAAGCAACTTTAATCCTCCACTGCCTTTATTCTATTTTAAAAACTTTTGAAATTTCCGTGGTTTGTAACAAATTGAGTATTATAAAAATTTGGACGAAAGTATTTAGGCTAATTTGGCTAATGAACTCAATGCTTAACATGTGACCGTTAACAGCCAATCAGAGTAATAACTAATAAATCTAACAAATACCTACAAATAAACATTAAGGCGTTGGTGTTAGATGCTATTTTCACAATAAAGTGCATTACAATTATATAATTATATATTAAAATTCAAGAAGGCATACCCTTACCAGGTACACATGGCCATATCTAGATGTCAGAACGCCATCTAGTGTAACATATTAAACTAAACGTTTATTTAACTTGTTCCGTGATATATATACTTTAAAATACAATATAATACGACTTATGTTTTTTAGAACGACATTTGACAATTTTTACCGCAAAATTTTATTTTTTTTACAGAACGAAAAATCGTAATTTATTTTAAGGAGAAATAACGATTATTTCTATCCTTAGGGATGAAGTATGAAAGGATGAATTGTGAAGAGTAATGATGAATGAAAAAACAAAATTCCTATCCCTGGATACTTTTATTTTTTCGTTCATCATTTCTCTTCAAAATTCATTCTTTCATACTTCATCCCTAAGGATAAGAATAGTCGTTATTTCTACTTTAAATAAATTACGATTTTTCGTTCTGTAAAAAAGAAACATTTTCGGTAAAACTTGTCAACGTTGTTTTATATTTATACTTTATTTAAAACAAATAAAACATATTTCTAATATGGAAATTCTAATGATATATTGATTCACACAAGCATAATATTTTACAAAAATTCTGTATAAAACATGAATGTTACCATTTTTTTTCAAAATTATGTATTAATATACAGATAATATATATATTCTACAAATTCTAATATTCGAAATTTTAACATGCAAATTATGTTTTCTGAATATATCAGAATATATCTGCAGATTGAGAGAGATTGAGATTGAAACTGATTTACTAATCTTATAAAATAAATGAACCTTAAGGGCTAAGTTTCTTGTGCAAAGTTTTATTTTCAAGCTTTCAGACTTGTCAGTCCTTCAACAGGAGTATCACGTTAACAAATTAATAATAAACACTAACCATCTAATATCATTATCGCTTAAAACATCTCCATTTTATTAACCTCTCAAAAAAGATATATATATATCACTCATAAACAAAACTTAAGTAATATTAAAATAAAAACATAAAGCTTCCAGGGAAAAATTTCTTTTAAAAATATTTTTTATTCGAAAAATATCTCGAGCTTTCGCGCAAAAAGCCATTCTACGTGAGAAAATGCTTTACATGATTAATACGCCAATAAAATATGATTTAAAATTAAATAAAGTCCATTCATTGCTTACATTTGTTTTAAGGCATAATCAACGCAGGCTTCTGTTGCCCGTGCTTCACTTGGAGGTTATGGGGTGGGCTTACTTACCCGAGAGCTCGAGGTATTTTTTAAATAAAAAAATATTTTTAAAAGAAACATTTTCCTGGAAGTTTTATGTTTTTATTTTAATATTAATTCAAGGGATTATTTAATCGAATTGAAAAGTTAAGTAAGTTTCATATTTTATGTCGCCAGTCTTTTTTTTTTCTGAAGGAGACAGAGACAATTTTGTTAATGCTTTTTTATATCTCGTGTGTCTTTAACAAAGATCACTGCGTATTAAATCGTTCATATAAGATTATATAAGCTTAAATACATAATAAATATAAAAATATTTTGATAAATATACATATTTTATAATCTAAAATCCAAATATTTTATTTTTAAAAAAATATGTATTTTAGTTTCATCATTGACTATTATTTTATTTTTGACCATAGATTTAGAACATAACATTTTGAATATTGTTGTAAATGTGTATAGTTAACCCTACCTATTTTTTTAATTAACGAATATAAGATTCATTTTATAAATTCTATATTGCTGTGAAAAATATCAATGTGTAATTCTTTTCAAGTAACGGAAATAAAAACTACTTGAAAGGCAAATAACTATCTTTCTTTTTTCACGATTGCACCTCTAATTCTTTATCATCCCAACATCAAAACATTATAATAATAACATATTTAAATGTAATTCTACTGTCCTATAAGCTTATGCCCATAGTTTACTTGAAAACCATTTCTAAGATTCCATCCTTCAGTGTAGCATATAAAAGCAGAATGATCCAATACAGTATTAGAGCTCTGAGAAGCGGTCTGGTGGATTAAATTGGCGAAACCGCTGGGAGGGTTCACCACTGATGAGCCAAGCCCTCCCAATATATTTTTTCATCGCAGTAAGGACAGTAGAAGTTCGTTTTATGTATAAAAGAAACATTCGCGCTTTTAAATCCTTTTATTTTATATATATGTTATATAAAAATATATTTTTTTATTTAAAATTATATTTCATAGATCTAAATACTGTTAAATCGGCCGCCAGAGCTCATGCTTCCCCTATAAAAACTCATTGTTGTTATTTCCCGATGGCCGGCTCACCCTTTTGTACATTATGTAAATAATCTTTTGTTTTCCTTGTTCTACTCGCCTTAAGCCAGACAATACTTTTACCAAATTATGTTTTATATATATATATATATATATTTCTTAAGTTCAATTAAAGAAATCAATGATCAAGACCATTTTTATTATTATTCTTTCAAGATTTTAACCACGACTGCAATACCATAGCATAATCCTCAGAATATTCCAAAATCCAACAGAAAATCTTATCATTTTTATTTATATAATATATATATATATATTATATAATCTAAATATAAAAAAAAATATTCTATAATTTAAAAAATATATTTTATTTTCATTCATTGATAGTTCTACTTGTTTTTTGACCATAGTTTTAGAATACGCCGACTTTTAATACTTGTTGTAAATATGTAGTTATCTCTAACCTATTTTTGAAATTCACTGATATAGAATTCATTTCGTAGATTCTATATAACTGTGAAAAAATGTTTTATTGTTATGTTCTTCAAGTAATTTAAAATAAAAACTACTTGATAGTAAATAGTTATTTTTCTCCTTTTCTTTCAAAATGACACGACTGCAAACGATACCATTCAGTACTCATGTACTCAAAAGAACCAGCAATTAATTCCTATCTCAAAATAATATTTATTATAATATATATAAAGAGAGAGAGATCATATAGATGTAGAATTAGCTTAGAAAATATTAGTAAAACATTCCATTACACCAAAATGCAACAAATTCTAAATGGAACGCGAGCTAATATTGTTCAAATAACAATTTAGTAGACAATATTAGTTTAATTTGTAAGCGATTATTTCTATTGTTTGAAATGTAATAGCCTTCTGTGACAAGTAATAGCTAGTTAGTTTAAATTAAATTTGGAAATATCAATATAGAACTTGACAGTTAATAAATCTTTATTGAAGTTTTATCATCGCTCTCCCAAATATTTGTATTAGATGGGGTGTTAGCTTACAGGAGTGTTGACATTGTCTATATTAGAAGTTATTAATTCAATAATTCATTGACCTATAACGAGAGATTATCTAAATGACAACGCATGTAGAATTAATATTATAAAATAAAAGCTTCCAGGGTTAAGTTTCTTGTTCAAATTTTTATTTTCAAGCTTTCGGACTTGTCAGTCCTTCAACAGGAGTATCACGATAATAAATTGATGATAAATACTATTTTTATATACAAATAATTTTTACATATTTTAAATATTTATGATATTGAAAGGGAGAGAAAATATATATTACATTCTTTGTGTGTTATAAACAATTTTTGAAAATACTGTTATATATATTATATGAAGACAAAGGTCACCTCTCCAGTCAAAATAGATGTCAAAGCTAGTCGTGTCATCTATTGACCATCACCGCAAACTACCGGCCTCGGGTCGGTGACAAAGACACAACACCAGCTTTGGCAAACTGAATAGCGTCCATCTAGAGACCATGGTTTCGTGCTAATGGCCCTCGTCAGTCTAGGACGTATATATATATATACAGATTAAACTAACTTTTAAGGTGAATTGATATTGATTTGATATGTTGACAGTATAGTAAGTTATTACCGAACGAAAATTAACAGTAATATTATATATATTACACATATATATGAAAGGAAATAGATCAATAAAGGGAAAAAAAGGAAAGATAAAGAGAAAGTGGATAAAGAATACATTAAGGTATTAAAAAGGTACAACTAAAATGGTTGTACTAATTAGAAAAAATCGCGTGAGAATGACCTTTCAACCTCAGAACAATTTTTAACGCCTTTCCGAATGCTTTATTTATTTCTCCTGACGAAGACAAAAGATTTTTGTCGAAACGTTGAGAAAATATAAAACTCCAACTGGCCGAAGTTTCCATTTTTCACAAAAATATGAATGCCCCCAGGCAAACTCTATCTTTAGTACAAAAATAATAGATATAAAAATTGAAAGGTTCAACAATTTGTCTCTTAATTCATTGCTATTTTTATATGAATGATAGCTTGTTAGTAGCAGGATCTGTTATTATTGGCGATTCGACTGAAGTATTCGGTTAAAAAGAAGACCAATACCATATTTGCATTCTGTTGTATTCACACTTGGTTATCTCGTGTGTCTTCAATAAAGATCACTGTAATATCTTTCAGAGTTATTGTCTGAACCCCGATATACATGCTAAAAGGTACAACTTCCTTAAAATTTGTCCATGAGTGTATCTTTCAGATTTATTGTCTGAACCCCGATATACATGCTAAAAGGTACAATTTCTTAAGTTTTGTCCATGAGTGTATCTTTCAGATTTTTGTCTCAATCCCGATATACATGCTAGAAGGTACAACTTCCTTAAATTTTGTCCATGAGTGTATCTTTCAGATTTTTGTCTCAATCCCGATATACATGCTAGAAGGTACAACTTCCTTAAATTTTGTCCATGAGTGTATCTTCCAGAGTTATTGTCTGAATCCCGATATGCATGCTAAAAGGTACAACTTCCTTAAGTTTTGTCCATGAGTGTATCTTTCAGATTTTTGTCTCAATCCCGATATACATGCTAGAAGGTACAACTTCCTTAAATTTTGTCCATGAGTGTATCTTCCAGAGTTATTGTCTGAATCCCGATATGCATGCTGAAAGGTACAACTTCCTTAAGTTTTGTCATGAGTGTATCTTTCAGATTTTTGTCTGAATCCCGATATGCATGCTAAAAGGTACAACTTCCTTAAATTTTGTCCATGAGTGTATCTTTCAGAGTTATTGTCTGAACACCGATATACATGCTAAAAGGTACAACTTCCTTAAGTTTTGTCCATGAGTGTATCTTTCTGATTTTTGTCTCAATCCCGATATACATGCTAGAAGGTACAACTTCCTTAAATTTTGTCCATGAGTGTATCTTTCAGAGTTATTGTCTGAACCCCGATATAAATGCTAAAAGGTACAACTTCTTTAAGTTTTGTCCATGAGTGTTTGTCACTATGTGAATAGCAAATTTGTGAATTTTAAAGAGCTATATTTTATTTCTAATTAAACCAAAAGAGAAGATATATTGATATTAAAAATGCATTCTTCAAGACATGCCGAAAATAAAGTAAAAAATCATTATTTGAGAGGCGTAAATGCAAATTACAATTTTATTATACCAATTATTTCATGAAAGTGTCTTTTAAATTATTAGATTCACGCTTTAAAAATATGTTATACTAGACGTATGACCCGGCTTCGCCCGAGAATTCCCCCGATTGCAATTTCCTTCATACTGAAAGTACATCAATAATAAATATTAGAAGTGCCATAGAATAGCAATACAGAAGTAACACATAAACTACAGGAAAAAAGTGTGTGTGATGGCAAAAATTGTATTATATTAGTGTTTAGGTTTTTGATTTAATTAATATAGTTGATATAATAATATATATTTATATTATATATAATATAAATGAGTTTTAAAAATTGTAAAAAAATGCATCGACCGGGAATCGATCCCGGGCCGCCCGCGTGGCAGGCGAGCATTCTACCACTGAACCACCGATGCTTATAAAAATGGCCATATTTGGGTATTCATTCCATTCCGGATTACTCCGCGTAAAAAAAAAAGATTTTCAAATGAAAAAAAGAAATAGCCAAAAATACTAATCAAAATGTAGCCGAAAATATTCCTCAGGTTTATAAAAAGCGACATGCAAAATTTGGTACCAATTGGTTCAGTAGTTTTTGAGTTTATCGCGAAACAGACAGACATTGACTTTTATATATATAGAGATAAAAATTTTATTATGCATTTACAAATAATTATCTTGAAAAAAAAAAATTCGTAAAAACAAGTTCATATCTAAATTTAAATAAATTATCAATTTAGAGATGACCTTTTTATTTATAAAATATATAAAAAAATAAATTTAAAATGTTAACAAACAGTTAAAAATAATTTTTAAAGTGACTTCACAGAAAATGTTCAATTGATGTGAAGTGTTGAAGATTTTAAAGTTTTTAAATGTCAACCTAATAAGAGCAAAATCAGAAGAGAGGTGGCGATGGAATTGGATTATTGAATTTCCTAAAAAGCTCTGAAATAAAAATAAAAAAACTTCCACAAGTCAATGGTCAATGAGAGAAAAAAAGAAAGCAATTTTCGAATATATTTCTATTTTTATATTTAAAACTGGAATATTATATATTGATTTGAGAATAAATGTATAAATATATGTTATATAAAACTTCTTTTTTATTTTAAAATTATAATTTCTATAATAAAATACTCTGTGAGTTCGACCGCCAGATGTCGCGGCTTTCCCTATATAAACATATTGTTGTTGTTTCCCGTTGGCCGACTCACATCTTTTGTACATATGTAAATAAGTATTTTGTTTTCTTTATGCTATTCGCCTTAAAACAGGCAATACTTCATCAAATTATGTATTATTCGTTATCACTATTAAAGCAAATTGTGAGTACAAACTATTTTTATTTATTCCCACGACTGCAAAACAATATAGTATGAGAGAGAGATACTCATGTATACTAAAATCAAGCAACAAATAATAATTCTATATTACCATAATTACAAAATCAACAGCATAAATTATTTTTAATATAAAATATATATTATAAAGTATATAATATTTTATACAATTTAAAAAAATTGTTGAAATGTATAATGAATAATAAAACATAATGTTTTAGGAGGATGATATTCATGTATTCGAAACTATTTTAAAGGCGTAAGATTTTTTTTTTTTTTAATAAAAAATATCTACTGCCCTTACTGCAATGGAAAAATTAATGGGAGGGCCTGGCTCATCAGTGGTGAACCCTCCTAGCGGTTTCGCCAGATATATTATATATTTATAAATGTATGTAATTCTACTGTACTTATAAAGCCTATGTCCATAGTTCTTCTAAAATACCCATTCCAAGAGTCAAGCATCACTATCACTATAAAAGGAAGTTCCAAAAAATGCAATATAACAGCGGTATGGTAAATTAAACTGGCGAAAACGCTGGGAGGGTTAACCACTGATGAGCCAGGCCCTCCCATTAATTTTTCCATTGCAGTAAGGGCAGTAGAAACCTTTTATTTTCAGAAAATAAATACAATCTTACGCCTTTAAAATAGTTTCGAATTTTGATTACAGATGGCGCGCTAGTGCATCATATTTATATATCAAAAGATGCATCTTTCCCTTTAATTGTGCATCAGTACGATGGAACTATACATAACTCTATTAAACACTTTACTAGTGGATATAAAGTATATACAACAAGACAGGTTTAAGAAATCTAGAGTAAAAGCCAACAACCTATATACCATGGTGTCGGGATTTGGCCCTTCATCAGTACAGGGGCGGCTTCGATTTCATAATAATATTACAATTATATTGTATATATTCCATATCTTTCAATTTGTAATAGGCTCTTTTAGTTTTAAGCTCCTATTTATTTCTCTATATATGCAGATACGTGACGCTGTATTTCAGATCGTGTATGTATATAAGTAGAACCAGGATTCAACCTTTCCCCTGAAGATAATGACAGGAAGTTACTGAAATGTCGGGAGTTGAACTATAGGTTGATGTGGCTATAATTATTCCAAGCCAACTTTCAACAAACAAATGATCTTCAAAAACTATCAGAGAGGTTATGAAATAGGTAGAATTTACCAAAAAGGTATTCAAGCTGGTGAATTAACAAGGGCCAATTTTCAAGCAATATTACAACATTAAGTTGCGTAATTATTATATATATTGATATATATATATTAAAATATATTTTTGAATACTTAATTCATTTATATCCTCAATTAAGTAGGCTTCCAAGTCTCTTTCTGAGCTCTACTGACAAATATGGAAAATTTTTATTTGAAAACAGAACTATCTATTTATAATACAATATAATGTGGCTTATGATTGTAAAACAATATCTGACAAGTTTCACCGCAAATGTTTCTTTTGGACGAAAAAATCGTAATTTATTTTAAGGAGAAATAACGACTATTTCTATCCTTAGGCATGAAGTATGAAAGGATGAAATGTGAACGGTAATAATGAACGGTAAAATAAAAGTGTTCCGGGATGGGATCTTTATTTTTCCGTTCATGATTCACTTCGCAATTCATCCTTTCATACTTCATCCCTAAGGATAGAAATAGTCATTTCTCCTTTAAATAAATTACGATTTTTTCATTCAAAATAAAACTTTGCGGTTGAAACTTTGCAGATGTCGTCGTACAGAACTATCTATATTAAACTATGGTAAACGAGGCCTATTTCAATTAATTAATATTTCCATATCCGATATATATGAGTATATTATCAAACGAGATGGTACATCAAGCTCAAGACAGAGATGACTAACGTCACATCGTGTTTGGAATGTAATACGTACAGTATAACGTTCGATCGCGAATTTTTTTTTTATTATTTTATTATCAAAAGAGTAAATACCCCAGCCCATATGCAACCTTAACATTAACAGAGAATTAACAACAATTTCAAGAATCAGAACAGGACATTTTAAAGAAATGAAGATGAACCCAGACCTGAGTAGATCCTACAGAAACTGCAATAACTGTCAAAACTCCCAACTCACTCCGGACCACATATACAGTTACCCCGGCCATCCTTGCAGCCCTCTTAATGGAGAAACCAATCCAGAAGAGGACATCCATACGCTACCTCAGTTGGCCGGTATTGTGATCAGGATGCATGGACCGATCTGATCTGCTCCATTGACAAGACACCACCACCATCAATCCAGAAGAGGACATCCATACGGCACCTCAGTTGGCCGGTATTGTGATCAGGGTGCATGGACCGATCTGATCTGCTCCATGGACAAGACACCACCACCCCCATCAATCCAGAAGAGGACATCCATACGGACACCTCAGTTGGCCAGTATTGTGATCAGGGTGTATGGACCGATCTGATTTGCTCCATGGACAAGACACCACCACCACCATCAATCCAGAAGAGGACATCCATACAGTACCTCAGTTGCCCGGTATTGTGATCAGGGTGCATGGACCGATCTGATCTGCTCCATGGACAAGACACCACCACCACCATCAATCCAGAAAAGGACATCCATACGGCAGCTTAGTTGGCCGGTATTGTGATCAGGGTGCATGGACCGATCTGATCTGCTCGATGGACACGACACCACCACCACCATCAATCCAGAAGAGGACATCCATACGGACAAGGCACATCAGTTGGCCGGTATTGTGATCAGGGTGCATGGACAGATCTGATCTTTTCCATGGACAAGACATAACCACCACCATCAATCCAGAAGAGGACATCCATACGGCACTTCAGTTGGCCGGTATTGTGATCAGGGTGGATGGACCGAACTCATCTGTTCCATGGACAAGACACCAACACTATCAAAGGTGAAAATTCGTGAGGCGAAGAGCATTTTCTATGGGTTTTTTAGTCAGGTTTTCGAGCATTTATGCTATTGTAGATGGACAGAAATTCTTGAAGGCTCGGCTAAATAAAAAAAGAACCTTACAATAAACTCTTCAACTCATGATTTTATTCTTTCGATACTATACTGTTCCAGGTTGTTATCCAATTTATGATATATCAATACAGTCTATATTGGCTAATTCGAAGCTCAAGAGACAAAAAAAAATCGAAATTTCCAAAAATACCAATCAAAAACAAAAAAATATATTTATTCATAATTCTAAGGACCAAGATAAATATTCGATTAAAATACGTTTTCTAAATAAAGAGTTCGAATTATCCGAAGTCTACTATATAAGGTTATAGTAAAGAAAAAAATTGATATCAAATATTTATTGCTATTCTCTAAAATATTCGACAGAGCTGAGTGGATATATTCTTCTAAGATATTCTGTAAACTTCATTTCCCTATAGAAAGGTTCTTGTGAAGTGCTCTTAGAGGAAGAGAGGAATATCTGTTTTGATGGTATTACGGAAAATATCAATAAATATTTGATCCAAGATAAATTTATCGTTATTAATATATTTATTGTGAATTTATATATATATATAAGAATATACGTTCATATATATTACAAATAAAAAGGGCATATCATAACCCTTAAATGAGAATTCTTTATATTTTTTCTAATTTATTTTATATTTATATACATTTATGGACAAAATTGAGGAAGTGGGAAAATTCTTTGATATCGGCGGCGGTCTGTTTTTTTTTTTATATAAAAAAACAGGGGAAAAATTTAGTTAAGACTTGCTTATCTCGTGTGTCTTCACTAAAGGTCACTGTAAATCCCTCATGCACAAAACTTAAATAAGTTTCATATTTTGATGTTGCTGGTTGTCTAGTTAAAAAACACACACACAAAGAGTAGATTTTTTACACTTGTTTATCTCGTGTTTCTTTAATAAAGCTCACGGGGTATGGAACATCTTTCAGAGTTATTTTCTGTACCCCGAAATACATTATGAAAGGTAAAACCCTCTTTAATTTTGTTCATAAGTGTATCTTTCAGAGTTATTGTCTGAATCCCGATATACATGCTATAAGGTACAACTTCTTTAAGTTTTGTCCATAAGTGTATCTTTCAGAGTTATTGTCTGAATCCCGATATACATGCTATAAGGTACAACTTCTTTAAGTTTTGTCCATAAGTGTATCTTTCAGAGTTATTGTCTGAATCCCGATATACATGCTATAAGGTACAACTTCTTTAAGTTTTGTCCATGAGTGTATCTTTCAGAGTTATTGTCTGAATCCCGATATACATGCTATAAGGTACAACTTCTTTAAGTTTTGTCCATGAGTGTATATTTCAGAGTTATTGTCTGAATCCCGATATACATGCTAAAAGGTACAACTTCCTTAAGTTTTATCCATGAGTGTAAGTCCGTTAGCTTCTCTCTTTTATCACGGTAATTCTGTTTTGAAGTTGACCGCATCCTATGTGAGATTCCACTGTGTTTTTATATAGGATATGACTAATAGGAAGTCATTTGTAATAAAATATATTCGTGATAAAAGGCAGTAAACTACCAGTGCAGAAAAATATACAGTTGAAGAAATCGAAAAGTTTATTCACTAGTATATTAATGTATAAGAAAAGAAAATAATTTTAAGGGGTGTCTATATGAATTTCGAAATGTAAATGTGCTCATGAATCATAGCCCTTAGTTTGCTTGGAATTCAGAGGTTGTAGCTCAAAGAACGGCCATAGTGGAAAAAAGGTTATACACCTTTCAGTGTAGTTATAGCTAAGAAACACGTCCGACCCACCAAGTCGGCTATTTTGGCCGAATGCAAGATGAAGCAGTTCAAGAGGTTCGAGCTATTTTGAGAGGATTTCACTCTCCAGCAGAATAAACATTGAAGAGCCCCTGAGACCGCTGCAAGAGAAACATTTATCGAATGTTTCTCTTGTTGATTCTTGGGTTCGATTCTAGCAGTGTATAATTGATTCTCTTATTTTCAATGTTATCTACTCGTATATTTCCGATACTATAGAAATTATATATGAAAATAAAATATTCAAGTACGTAATTTTCTTTTACATATTAATAACGGTTGTTGATTAGAGTTTGATATGGCTGAAATTTATATGGTGGAATTTAATTGATGTATATTTGAATGTATATTTCAACTGCCAATAAGGCATAGTTGATAAAGTTTCTCTATCGAATTAGACTAAAATGCATTTAAATATATATTTTTATTCTTATCACTATTATACGTGGTACAGGTAACGATAATCATGGTGGGTAGAAGTAGGCGACTAATTGTTTATTTTACAAATTATGAACAAATTTCTACTGACCTTAATGCGATAAAAAATATATTAGGAGGAGCTTGGCTAATCTGTTGTGAACCCTGCCAACACTAACCAACATAATCTACCAGACCGCTTCTTAGAGCTCTAATACTGTATTGTACAATTCTGCTTATATATACTACACTGAAGGGTGGAATCTTAGAAATGGTATTTAAGCAAACTATGGACATAGGCTTTTAGGACAGTAGAATTACATATAATATTTTCATCGAGCAATGCTCTTCCGTAAAAAAAAAACAAGGACAAAGCCAGTAGGGAATATACAAGTGTGTATAGGTATATTAACTAGAAATAAAGCGTAAGGAGAAAAGATTTTTTATTCACAAAATCGCGCGACAAGCTTTCGGGCAGTCACGCCCTTCGACTGGTCCAGTCGAAGGGCGTGACTGCCCGAAAGCTTGTCGCACGATTTTGTGAATATAGGTATATTGATGTAAAGAAATAACGCCCCATCTTTATATAATAAGTTTGTTATATGTATGAAAGAAACATTCGTACTTTTTTGGATGTGGAAAGCGAAGACTAAAACACGGCTGATTCCACTCTCCCCTTCTAAGTGATATGCTAACCTATGCACAGTGTGGCCACTGGACATGCGTTGTATCTGGAGGCTGTTGTTGGGTTCTGCGCTGTCTGGAGTATAGGAGATCCATCTATGCTTCCTTCCTGTGGTGAAACTGTATAAGATGGTGGTATTAATAAAGCAAGCTGTATGCGTGTGTGTACATATATATATATATATATATATATATATATATAATGAAGCAAAGGTCGCCTCTCCCGTCAAAATAGACGTCAAAACTAGAAGCCATCTATTGACCGTCACCGCAAACTAACGGCCTCGGGTCGGTAAAGGCGTCCACCTAGAGATGACGTCTAGTTTTGACGTCTATTTTGGAGGGAGAAGCGACCTTTGCTTCTTTACATCAATATCCTCCCGGCAAAATTTCCATCTATATATATGTTATATAAAAATATTATTTTATTTTAAATTATAATTTCATAGATTCAAATACTCTGTATAAATCGACCGCCAGAGGTCACGCTTTCTCTATAAATACTCATTGTTGTTCTTCCCCGAGTGGCCGACTAAAACTTTTGTACATTATGTAAATAAGCTTTTCTTTTTTTTATTCTTACGCCTTAAGCCAGGCAATACTTTTATCCAATTATGTTTTTATATTTCTTAGCTCAATTAAAGCAATTTCTAATCTTCAGTATTTTTATTATTTTACTTTCAAGATTATTATTTCAACCACGACTGCATCACCAATACCATATATTACTAAAAAGAACCAACAAATAATTCCATAGCATAATCCCCAAGATGATCATAAATTCAAGCAGAAAATATTTTCTTCTTTATATAAGATATATATATATATATATATATATATATATATATATATATATTCCTCTTTAGCTCTCAATTAAATTACTGATCAAAACTAGTTTTCGTTATCATACTTTCAAGATTTTTAACCAAGACTCCATTTCCATACCATAATCTTCAACATGATCTAAATTCAAGCAGAAATCTCTCATTCTTAAATATAATATATCATCATTTTTCTAAATATAACATATATATATATATATACAGATGACATGTTATTGCTAGCTATATTCAGTGTGTTGGAGATAGTTGAGGTAAGGACACTGTTGTTGTTTCTGACTTCCCGCACCTAAGTGTGTCGAGGTAAACAGCCAGTAGCTAAGTGAATTGGCTGCACGTGATGCGTGAGGACAGACGATCAAACACTCTCGTCTGTCCAACACTACTTTACAAACACCATTAAAGTTCTAATTTCATCTTCCTTATTGTTCAAACTAAGTGATTGTTCAAAACACGAAGATTATTGTTCCCAACATTGTGTTATTTTAATAATTTTTGGAATAATTTTATTTATAAATTATTTTTATGTATGTGTCTAGCCATAGAATTAGTATTGAAACTATTTTCTAGATTGTTGTTTTTTATTTACATAAATAAATTCTCAAATAAATATGATTTTTCGGATATTAAAAGATACACCCATGAACGGAACTCAGGTAAGATGTACCTATTAGCATGTTTATTGAGATTCAGACAATAACTCTGAAAGATACACTCATGGACAAAACTTAAGGAAGATGTACCTTTTAGCATGTATATCGGGATTCAGACAATAACTCTGAAAGATACACTCATGAACAAAACTTAAGGAAGTTGTACCTTTCAGCATGTATATCAGGATTCCGACAATAATTCTAAAAGATACACTCATGGACGAAAATTACAGAAGATGTACCTTTTAGCATGTATATCGGGATTTAGACAATAACTCTAAAAGATACACTCATGGACAAAACTTAAGGAATTTGTACCATTTATTATGTATACCGGGATTCCTACAAACACTAGGAAATATTTTTGATAAACAGTAATCTTTATTGAAAACACGAGATAACTAAGGGTGTACAGATTTTCCTCTGTCTCCTTAAAAAAAACAGACTACCAGACAATATCAGTGTAGATGTGTGCATATATTTGATCTATTTATAAAATATTTAACAATACAACACCGGGAATATAGCCTGAATGAGGTATACATGTCGAACTAAATCATTCACTAGTGGCTGGCAGGTGGTGAAGAATTCTAGGAGACCATCTGTTAGAAGATAACATCTTGTGGTTGTTACTGGAAAAGAAAGGTGAAAGATAGAAGCTATAATGCGAAGTTTAGAACTTTCTCTGCAATAACAATCATACTTATTATAGTACTAGCCGAATGACCCGGGCAACGCCCATGTTTCACCCGATTGAATGTTTTGATTCAAATACTATTTGTTACAATTATAAATTGGCGCCTTAAATAAATGCATATATTAGTTAATAACTATAGCATATGTGCTTTATCTGTCTATGTACTGTTGGCTTCCGTAGGCGTCTCTTACTGGGAAAAAGAAAGAGAGGATTCTATTTGGTTATTAACTAATATATGCATTTATTTAAGGAGCGACCCGCTCCAACACAATGGTTACAAAAACGATAAAGCGAGTGGGGGGGAGGTTGGGCAAAGATGGCGTGATCGTAGCCGACCAATAGGAGGGCGCCATTCCAAAAAAAAAAAGCAAACGGTGACAGAGATGACTGATTAAGAATGACGCTCGTAACTGTATTATAGTATACGTCTGACAAAATAAATTATGTTGGCAAAACTTGAGAAAATTACATATTTAAAGTCGCCAGTCGTCTATTTTTGTTTTTGCTTAAGGAGACAGAGGCTAATTTGTTCGCCCTTGGTTATCTACTGTTTTCTTAGAAAAGGTCACTGTTTATCAAAGGCGGAATTTCCATCTATATTTTAGCCATAGATTTGTCCCCCAACTTTGCCAGCTAAACACCTCTTTGGCAGATTGTCAAGATTCCATAAGATTCCTTGTGGATCTCATGGAATAAAGTCCACCCTAGACTGACGAGGGCCATTAGCCCGAAAGCTGGTGTTGTGGCTTTGTCACCGACCCGAGGCCGCTAGTTTTCTGCGACGGTCAATAGATGACTTCTGGTTTTGACGGTAGAGGTGACCCTTGTCTCTTTAGATCAATATCTTCTCGGCAAAAATTCCATATATATATATATATATAATGATATAAATGTGTGTGTGAAAAATAATAGAGAGAAAAAAAGAAAAAAATGCATGGATCGCTTTTCTTTATTTATCAATAAATTGGGTTGTCCAAATGTCAGGGAATAGGTTGAATCAATGTTTAGTTGATTTCTGTTTCGCTAAATGGCGCTCTGCCACCTGAAAAGCACATACGAGGTGTGTTCAAAAAGTATCGCGACCTTTGTGTTTTTCAAATATTATTTATTTATTCATTAATACCTATTTTGTCCCCTTCAAAGTAATCCCCATGAGATATTATACACTTGTGCCAACGGTTTTTCCAATCTTCGAAGCACTTCAAAAAATCATTTTTTTAAAATCTTTTTCAGCTACTCCTTCGATGCCGTCTTAATCTCGTCAAGCGTAGCGTAACGTCGTCCTTTCATGGGCCTCTTCAGTTTAGGGAACAAGAAAAAGTCACGGGTGGCCAGATCTGGGGAATACGGTGGCTGCGGCATCATTAGTGTGTTGTTTTTGGCCCAAAGGTCGCGCACAAGCAACGATGTGTGAGCAGGGGCGTTATCGTGGTGCAAAATCCAATTTTTGTTCTTCCACAAATCCGGAGGTTTCTGGCGGATTGCTTCGCGCAAATTGCGCATACCTTGCAGGTAATATTCCTTATTGACCGTTCTACCCTGTGGCAAGAACTCATGATGCACCACGCACCTGCAATCGAAGAAAACTGTCAGCAAAACTTTCACATTCGACCGAACTTGGCGCGCTTTTTTCGGTCCTGGTTCGTGCGGCAGCTTCCATTGAGATGATTGAGCTTTGGTTTCGACGTCATAACCATAAACCCACGCTTCGTCACCAGTTATGACCCTCTGTAGCAAATTTGGATCGTCGCGGACAGAGTCCAACATCTCATTAGCAATGTTCATGTGATGCTGTTTTTGGTCGCAATTGACCAATTTTGGTACGAATTTCGCGGCGACACGTCTCATGCCCAAATCATTGATAAAAATCGAATGGCACGAGCCAATCGATATGTTTAGGTCCTCAGCAACTTCTCTAACGGTGATTCGACGATTGGCCAATATCATTTTCTCCACTTCATTAATTTTTTCGTCTGTTGTTGAAGTGCTCGGGCGTCCGGCACGATCTTCGTCTTTCACATCTTCTCGGCCTTCTGAGAACATTTTGTACCACCGATAAACGTTGCTTCGGTCCAAGGTAGCTTCTCCGTATGCCGCAGTCAACATTCGGAATGCATTCGCGCACTTAATTTCGTTTTTCACACAAAATTTGATACAGGTTCTTTGATCCTTTTTTTTTAATAGGTAAAAATCGAAGACGATCCAAAACACCTGCAAGCAAAGCAGCTATCAACAATTAAGTGAACATTCAAAATGGCCGAGCTTGTCGGCATAAGTGAGAGAGATGAGTACCAACATAAAGCCACAAAAAGATCGAAATTCGAATATACGTAACCCGCGAAAATTCAAAGGTCGCGATACCTTTTGAACACACCTCGTAAGCTCCTCGTCAGGATATGCCTTTTTTTATTTCTAATAAATATATATATATATTAATTTGAATTTTATATATGAATAATAATTGTTCAAAATAAGAAAACAATTTTTAGAGCAATATTCATATCTTTTTCAGAATTTACAGAAGTTTTTCACCCAAAAGTCCATATTTTGGAAAGACTATAACAATAAATAAAAATGTAATAAATGATTCACTTTGTTTGAGTGTTTTTCTAACTACAATCTTATAAATCTTCAAGAAATGGGTATAAAGTTGTATATAATCAGTACGTTCCACACATACAGATTTAGCAAGCCAAATCACAAAATTACCCAAGGGAGGTCGTATATTGAATTTGGGAAAATAAAACTTTATTCCTCTATCTATCTGGAAAATCTTCTAAGATTGGTATATTCCTCTACTACATTAGTTTTCTAAATCTATATTATAGCAATGTAATTATTAATTATTAACAGATTATCAGTTTTTATATTTAACTACTCTCTGTGAATTTACATCCTTATTTATAAATATAGATGAAGAATTCTTCCTGAATTGAAATTAGACGAAAAACATGGTGAAGGAAGACGAGTTTCTTTTATTGATGCATAGGTGCAAGCTTATTTAGCTTGTATTTTATCATTCATAGTTTGTTCTTGCCCTAAATATATTGCTGTGTCATCCTGAAGTTTGTGTTTCCTAATTTTCTACGGGGAAATATATATTGGCTTGATAGGCAATCCGAAAATATAAGATATACATTATATTTATTATAAATTATCTTATATATGTAACAGTTTTATACCTTAATATTATCTTTAGTACACGTGGTACAGACCAATATAATCATGGTGGGTAGAAGTAAGTGACTGCTTTTACTGTAAGTGTACCACATGTCTTCACATGTGAAAAGCAGTTCGACTCTGGACAGAAATTTCACTGGTGTGTGTAAGTGAAGGTGGAAGCGAAAGTTAATTCGAGGAAAGGTCACTGAGAAAGGACATAAATTATACCGTTGTTTATGTATGGAGTTTGGAATCAGAAGTTATTTTGGTCTTTGTTCACTTGGATTATTATTTTTTTTTACTTATCCCAAGTACACGTGGTACATGCCATGATAATCATTATGGGTAATTAGCGACTGCTTTTTACTGTAAGAATACTACACATGTTTGAAACTATTTTAAACGCATAAGATTATTTTTGAAATTAAACAATTTCTACTGCCCTTACTGCAAATGGGAAGGCCTGGCTCATCAGTGGTGAACCCTCCCAGCGGTTTAGCCAGTTTAATACTACATATGTGAAAAGCAGTTCGACTTTGCACTTAAAAATGTACCAATTCCCCGTTTATATTACTTGTACTCGTTGTTAAGATTAGACTTTTGCAAGATTCGGAGACGTTTGGAGCATTTTTTTATTAGAAAAAAAACTTCCCAATGCGGGATTTGATCCTGGGTCGTAGTGGTTGACAACCAAGGGTTTAGACCATCCTTCCACTGATACCAATGTATCTTGAATTCAATAAGACCTATACAAAGAAACATTTTATTGTAGTTTTGCAGTAGGATAGTGTAAAAATGTTATTTCTTTTGTTTTTATAAGATCTAGAATATCAAATAGTTTATTCAACGACAGACTCACAAATATACACTTAAACAATTATTATGAATAAAGGTATAAATTACAATAAAATAAACAAGATTTCTAAGTAATTGAGATCTAAAAATAGAATTTTAGGATTACAATTATGTTGAAATTGACAATTGCAGATATTTCTACGATATTTGATATACAGTTATTTACATAGTATTTCAGTATTGTCTATGCAGATTTATGTCTCTGTCTATATATCACAGCCTTGTTGGATTGTTAGTTGGTTAGTGGTTAGTGGGTATTGGATAGGACAGGCCAGCTGCTGATGTAAATTTAATTTGTCCTTCTTTTTATTGTTTAATATCTTTAGGTTTATGCGATAAACATCCTAATAATACGTACCGCATCCTCATTCCACACCACAGTCTACTACAAAAAACAGTGTCCCCCCAGTTATACCCATTTCAATTCACACTGCCCCATTTCCCACAAAATCAACATAGTAAAAACTCTCACCAAAAGAATCTATACCCACTGTTCGCTCGATATATTTAAAGAAATAGAGAAAAATCTCATCATATCGCACCTCTCCATAGCATCGTTTCCGCTTGAATTCATCACCAGACATTCATATACACCTGGCCCCCCCAACCACCCTAAAATTTACAGATCATTATGTTTCCTTCCCTACTCCCCCTCCTCAGCCGACATAGCCAGAAGCCTTAAAGCATACGGTATCCGCACCTTATATAAAAACTCCCCCAACCTGCTCACATCCCTCCGCCACCCATATACTAAATCGCATGCCCCCCCTGATCCCCTCCATTCTGTTGGCGCGGTCTACTCTGTCTCGTGTGAGCAATGCTCTGCCACATACGTTGGCGAGACAGGTAGATCCGTCGCCATCAGAATGTCTGAGCATTCTAGAAACATCTCCAACCAAGACACCAGGTCCCTCCTTTACCAGCACACACTCAATACCGGCCATACATTCAACACCAACCACCCCACCATACATTACAGACGCATTCATAACCAGCACCAGCGATTAGTTCTCGAATCCATAGAATCTCACAGACATAATAGCATCAACCGCAAAATAGATCTTCCTGATGCCTATCGTGCTCTCCTGGCCTTACAGTAATAGCATCATTTCCTAAAATTCTTTGAAATATCACATATTCAGTAACTTACGTTAACATATTCCTCTATAGACTAAAAACTCCAAATATACAAATGCCCTATTTGCCTACTATCTCTTTAATTACAATAGTCATAACAAATGAAAAATCCCCATTTGCATAGCATATTCCGCTAATATGTAAATAATCATGTGTATATATTCTCTTTCTAGCCATAATACCGATGTTATAGTGTCACGTCTACCACGCCTGTAGAAGGGGTTTTTACCCGAAAGCAAAAAAAAAAAAAAATAATAAATAAATAAATAAAGAAACTTTTCTTCTCTTATTCTGTTTATCGCATAAACAATACCGAGAAGATTATCACTGTCGTAATATCTTTAGGTAATAAAGGTTCTTTCACTTCCTCTACGAATTTATATATTTTTTCCCAACAAATTAATAGATAATCTACCAGATCATTGGAATAAGAGTTTTTTTATAAGAGGGATAAATGCCAATTTGAAAACATATTTATGAAATTATCTACACTCATCGACAACACTTAAGGAGGTCTTTGATATTTTAAAATAGCATCCATCAATTCAGTCTCTCTCTCTATGATCTTGTATAATTATACAATAAGATTATAATAAAAATACGTATATATTAATACATAGCAATAACGCGCCATCCATCCAATACAAATGAAACACCAAAACACGAATGTTTCTTTTCACAAATAAATCAAACTTCTAATGTCCTTACTGCGATGAAATTATATATTGGGAGGGATTAGCTCATCAGTGGTAAACCCTCCCAGCGGTTTCGCCAATTTAATCTAACAGACCGCCTTTTTAGAGCACTAATACTGTATTGGATCATTCTACCTTTATATGCAACACTGAAGGGTGGAATCTTAGAAAATGTATTTAAGCAAACTCTGGATATAAGCTTTTAGCACAATAGAATTACATTTAAATATTTGCATCGAGCAATGCTCTTCCGCAAACAATAAGGACAAGGCCAGTTAGGCATAAATTGATACATAGCAATAACCCGACATATATATAACAAATGAAAACAACAAAATTGATCTAAAAAAGCATAAGGCTTCTCTCCCGTCAAATTAAACGTCAATACTGGACGCCATCTATTGACCGTCAATAGCAAACTAGCGGCAACGAGTCGGTGACAAAGCCACAACGCCAGCTTTGGTAAACTGAAAAACTTAGGCTGACGAGGGTCATAAGCCCGAAACCATGGTCGCTTTTCAATTTGTCAAAGCTGGTGTTGCTTCTTTGTCACCTACCCGAGACCGATAGTTTGAAACGAGTCAAAAGATAGCGTCTAGTTTTGACGTTTATTTTGACGGGAGAGGAACCCTGTGCATTTTTTTTATATATTACACCTTTTTGGTCGCAGTGGTACAGCCTGACGAGCGCCAACAGGCGAAACGCGTTGGTGGATGGCTTTTATTGATTTATCAAGAAATTGGGTTGGTCAAATATCAGGGAACAGGCCAAATCAATGTTTAGTTGATTACTATTACACTAGATGGCGCTCTCTGTCATCTAAGAAGCATTTGTGCTCCTGGTCAGGATATGCCTTCTTTATTTTTAATATTATATGATATTCCGCAATATATTCGCGCATATATATATTTGCTTTGAAAATAAAGCAATCCATAAAAATAAATCTTTAAATAAAAAAGCATATATTGGATCAAAATATCATTTATTCTACCTCATATATTATTTCAAAATATAGGTAAATTTTGCAATGCACTAGCGCGCCATCTGTTATCAAATTACAAAACTATGCTAGACGCGTAATATTCTTTTTAAAATAAAACAATTTCTACTGCCCTTACTGCACCTTTAATTTTTCCATTGCAGTAAGGGCAGTAGAAATTGTTTTATTTTAAAAAGAATATTACGCGTCTAGAATAGTTTTGTAATTTGATAGGTAAATTTATTTAACCTACGTGCTTTTTGTAACATTAAATAAATAAATTGGACCAAAATATAGGTAAAATAAATGATATTTTGATCCAATATATGCCTTTTTAATTGAATCATATATATTTGTATTAAAGAAACCTTTTACATAAGGGGTTTTGATATATTAAAAAAGTATATTGTAATTACGACCACTAGGACCCGGGTTCGATCCCCGCATTGGACACTTTTTTCTGTTTAAAAAAAATGCTCCAATGGCGCCCCGATTCTTGCAAAAGTCCAACCCCACCAGCGAGTGCAAGTAACCAAACGGGGCTCTGGCACATTTGTAAGTGCAAAGTCGAACTGCTTTTCACATGTGTAGACATGTGGTGCGCTTACAGTAAAAAGCAGTCGCTAACTACCCACCATGATTATCATGGCCTGTACCACGTGTACTAGGGATAAGCAAAAAAAATAAAATAAAAATAAAATAAAAGTATATAGCAACTTTGATTATAATATTTTCTAATTAAATACAATTGTATTAGTTTATATAAACAAAATATAGAGTATCCTCACAATGAAAGAATAACATATGAATAAACTAAACATAAAATTACAATAAAACGTTTCACGTAGTTAATCTCAATTATTGTGTGTCTCTCTCTCTCTCTCGCTAGGTACCCAGAAACTCTTCATTA
This sequence comes from Cordylochernes scorpioides, assembly GCA_030710605.1. NCBI lineage: Eukaryota > Metazoa > Arthropoda > Arachnida > Pseudoscorpiones > Chernetidae > Cordylochernes > Cordylochernes scorpioides. Next base: position 176,284,786 of record CP092863.1, on the reverse strand, counting down.
TAAAGTGGTGGAAATTGCGAAACTTTTATTTTGTAATTAGAGGCGGTAATTATGCTAACTAGTACATCTGTGGTAGTTAGGCAATTGTCCCTGTGAATGACGTCTGTTGCAATTTCGATATTTTTAAACAAAACACGACGATTGTCGGGAATATTGTATATCATTCACTATTGTATAGCCTCTATGTATAATATTCCCATAACTAATAAACTATGATAAAAGTTATTAACTATATTTCATTTCGACAATAAGTTTGAGTTATTTAAATTAAAGATTATTATTTTATTTCAATTTAAAGCGCTATGTCCCCCTAGGAACACTTGCGCTGTCATACATGTTTGCCTTTACATTTGTCTATACATATATATACAATAATTTTAGGCCGTGAATAGAATATTCATACACTATTAACAATGAGAAAGAGAGGGAAAAAAAACGATAAAAAAGATCTGTGTACAAAAGAAAGAAGTGTCTAGCAATATGTACAATCAACAAAATATAAATTATGAGTTTCCTTATTGATATTTGTGTTGCTATATAATTTAAAATATATCTACAAAAGGTATTGAATTTAATATACATTTATTTTTACTGGAAATATAAATACTTAGATCTGTTACTTTTAAAATTATTGTCGATTCTATAGTCTTGAAAAACAGGACAATCCAGTAAAAGTTGTATTGAGGTTTATTTTTCTTGTTCACAAAACTCGGGTCTTCCCACGCTTTATATCTTTTAAAAAGGTGGCCAGTAAATATTTTTATTATCTCGACGTTTCGACAATAATCTTTTGTCTTCTTCAGGAGCGAACAAAAATTAAAACATTTGGCAAAGCGTTAAAAATTATTCTTTATATAAACTTGATGTTTGCGGAAGAGCGATTGCTCAAAGCATATTATATATTTATAATTGTATGTAATTCTGCTGTTCTCAAAGCTTATAAAACCACCATAAAATATATTAACTATATTTCGACTATAAATTTGAGTTATTCAAATTAAAGATACTTCGGGAAGTAAATATTTTTATTATATCGACGTTCCAACAATAATATTTTGTCTTCTTCAGGAGCAAACAAAAATTAAAAAAAATTGACAAAGCGTTAAAAACTTTTCTCTATATAAAATTGATGTTTGCGGAAGAGCAATTGCTCGAAGCATATTATATATTTATAAATGTATGTAATTCTACTGTCCTCAAAGCTTATGTACATAGTTCTTCTAAAATACCCATTCCAAGAGTGTAGCATCAATATCACCATAAAAGGAAGTTCCAAAAATGCCATACAACAGCGGCATGGTAGATTAAACAAGCGAAGCTGCTGGGAGGGTTCACCACTGATGAGCCAGGCCCTCCCATTAATTTTTCCATTGCAGTAAGGGCTGCATAAATTGTTTTATTCTTAAAAAGAATCATAAGCGTCTATAAAAGTTTCGAATTTTCATAAAAGATGGCACGCTAATCATTATAAAATTCTTCAAAGAGTTTTTAACGCTTTGCCAAATGTTTCAATTTCTGTATGTTCCTGACGAGGACAAACTATATTTGTCGAAACGTCGAGATAATGAAAAGATTTACTGGCTAAATTATCTTTGATTTGTATAATTATGAATGCTGGCCAGGCAGCCTCTATCTTTACAATGAATTTGAAGCCCTCAATTATCTTTAATCAGGCAACTCATTAGATTTAATGAGAGTAAAATTGGATGAGGAGTCTCCATACAGAATGGAGAGAGACATCGAGAGAGATTAATTGGACTTTAAACTGAACAATATTTCTTTATTGTGAATTGTATTGAGATAATAATATTGACAAATATGACAACCATTAGAATTTGACATTTCATCTTAAATATAATCTTCCAAAGTTGAACTTGTGTGTTAAATTTGAAATAAAGATATATATATAAATAAAAAAGGCATATCCTGACCATCAGCACCTGACCTACTTTTTTTTTCTATTGTTCTTTTTTCATATGTATATATATTTAGGTTATATTCAATTCATTTATTTTTTAATATATAAATATATATTTTTTTCAATTGGTCCAAAAACAAGAAACATTTTTAATTATCATTTTTGTTCTTTTGTTTATAGTTTTGTTTTTCTTTTGGGTTGGTTAAATGTGCGTTGTTTAATAAAATCATTTGTCAAAAATATAATATTATATAGATAAATTTGTTTTAAAATAAAAAAAGCATATTTGCTAATAATTGATATTTCATTCTTCTTTTTTTTTTGCAAGTAAAATTTGCATTCGATAATATAAAGATTTAATTAATAATTTATTACTTTTTTTTATTTTCTCCCCTTAATACAAAATGTATATATATATATAATTATATGACACACAATATATGAATAAATATACAAAATATATACACTTTTCTAAAAAGCACATGTGCTCCTTGTTAGGATATGCCTTCTTTATTTTTAATATCAATACCTGACCTTTTTATATCTATTTTTTTCTATTATATTTTCACATTTTAAGCGTATTTACGCAAGTTTGACCTTAAATACCCATTACTTGGTTTCTCAAGAAGCCTCTGGGACCAAAAAGAATTTTGGTCGCAATGGTACAGCCTACTCCACGCTGACGAGCGCCAACAGCGCGAAACACATTCGTAGATGGCTTTTCTTGATTTATAAATAAATTGGGTTGGCCAAATATCAGGGAACAGGTTAAATCAATGTTTAGTTGATTTCTGTCCCACGAGATGGCGCTCTGCCTTCTGAAAGCACATTGTGTTGAGAGTACGTTACGATCATCATCACATTGACTGTTGTTGTTTACCTTAGGCTGGTGAAAGTTCCGCCATAGCTGTAATTGTTCTAAGTTTTAAATATTACCTTGTAAATAGATAAATAAATTGGATTAAAGATATAATCCTTAAGGTAAGAGTATCTTCTTATTTATAACAAGGCAATACACAATACTTGGTGGCAGCGAATTGGCGATAGTGCCCTAAGCCTAATCTAATTACTAGTAAAAACAAAAAGAATTATTTTTGCATAAACAACGAAAAAAAAAAAAATAATGCAAAATATAAATCCTCCAGAACAATTTAATTTTAATAATCCAAATGAATGGCCAAATTGTTTTAAAAGATTTGAACGCTTTAGAAAAGCGTCAGAGTTAAATCTAAAAAGGAGGAAGAGCAAGTAAATGCTCTAATTTACATATTAGGTGAAAAAGCCGAAGATGCTCTAATTTCATTCAATTTAACTGAAATAGAAATAAACAATTATGAAACAGTTGTTAAGAAATTTGAAGAGCACTTTATAGGTAAACGAAATGTCATCTTTGAAAGAGCACAATTTAATCGTAGATATCAGCAGGATGGAGAAGCTGTCGAGGAATACATAAGAGTGCTTCACAAAATGGCCGAAAATTGTAACTATGGATCTCTGAAAGAAGAAATGATTAGAGATAGAATAGTTGTAGGAGTAAAAAATCTACAACTTTCAGAGAAGTTGCAACTAGAGCCTAACTTGACCTTGGAAAGGGCTATCCAAGCTGCTTGCCAGACAGAATGTGTGAAGCAACAACAGACTATTCTTCGATCAACAACAACACAGGCTGCCAATGTAGACCAAGTCTATGAAAAAAAGTTACCACCAAGAAGGTTCAATTCTACAAATGGGAAAGGAGACGCTTCAAAGAAAAGTAAATTTCAGAAGTGGAGCAGCCTGAAAAATCTGGATGTATAAGATGTGGTGCCTATCAAAATTCCATCCATATAAAGACTGCCCTGCAAAAGAAGTTAATGCCATAAATGTAAAAGGTAGGACATTTTGCAAAGGTGTGCTACAATAAGACAGTAGGACAAGTCGCCCAAGGTGATGACTACCATTTTGTTGGTAATATCTATGAGAATGGACAAAACTCAAATGATTGGAAGGCTTATGTAAAAGTAGATAAGATTAAAATACTTTTTAAAATGGATACAGGAGCGGATGTAAATATAATACCCCAAGAGATTTATTTTAAAAATTTTGCTCACAAGAAGTTATGCAAACCTGATATTCAACTTTTAGGACCTAGACAGGTTAAAATTGCATGTAATAGGAAAATTCACAGCTTTAATAGAAAAAGATGGGAGAAGCATCCATGGAGAAATATTTGTTGTTCCTCAACTAATGCAACCACTCTTGAGCGGAAAAGCCTGTGAATCTCTAAACCTAATCAAAAGACTTCAGTCAATTGAGAAAAGGAATTCGCTTAATCCTTTTGAAGAATATCCAAAGCTTTTCACAGGACTCGGAACACTCCAAGGGAGCTACACAATTAAATTGAAGGATGAATCACAGCCTCATGCTATATATACTCCCAGAAGAATACCCATTCCACTTTTGAATAAAACAAAAGAACAACTTGATCAAATGGTTGAAAAAGGAGTAATTGAAAAAGTTGAGCAACCAACGGATTGGTGTGCTCCAATGGTCATTGTGCCCAAACCGTCTTCTAATGATCTAAGGATTGTGTAGATCTGACAGCTCTAAACAAGTTTGTTAAAAGAGAACATTATCCAATTCCATCAGTGGAATATACCTTGGCACAAATGGGAGGAGCTAAATTGTTTTCAAAACTGGATGCCAACAGTGGGTTTTGGCAGATACCCCTGTCAGAGGAATCATCTAGCCTTACAACCTTCCTGACCCCATTTGGCAGATACAGATTCAAACGGCTACCCTTCGGAATTTCTTCTGCACCTGAGGTATTCCAGAGAAAGATGAGCAATCTACTGGAGAGCCAATCTGGGGTAAATTGTCACATGGACGACATTGTGATTTGGGGAGCTACACAAGAAGAACATGATGAAAGGTTAAGATGCGTCCTTAGGAAGCTTCAAGATTCAGGACTGACCCTGAATAAAGAGAAATGCATCTTCTCAGTGAAGGAAATCAAATTCTTGGTCACCTGATTACAGAAAGAGGAGTGCTACCTGATCCAAACAAAGTCCAGGCCATCAGGGAGTTTCCATCACCTTCAAGCATTTCTGAAGTGCGCAGATTCCTGGGAATGGTGAACTTCACAGGTAAATTTATACCAGACCTTTCAACTATCCTCTACCCACTTAATCAACTCCTAGTAAAGAGAAATGATTGGAGATGGGATAGTGCTCAGGAGGAAGCATTTGAAAAAGTGAAGAAACTTCTTTCAACTTCTCCAGCACTAACACTTTTTGACCCCAATCTACCAACTACAGTGTCTGCAGATGCCTCTTCATATGGACTAGGAGCAGTGCTTTTACAAAAATCTGAAGATGGATACCAAAAAGCAGTTGCATATGCCTCCAGGACTATGTCCGAAACTGAAAAGAGATGGGCTCAAATTGAGAAAGAATCTCTAGCAATAGTTTGGGCCTGTGAAAGATTTCAGGACTATCTGATGGGAAATACATTTTCCATTGAAACTGACCATAAACCTCTCATTCCAATATTTTCAACCAAAAATCTAGATGAAATGACACCACGCATACAGCGACTACGACTTCGGATGATGCGCTACTCATATAGCATTTATCACACACCAGGCAAGGACATTGTTGTTGCTGATGCTTTGTCCAGAAGCCCAATTAAGATATCGCATGAGAAAGATCTGGAGAATGAAATCTGTAGTTTTGTTCAACAGATCACTTCATGTCCTCCATTCAAGGATGAAAATATGAAAGAAATCTGGCAATATCAAAATGAAGAGAGAGTGTGTAGAGAAATAAAAGATTATTGTGAAAAGGGCTGGCCTACAAAGAATGAGCTTTCTGCAGAAGCAAAAGCCTTTTGGTGTCTCAGATATGAAATGTCTGTCATAGATGGTCTTCTAATGAGAAATTCCAGGATTTTATATTCCTAAGTCCCTCAGATCAAAGGTTCTAAACAGCCTCCATGAAGGTCATCTTGGCATCGAAAAATGTAGAGGCCGTGCCAGATCATCTGTGTGGTGGCCCAGAATCAGTCAAGAAATTGGAGAACTTGTGAGGAACTGCCCAAATTGTATTGAAGAAAGATCTAATCCCCAGCAGCCATTAATTGTTTCTGATTTCCCAAGCAGGCCATGGGAGAAAGTAGGAATCGACCATTTTTACTTAAAGGGCAAATACTATCTTCTAATTGCAGACTATTACTCTAGATTCCCAGAGTTGGCATTGCTGGAGGATCAAACAATACATTCAACAATTCTACATTGCAAGTCAATTTTTGCTCGCCATGGAATACCCGAAGAGGTTAGATCAGATAACGGACCACAGTTTGGGTTAGAATTCAAAAAGTTTGCAAAAGAATATGGTTTCCACCACATAACATCTAGTCCCAGATTTCCTCAAAGCAATGGCTTCATCGAATCGATGGTGAAGAATATCAAAAACCAGTTGAAGAAAGGAAGAGATCCATATCTTTCTCTTCTTGGTTATCGAACCGCTCCATTGGAAAATGGGTACAGCCCTGCTGAACTATGCATGAACAGGAAACTCAGAACAACTGTGCCAACATCTCCAGTTCAACTCCAGTCAAGAATACCTGATCTTAAAAATCTAGAAATGAGAGAAAAAGATCAACGGCACAAAAAGAAAACCCATTTTGATATACATCATCGTGCAAGAGAATTGCCCCATCTGAATAAAGGAACTAGAGTATGGGTGAAAGACTTGAGAGTTCCCGGTGTGGTACTTGAAGACGCTGGAAGTCCAAGATCTTATATAGTCAACTCTCCAAAAGGAATTTTAAGAAGAAATAGATTCCACCTACTACCAAACCCACAGGGTGAAAAGATTGACATGGAAGATGAAGAGATGGAGTCTCCTGAGATGAGTCAGTGCTTCACATCTACTGGGGACAACACTACTTGTGACAGTGAACCGAGGACATTCCAGAGATCACCGGAACCAGTAAAGACCAGGAGTGGACGCGTGGTAAAGCCGCCAGACCGGCTAAACCTCTAGAGAAAAGGGGGAGATGTGTTGAGAGTACGTTACGATCATCATCACATTGACTGTTGTTGTTTACCTTAGGCTGGTGAAAGTTCCGCCATAGCTGTAATTGTTCTAAGTTTTAAATATTACCTTGTAAATAGATAAATAAATTGGATTAAAGATATAATCCTTAAGGTAAGAGTATCTTCTTATTTATAACAAGGCAATACACAATACACACATATTCTCTTGGTCAGGATATGTTTTCTTTATTTTCAATATAAACCTCTTTTTAAAGTTTCGAAATATATCTGAGCTATGTGGATATTTTTATTTTTTATGTAGGGATAGTTACCTTTCACATAATCAACTATTAAATTTTCTAAATATTACAAATATATACACATAACAAGTTTTTCAGAATTTTAATCTGTTTTATATTAATTTGTGTGTAAATTCACAATAATGGACAAAACTTGAGGAAGTTGTACCTTTTAGCACAAATATCGGGATTAAGACAATATCTCTGAAAGATACACTTTTGGACAACACTTATGGAAGTTGTACATTTAGCATGTATATCGGGATTCAGACAATATCTCTGAAAGATACACTCATGAATGCAACTTAAGGAATTGTACCTTTTAGCATGTATATCGGGATTCAGACAATAACTCTGAAAGATAAACTAATGGACAAAACCTAAGGAAGTTGTACCTTTTGGCATGTATATCGGGATTCAGACAATAACTCTGAAAGATACACTCATGGACAAAACTTGAGGAAGTTTTACCTTTAAACATGTATATCGGGATTCAGACAATGACTCTGAAAGATACACTCATGGACAAACTTAAGGAAGTTGTACCTTTTAGCATGTATATCGGGATTCAGACAATAACTCTGAAAAATAAACTAATGGACAAAACCTAAGGAAGTTATACCTTTTAGCATGTATATCGGGATTCAGGCAATAACTCTGAAAGATACACTCATGGACAAAACTTAAGGAAATTGTACCTTTCAGCGGAACGAGAATGAACAGACATTTCACCGGTGTGTGTAAGTGAAGGTGGATGCTAAATTTAATTCGGGGAAAGGTCATTGAGAAAGAACATAAATATACCGTTGTTTATGTGCGGAGTTTGGAATCAGAAGTTATTTCGGTCTTGGTGCACGTGGATTTATTTTTTGCCTATTCCAAGTACATGTTATAAAGGCCATGATATTCATAGTTGGCGACTGTTTTTTCTGTAAGTTCACCACATGTCTATACATGTGAAAAGAAGTTCGACTTTGCACTTACAAATATGTCAGATCCCGTTTGATTATTTGTACTCACTATTGGGGTTGGAATTCTGCAAGAATCGGGCCCATTGGAGCATTTTCTTTTAAATCAGAAAAAAGTGCCCAATGCGGGAATCGAACCCGGGTCGTAGCGGTCGAAAACTAACGGTTTAGACCATTCTTCCACCGACTCCACTTGGTGGCACGTGGATTGAAACCGTTATTATGGAAATTGTCGGAATTGAAGTTTGTGCTACCTCAGTGCTTATTTAAAAGCAGATAGTCCTAAGAGAGCCTGTTTCTTGGCCAAAGATCCATATCTTTGAAATATCAGTAAATACACTTTACAACCAAACGTATTCCTTCTCTGAAATCCTTTAGCTAATCAAATAACATTTATATTTCTAAAAATATAAACAATATACTGTGTGTGACATAAATTCTTTATAATTTTCAATTTAAAATATTTTCTGAGCATGGCAGACAATTTGAAATTCATAAAAAATTCTGTATTTCTATATATTTTTTAATCTTAAGAAATAACCATTAATGCATATATAGGTTATTTGAATAGATCTAAACAAAATTAAGGAAAATTCAATAAAGATATATAAACTACATTGAAAAGTCGAAAAGAAAGACTGAAATTTTCTATGTTCTAAAAGAAATACCTTTATTCCTATATCTCAATTATAAAGCTCAAACTCTAAGCATTTTTCAGTGCATTATCCTTTTTTAAAAATTAAACATTATACAAGGTGAGCATTTGTGCTGCTAACCATTTTAATACGTTTGACAAATTACCACTATTGAATTATTATTCCATAGTAAAAAGCTTCAAAATATGTGCACATGCTTTAAACGAAACGTCTTTATAAAATTTGAAACTACATGAATTTGTGAATATTTCAAAAAGAATATTAACGAATATTTTCGACTAAAACTATTCTTGTTCGCGGAAAGAGAAGATTTAGAGTAATATTCAAATGACAAAGCCTTCAATATCTATATATATATAAATGAATGTTTGTATGTTTGTTGGTTTGTATGTCCGGTATACAAATTCGCAGTAGTTCACTAATTCAAACCAAAATTTCCATACATAGGTAAAAAATAACGGGGATGACGATAGGCTATTTAAAAATATATATATAAATAAATTATTAAAACTATATATTCAAATTATTCTACTTAGCTCACGAGCAGCGCCCTCTAGAACGCGGGCGATCTGACGGCGGCGCGCGCCCATTGGCTGCCAGCGAGCACGTGACTTCCCTGCCCCCGGCCCCCCTCCGAGAAAATGTAATCGTCCGGCTGCCGGCCGGTTGGACAGTCCCAAGTTCCCACCGACCAATCAGAGGGATCAAGAGGTCCTGGCGCGCGGGGGCAGAGTTGGTGACACAGAAAAAAAGCCTCGCGGGTGACCTCCGGGAACTACGTCCATCTTCCATATGTAATATACATTTAATCGTGTAAACCCGGGCGTTGCCCTGGTCATTCGTCTAGTATTATATATATACTTTATTGTATATCATTATTTATGAATAACACTTTTTAATCGAGAATCTCAATGAACATTATTATTTTTATAAAGCTATACAACCAGTTTTAACCGCATAAGTTTCTTTTTATTTATGAAAAATCATTTTTAATTTCAAACTGGTTGTATAGCTTTATAATTATATGCCGTAGTCATTTATAAGTATTATTATTTTATGGACAAAACAGAAGATTGATATATTTATGTATGTCTAATCAGACAAACGAAATTTCTCTAGTGTCAGCTATTTCTCATTCCTCCAAAGTTTGGAATTCTGGATTAGATTTCATCCCATCTATAATAACAAATATTGGTGGAATAACAAGGCGAGAAAAATTCACACAAGCAATATTTTCTCAACCAAATCGATTCTATTTTTTAGTTTGTATATGATTATATATTTGTTAAAGTTTCCGAATTTTCATATAGGATTATATACAATCACTTTATTTAACACTCGGATAAAGAATCTTTACCATAATAAAATTATATATAAGGTGTTAAAGTGTATAACATAAATATATATATTTGCACGATGTAAAAATTTAACATTTTATTTCTTGGGGGAATATAAGAATTGTAATTACATTTTTATGTCTCAAAATTTAGTAGTATAATAATAACAAATTATAATTATAATATTGTGTGTGTATATTGTAACAAACATATTTATATATCATGAATTCACTAAACTAATGGACAAAATTTAAGGAAGTTGTACCTTTTAGCATATATATCGGGATTGAGACAATAACTCTAAAAGATACACTCATTACTTAAGGAAGTTGTACCTATTAGCATGTATATCCGAATTTAAACAATAACTCTGAAAGTTTGAATAATATAACACCCATAAAGTCATCATGAAATAACTCATCTTCCCTCAATATTTATATATTAATTCTATATGAAAATTTAAGATACATCTTCATCATAATTAACGTTATCTATAGACAGGTTACGTAAATTAATGAACTCTGTTCGGAAACTAGGTAGCATTACTGTCTTGGACAAATTCTAAACGCTCACTCGGAAGCCATGGTTACAAACTAATGGCTTTTGTTAGTCAATGGCGAACTTCAATTTCTTTAGATCGTATATAATTAATTGAATGAGTCAAATTACCAAATAAATGTTCAACTGACGCAGAATGTTACACCAAATATATTTCTAAAATAGGTTGATATGATCCCGGGTGGGTATTGGCCTAATTAAAATTGGTCACTTTTACTCTCAAAATAGATACTTGAATAAAATCTTTTATTCAATTACAAATATTTAACGATTGTAAATACATTTTACAAATAAAATATATAGAACCTATTTTTAATTAAAGTAAAATCTTTATTTATATCTACTTTTTTAACTATATATTTATTTATAAACTGCGTAATAGGTTTTGAAAGCTAAGTAATCCATTTTGAAGATAATATCTTCTATTGGATTTTATTTATTTTTGTGTCAGCGTTCTGAGCAAGGTCACACGTGGTGTTGATTGTATCATAGACTATCTAAATTAAAAGAAACTCATCTTTTCTGAAACTTCTTACTTGACAGAAATTACAAATATAACACAATACACTCATAGTTAAAACCTAAATAGAAACTCTTTTATGTCGTCTGTTGTCAGGTATTTTTCGAAGGAAACAGAGGCAATTTCGTTCACACAAACACACTGGTTATCTCATATGTCTTCAATAAAGGTCACTGTGTTTCAAATAACGTTCAGAGTTATTATCTAATTCCCGATATACATGCTAAATAGTACAACTTCTTTAAAATATTGTCCATTAGTGTATATATTTAATTTACAAAATAAATTTATGATTTATATTATAAATTGCGTGGCAATTCATTATAAGTAAGAAGTATAAACCTATTAAACATATAACCATTATATAAATCTATATGGCATTCTATCGCTCTATATGACAGACATCAATCTAGAGAGGGCATCCATACGGACACCTCAGTTGGACGGTATTGTGATCAGGGTGCATGGACCAATCTGATCTGCTCCAAGAGACCATCATTTTTGATCACTTATTATATATCATATATAAATATATGTATTCACAAAATCAATTACGATATATTTAGGATACATAAATGTATATATCTGCAATGGAAATACACAGTTTAATATAGTACCCTATAAATATTTAATATTTCCAGCAGTATATCTAGATGGGCGGTATGCCAAGTCTATGATACAATCAACACCACGTGTGACCTTGCTCAGAACGCCGACACAAAAATAAATAAAATCCAATAGAAGATATTATCTTCAAAATGGATTACTTAGCTTTCAAAACCTATTACGCAGTTTATAAATAAATATATAATTATTGAGGTAGATTCAAAGTTTTTAAAATTCTCGATTTTTTTTTAAAAGCGTAAAATTCTTTTTGAAAATAAACAATTTCTACTGCCCTTACTGAAATGGAAAGTTTTTAATTTACTTAAAAATAGGTTCTATATATTTTATTTGTAAAATGTATCTACAATCGTTAAAAGTTAATAGAATAGACATATTTATACAATATAATGCGGCTTACGATTGTAGAACGATATTTGATAATATCCCGCATGTGTTTCTTTTGAATGAAAAATAGAAATTTATTTTGAGAAGAAATAACGATTATTTATAACCTTAGGGATGAAGTATGAAAGGATGAATTGTGAAGTGTAATGATAATTGGAAAAAATAAAAATTTCTGGACACTTTATTTTTCCGTTTATCATTATTCTTCACAGTTTATCCTTTCATACTTCATTCCTAAGGTTAGAAATAATCGTTATTTCTCCTTAAAATAAATTTCGATTTTTCGTTCAAAAGAAACACATGCGAGATATTATCAAATGTTGTTCTACAAGAATAGACATATAATATCACTGATATTTCTGTTTTTGCTGGTTTATATATTGGAATAATATTGTAGATGTCAAAGTATTTATTGATGACCTCATTACGACTATTCGACAATTATTAACCAAACTATCTACAGCTAGAGAATATTGAGCAAGCAAAATTAAAAGAAACTGATAATTTATATTATGCTTATTGTACATATTGCCAAAAACTTTTTATTTTGTTCACAGTTCTTTTTTCTCGTTTTTTTCCTTCTCATTGTTAACATCATATGACTATTCTATTCACGGCCTAAAATTATTGTATATACCAGGTCTATTAATATGTAGCGCGAAAATGGGCGCCAGAGGCCGCTGTGCAACTTTATTTGAGCCGACGGTGGCGCTGTTGTAGGCGTTTTGTTCTTTGACTCACGTGGCATCAGCATACGTGCAGTTTTAGAAAAATTCAAATCGTGAAAATTTTCTGGAGCCCGTGGAAAATGTCGATTTCCGAGCCAAAAAGTGCCCATTTGCGGGAAGTTTTGTTGTTCGCCTTCAACTGGAAGAAAAGTGCCACTGAAGCCCACCGAATGCTCGAGGAAGTTTACAGCGACCACGCTCTGAGCAAATCGCAGTGTTACAGGTGGTTTAAAAAATTCCAAAGTGGCGATTTTGAACTTGATAATGAACCACATGGAAAACCGCCCCAAAAGTTCGAGGACGCTGAACTGCAAGCTTTGTTGGATGAGGACAGTACCCAAATGCAGGAGAAACTCGCAAAACAGCTCCAGGTGTCTCAAGGTGCTGTTTCTCTACGTTTAAACAGCCTCGGAATGACCAAAAAGCTTTCCAGATGGGTCTCTCACGAGTTGAGCGAAAGGCAGCAATAACGGCGTCTGGTAACCTGCGAAGGGCTGCTCGCCAGGCATGAAAAGAAGTCATTTTTGCACCGAATCGTAACTTCTGATGAGAAATGGATCCACTTCAGCAATCCTACGCGCCAAAAGTCGTGGGACCTGCCCGGCCAATTTCCAAAACAGACGCCTAGGCCCAATCGCTTCGGAAAAAAGGCAATGCTTTGCATATGGTGGGACCAGACCGGCGTAGCATATTTCGAGCTCCTGAGACCTGGCAAAATGGTCAATACTAGTCGCTACGAACAACAAATGCGCAGATTGAGAGAGGCGTTGAATGAAAAAAGACCGGAATGGCGTGAAAAGCACAACAAGCTGATACTGCAGCATGACAACGCTCCAGCCCACAACGCTACGGTGGTCAAAAACACAATAAAAGACTTGGGCTGGGAACTCTTACCCCACCCGCCGTACTCACCAGACTTAGCGCCGTCGGACAACCACCTTTTCACATATTTAGGACACGCCCTAAAAAAAACAGGAATTTTCGAACTCAGACATACTCCGAAAATTACTTGTTGACTGGTTAGACTCAAAAGGAATAGAAATTTTCAGACAAGGAATTCAAAAATTGCCTGAAAAGTGGTCCGAGTGTATAGCTAATCAGGAAAGTTAATTTAAATAAAAAATCTTTTGTTGTATGGAATTGGTGAACTTTTGAATTCATTGAAAATTTTCGCGTTTCATACTAATAGACCTGGTATATGTATAGACAAATGTAAAGACATACATGTATGACAGCGAAAGTGTCCCTAGGGAGACATAGGCGCTTTAAATTGAAATAAATTAAAAAGCTAGACAATTGAATAAAGATTTTACAAATATAAAGTAATAAATCTTTTTCAAATATTATCATTGAATATTTTAAATAAAATAATAAAATATAATTTTTTTCTTTGCCACAATATTTTGCTACATTAGCACGCCATCTGTTATGAAAATTCCAAACTATTATAGACACGTATGATTCTTTTGTGGAAGAGAGATTGCCCGAAGAATATTATATATTTATAATTGTATGTATTTCTACTGTCCTCAAATCTCATGTCCATAGTTCATCTAAAATACCCATTCCAAGAATCTAGCAATAGTATCACTCTAAAAGGAAAACAAAGAATGCAATATAACAGTGGTATGATAGCTTAAACTGTCGAAACCGCTGGGAGAGTTCACCCCTGATGAGCAAAGGTCCTCCCATTGAATTCTCCATTGCAGTAAGGGCAGTAGAAATTGTTTAATTTTCATAGAATCATACGCGTCTATAATAGTTTCGAATTTTCATATTGAAACTATATAAAAAGTAACAACAGGAGTTGTTTTACTCTAATAAAACTAAAACATGTTAACTATCTCTTGTATTTATATTTATTCGGATACTTCAGATTATGACAATTTCTTATCATGCATCTGAAAGTTGCTGATGGCTGGCCCAATCTATCAGAATAAATATAAACTAAAAGGCATATGTGCTCCTGGTCAGGATTTATATTACCTACTCTACTACAATTATTGTAAATAGTTTCACTCGCAATTATCCAGATCGAATATAGCGTGTCTTGTTTGCAACTGGTGATATTATTTTTAATAACATATTTTCATTTATCTTTTATTCTATTGTTTTCTTTACATGTTAAGCGTATTTACGCAATTTCGCCTTAAATACCCATTTCTTGGTTTCTCAAGAAGACTCTGGGACAAAAAAATCTTTTTGATCTCAGTGGTACAGCCTACTCCACGCTGACGAGCGCTAAATGCACGAAACGCGCTCGTGGATGGCTTTTCTTGATTTATCATGTAATTGGGTTGGCCAAATATTAGGGAACAGGCTAAATCAATGTTTAGTTGATTTCTGTTCCACTAGATGGCGCTCTGTCATCTGAAAATCACATGTGCTCCTGGTCAGGAAATGCCTTTATATTTTTAAATATCAACTATTCGTTGTTTTTTAATTATTTCAGAATTGGCCAATTCCGATTATTTATTCCGATAGATGGCGTCAGCGATCAGCAACTTTCTGTTGCACGATAAGGAGATGTACTGAAATAAGGTGAATAAATTATGGCATATGTGTACTATTTTTTCACTTAGGTTAATATAGTTTTGGTCAATATAGTTTTATAGGTTATAGGTCAATAGTTTATAGGTCAATATAGTTTTGAAAATAGAGCGATCCAAAAATAAATCTTTAATTAAAAAGGCATATATTAGATCATATTGGATTATATTTTGATTTAATATATGCTTTTTTAATTAAAATAACTTCAGAATTTATCTGGAATTTTCTTATTAACTATTATCATAATGGTATAATACCTTTTTTCAAACAATTTTATAATAAACGTACCTATACGAAGTAAAGGATCGATAACAGAGTATCAATGACAACAGGCATGTTATTCCAGAAATATCCCTACGTGTCCAATACCGTAGCCAGACAATAAGAAACATGGCTAGCTAGATGGCCATGGTTGATGAAGCCAACTCCATAGGGACCAGATGTCTAACATTATTTGTCCTACAGAATTTGGTTTCCTCAATATTAGATTATATCTTGGGTATCTCCATTTATTTATACCCACCTAAACTTATGAATATTTGTTTATTAGTTTTATAGTATAGAACTTTTTTATTGGAATATATATTTCTTACTAAGTGTAAATGTAAAATATATATTTTCCTATATTATTCTATATATATATGGAAATTTTCCTGGGAGTATATTGATATAAAGAGACATGTGTGGCGACAATTACAGAGTTTTATTTATTATCCTCAGTTTGTACAAATTACATTACATATGATGATGTAATGACACATGTCAATAATGCGTATAATCATTTACAGATGTGTTTCTATTATACAACATTAAAATCTTGTTATAATTTATATACAATATAGGGTTGTTGGCTTAAATTACCATATATATATATTATTTTTTAAATAAGGCTTATTTTGGATTGTAATAAGATTATTTATTAATCCAATATTTCGATGGACCAATCTTCCATCTTTTACGAGGTTTTTGTTATGAAACACACAGCTTGTTGGGCGATAAACCATCTAATATATACATTTTAAACAAAGTAAATATAAACAAAAGAAAAACAATGTAATATATATAAATAAATATTGATAATTAAGGGATTTCGAATTAATTAAACAAATAAAAAAATACCATAAAAATTGAAATAACTGTGAAATAAATATATAAATAAGAGTGATAAATATCTGATTTAAAAATAAAATAAACATATAAATAACATAATCATCTAAAATGTTTTAAACTGAGTATATACATCTGGTAAGTCAATTTTTCTATTGATACTATTTTATTTCATTTTTAAATCGGTTGATTATTTAAAATAGTTGATTTCTATTCCACCAGATGGCGCGCTCTGCTATCTAAAAAGCACATGTATTTTGGTCAGGATATGCTTTCTTTATTTTTAATATATATATATGAAGAATACATAGAAGAAACAGAATAAGTTGAAGAAAATTTATTATTTTATTTCCGAAGTAAAATCACCTTAATCTATTTTAATATTTCTTTTAAAGGCAATTAGAATATACAAGAGAATTGCTTTTCTCTAGGAGAATTTACAAATTTAATCTAGATGTATTCATTTCGAAGTCAACATTGAGCAAAATAGTAAAAATATATATAACTTCTAAACAATATTATATCTACTTATAATTTTGAAAATAGAGCAATTCATGAATAAAGCATATATTGGATCAAAATATCATTTATTGACGTTATGTGGCGCTGAGTTTGTTGTTGACATACATTAATATGTTATAATACCTTGAAAAAGGTTGGCGTTCAGCCAACTGAAATATTGGTAAAGTAAATGATATTTTGATCCAATTTATGCCTCATTGATATAATATATATATAAAACATTATAAATGACTGCGGCGTATGATTATAAAGCAATACTTAAAGTTTAAACCGCATAAGTTTCTTTTATTTGTGAAAAATCAATTTTTATTTAAAGAGAAATCTAATATTTCTAACTTTTTGATGACGTATGAAAAGGTTGAATATATGAAGAGTGATGGTCTATATATGATTGGATGACGTATGGAAGGGTGAAAATATGAAGAGTAATGGCGAACGGAAAAATAAAAGTGTCCAGAGACGGGAATCGAACCCACAACCTTCTGCTTACCGGGCAGGTGCCATGTCCACTAGGCTACCCTGGACGTATTTCTCCGTTCGTAACTAATACTTAAAGTAACGGAGAAATACGTCCAGGGTAGCCTAGTGGACATGGCACCTGCCCGGTAAGCAGAAGGTTGTGGGTTCGATTCCCGCCCCTGGACACTTTTATTTTTCCGTTCGCCATTACTCTTCATATTTTCACCCTTCCATACGTCATCCAATCATATATAGACCATCACTCTTCATATATTCAACCTTTTCATACGTCATCCAAAAGTAAGAAATATTAGATTTCTCTTTAAATAAAAATTGATTTTTCACAAATAAAATAAACTTATGCGGTTAAACTTTAAGTATTGCTTTATAATATATATATAATAATGAAAATTGAAACTTCTATAGACGTGTATGATTCTTTTTGATAATAAACAATTTCTACTGTCCTTACTAATTTTAATTTCAAAAGAATCATACGCGTCTATAATAGTTTCGAATTTTCATAACAGATGGCGCGCTAATGCATCATAATACATATAATAGTATTTATATTTATAGTATTTATAGTATTTCTGTGAAAAATAGACATTTCGGCCAGTTAGAGGTTTTTTTTATTTTCAACCTTCCAACAAAAGTCCTTTCTCTTTACCAGGAGAAATAAATATAAATAAAGCATTTGACAAGGCGTTAAAAATTGTTTTAGGTTATGAAGGCGTCCTTAAGCGTCTTTTTCTAGAAATCTCTCGAATCTCAATTTTTAACGCCTTGCCAAATGCTTTATTTTTATTATAAATGCAGGCAAGGCAATCTCCATCTCTCTTGAGGATAATTATTTTAAAAAGTTGTTCAAGAAACTTAGACCTTTGAAGTAAACGAAAAAATTGCGCTACAAATTTTAAAATAAAACTACAACCTTTCGCAATAAGTTTCTTTTATTATGATATCTTATATTATAATAAAAGAAACTTATTGCGAAAGGTTGTAGTTTTATTTTAAAACTTAGACCTGGAAGCTTTATTTCAATTTATAACAATATTTTATCTTAAACGTTCCTATGCAAGTGTAAAGGATCGAAAACGGTGTATCAATGACAACAGGCATGTTATTCCAGAAATATCCCTATGTGTCCAATACCTTAGCCAGACAAGACGAAGAAGAAACATGGCTAGCTAGATGGCCATGGTTGATGAAGCCATCTCCATAGGGACCCGATGTCTAACATTATTTGTCCTACTGAATTTGGTTTCTTCAATATTAGATTATATCTTGGGTATCTCCATTTATTTATACCCACATAAACTTATGAATACTTGTTTATTCGTTTTTATAGTATAGAACTATTTTCTTTGGAAAATATATGTCTTACTGAGTGTAAATCTAATTTATATTTTCCTATATTATTCTATATATATATGGATATTTTCCCGGGAGGATATTGATATAAAGAGACAAATGTCGCCTCTCCCGTCAAAATAGACGTCAAAACTAGACGTCATCTATTGACCTCCGCCGCAAACTAGCGGCCTCGGATCGGTGACAAAGCCACAACTCCAGCTTTGGCAAACTGAAAAGCGTCCACTTAGAGACCATGGTTTTTCATTTTGCCAAAGCTGGTGTTGTGGCTTTGTCACCGAACCGAGGCCGCTAGTTTGCGGCGACAGTCAATAGATGACGTCTAGTTTTGACGTCTATTTTGACGGGAGAGACGACCTTTGTCTCTTTATATCAATATACTCCCGGCAAAATTTCCATATATATATATATATTGAAAAAAAAGCAATCGATAATAAATCTCTAAATAAAAAGGCATATATTGGATAAAAATATCATTTAATTTACCAATATTTTAGTTGGCTGAACGCCAACCTTTATCAAGGTGTTTCAAAACGATTTCAACCAGTTTTGGTTATGACGCTCTAAGCCTTGTAAGAACAATAGAAAGGCTTCGACTTTCTATCAACAGTTGGAAGTTACACTTAAACACCTTGATAAAGGGTGCGTTCAGCCAACTGAAATATTGGTAAAATAAATGATATTTTGATCCAATATATGCCTTTTTAATTATGATTTATTCATGGATTGCTCTATTATCAAAATAATAAGTATAGAAAAATTATTGTTTAGAAGTTATATATATTTTTACTATTTTACTCAATGTTGACTTTGAAATGTTTACATCTAGATGAATTTTGTAAAGAGCCCTCTGATAAACAATTCTTTTGTATATTCTAATTGCCTTTAATTAAAATAAATATATATATTAAGGTGATTTTACCTCGGAAATGAAAATATAATTTTTATTTAACTTATTCTGTTTCTTCTATTTAATCTGTATACTTATATATATTAAAAATGAAGAAAGGATTCCCTGAACAAGAGTACATGTGCTTTTTAGATAGCAGAGCGCCATCTAGTGACAGAGAAATCAACTATTTATTGATTTAAACTGTTCCCTTATATTTGGTATAACAGGTTATATAAATGAATAGTTGATTACTCTTCCACCAGATGGCGCTCTGCCATCTAAAAAGCACATGTACTTTTGTTCAGGATATGCCTTCATTGTTTTCGATTTCAACACCTGACTTTTTATTATTTATTTTTTCTATTGTCTTTTCACTTATATATAAATATTGAAAATAAAAAAGGCATATCCTGACCACGAGCACATGTGCTTTTTAGATGGCAGAGCGTCATCTGGTGGAATATATATATATTATATAAAGTAATTTAAAATACAATATAACGCGGCCGATGATTGTAAAACGAAAATTGCAATTATACCGCGAATGTTTCTTTTAAACAAAAATCGAAATTTATTTTAAAGAGAAATAGCGAATATTTCTAGCCTTAAGTGTCCCTGGACACTTTTATTTTTCCGTTTGTCATTACTCTTCGCGATTCATCCTATCATACTTCATCCTTAAGGTTAGAAATAATCGCTATTTCTCTTTAAAATAAATTTCGATTTTTGTTTAAAAGAAACATTCGCGGTATAAGTGCAATTTTCGTTTTACAATCATCGGCCGCGTTATATTGTATTTTAAATTACTTTATATAGTATATATATATTCCACCAGATGACGCTCTGCCATCTAAAAAGCACATGTGCTCGTGGTCAGGATAAGCCTTTTTTTATTTTCAATATTTATATATAAGTGAAAAGACAATAGAAAAAATAAATAATAAAAAGGCCAGGTGTTGAAATCGAAAACAATGAAGGCCTATCCTGAACAAAAGTACATGTGCTTTTTAGATGGCAGAGCGCCATCTGGTGGAAGAGTAATCAACTATTCATTGATATAACCTGTTATACCAAATATAAGGGAACAGTTTAAATCAATGAATAGTTGATTTCTGTGTCACTAGATGGCGCTCTGCTATCTAAAAAGCACATGTACTTTTGTTCAGGGAATCCTTTCTTTATTTTTAATATATATAAGTATACAGATTAAATAGAAGAAACAGAATAAGTTAAAGAAAAATTATATTTTCATTTCCGAGGTAAAATCACCTTAATATATATATTTATTTTAATTAAAGGCAATTAGAATATACAAAAGAATTGTTTATCAGAGGGCTCTTTACAAAATTCATCTAGATGTAAACATTTCAAAGTCAACATTGAGTGAAATAGTAAAAATATATATAACTTCTAAACAATAATTTTTCTATACTTATTATTTTGATAATAGAGCAATCCATGAATAAATCATAATTAAAAAGGCATATATTGGATCAAAATATCATTTATTGACGTTATGTGGCGCTGTGTTTGTTGTTGACACACTTGTTATAATACCTTGATAAAGGTTGGCGTTCAGCCAACTGAAATATTGGTAAAATAAATTATATTTTGATCCAATATATTCCTTTTTAATTAAAGTATATATAATAAGGAAAATTTGAAACTTTTATAGACGTGTATGATTCATTTTGATAATAAACAAATTCTTCTGTCCTTACTAATTTTAATTTCAAAAAGAATCCTACACGTCTATAATAGTTTCGAATTTTAATAACAGATGGCGCAGCTAATGCATCATAATACATATAATAGTATTTATATTTATAGTATTTATAGTATTTCTGTGAAAAATAGACATTTCGGCCAGTTAGAGTTTTTTTTTTATTTTCAACCTTCCAACAAAAGTCCTTTCTCTTTACCAGGAGAAATAAATATAAATAAAGCATTTGACAAGGCGTTAAAAATTGTTTTAGGTTATGAAGGCGTCCTTAAGCGATTTTTTCTAGAAATCTCTCGAATCTCAATTTTTAACGCCTTGCCAAATGCTTTATTTTTATTATAAATGCAGGCAAGGCAATCTCCATCTTGAGGATAATTATTTTGAATTAAGTTTTGTCTATGAGTTTGATAGCTTCTCTTTTTAATCACGGTAATTCTGTCATGAAGTTGAACGTATCCTATGTTTGATGCTAATGTTGATAAACTGAATATAACTAATCTAGAACAGAAGTCTATTAATCAAATATTCGTAATACGAGACAGAAGTAACTACCAGTATAGAAAAAGAGCAGGTGAAGTATTCAAAAATTATAGTTACTAGAATACTGTTGTTGATTTGTCCAATGAAGAGCCTCAGATGTCTCCATACATCTCTATCACAGCAGTCGCTATGTCCTCTATCTTGGGTGTGTAAAGCTGCTGTTCTGGGTCCATGTCAATTTTCTGTTGTTGTTGTTTTGTCCAATGAAGAGCCTCAGGTGTCTCCATACATCTCTATCACAGCAGTCACAATGTTCTCTTTCTTGTGTGTAAAACTGCTGTTCTGAGTCCATGTCAATTTTCTGTTGTTGTCGATCCAATAAAGAGACTCAGACGTTTCCATGAATCTCTTTCACAGCAGTCGCAATTTCTTCTATCTTGGGTTTGTTAAGCTGCTGTTCTGGGTCCATGTCAATTTTCTGTTGTTGTTGTGTCCAATGAAGAGCCTCAGATGTCTCCATACATCTCTATCACAGCAATGTCCTCTATCTTGGGTGGGTAAAGCTGCTGCTCTGAGTCTATGTCAATTTTCTGTTGTTGTGTCCAATGAAGAGCCTCAGATGTCTCCATACATCTCTATCACAGCAATCGCTATGTCCACTATCTTGAGACTAGAATATTAATATTATTATTTTAAAAAAAGAACTATTTTTAACCACGAAAGTTTCTTTTACACATAAATAAAATTTCTCCATATCTTTACTGCGATGAAGCGTATATTCGGAGGGCTCGACTCATCAGTGGTGAACCCTCCCAACGGTTTCTCCAATTTAATCTACCGGACCGTTTCTTAGAGCTCTAATACTGTATTAGATCATTCTGCTTATATATGCTACACTGAAGGGTGGAATCTTAGAAATGGTTTTTAAGTAAACTATGGACATATAAGCTTAGAACAGCTGGATTACATATTGCCACGTGGAGAATTAGGGAAGACCAACTTCGGGATAAGACAGCAATTTATTTCAAGCAAGAACAAACTATAAGTGATAAACAAAAGATAAGCAAAAGAGGGAAGTGTACGGAGTAGCAAATATAAACATAAAAAATAATATTCTGATAATAAAATAATAAATAGCTTATTACATAGCTTCTTCCTATGGGAGCTGTGACTCACAGCTTGCAATTATTGTAGTTACTAACATGGATCTGACGTGCTTCTGCCAAGGATTCCATCGAAGTCTTGAAACTTTGTCCCTAGTACCTTTGCGTCCTTTTTCTTGCGGCGTGAAGAGCGGCTTTGTCATCGTATCGTCTATAGGAACTTCGTCATCTTGGAAGGAAGTCTTGACTTTAAACGGCGGTGGAATCCTGGAGCCAGTCTCTGAAAATATAGATCACAGCACCCATGGCCTCTAGGTCTTCTCGGCGATCTTCAGTTTGTCTTCCCTAATTTACCCAGCATCTCCACCAAAATGCCACGTGGAAAATTAGAGAAGCCTTCGGGATGACTCGACAATTTTTTTAAGGCAAGAACAAACTATGAAGAATAAACAAAAGATAAGGAATGAGGGAAGTTTACAGAGTAGCAATATATAAACATAAAAGAATGATACTCTGTTAATACTAGTGTAAAATACTAAATATTTCTCTACAATATTTTATGTATTATGACAATATACATAGTAAATACAAAAGACTTTTAATAGAATCTATAATGACCAAACAGGAGAAAAGCATAAACCTATGCATTGAAATATCAGAAACATACGAAACAATATGGACAAATACTATCCCATAGATGTCTTCTATATATAACACATTAGTTCACGAATTTATAAAATTAAATTTGAAGTCTCGAGATATCATTCAACCAGCACGTATCATCCACCACGACGTATATCTCCAAAAAAATGTTGATTTTCAAACAGAAATAATGTAGAATATTTTTCTCTCATTATATAGTAGGTATTTAAAATATGTATATAATAACATGTATACGAAAAATGTATTTATTATTAAATTGTTAAAGTGATAATCCTGTTGAAGGACTCACAAGTCCAAAATTTTGAAATAAAAATTTGTTCAAGAAACTTAACCCTGGAATCTTCATTTATTTTATAACAATATATTATCTTAAACGTACCTATACGAAGTAAAGGATCGATAACAGAGTATCAATGACAACAGGCATGTTATTCCAGAAATATCCCTACGTGTCCAATACCGTAGCCAGACAATAAGAAACATGGCTAGCTAGATGGCCATGGTTGATGAAGCCAACTCCGTAGGGACCAGATGTCTAACATTATTTGTCATACTGAATTTGGTTTCCTCAATATTAGATTATTTCTTGGGTATCTCCATTTATTTATACCCACATAAACTTATGAATACTTGTTTATTATTTTTATAGTATAGAGTTTTTTGTTGGAATATATATGTCTTACTGAGGGTAAATATGATTTATATTTTCCTAGATTATTCTATATATATATATATATATATATATGGAAATTTTCCCGGGAGTATATTGATATAAAGAGACAAAGGTCTCCTCTCCCGTCAAAATAGACGTCAAAACTAGACGTCATCTATTGACCGTCGCCGCAAACTAGCGGCCTCGGGTCGGTGACAAAGCCACAACTCCAGCTTTGGCAAACTGAAAATCGTCCACTTAGAGACCCT
Organism: Cordylochernes scorpioides; assembly: GCA_030710605.1. Lineage (NCBI taxonomy): Eukaryota > Metazoa > Arthropoda > Arachnida > Pseudoscorpiones > Chernetidae > Cordylochernes > Cordylochernes scorpioides. The sequence continues at coordinate 176,259,980 of CP092863.1, read as the reverse complement.
GGTTTTTCAGTTTGCCAAAGCTGGTGTTGTGGCTTTGTCACCGACCCGAGGCCAGTAGTTTGCGGCGACGGTAAATAGATGGCGCTGGTTTTGACGGGAGAGGCGACCTTCGTCTCTTTAAATCAATATCCACCCGGAAAAATATCCATCCATATATATCCAGATGGCGCTCTGCCTTCTGTAAAGCACATGTGCTCCTGGTCAGGATATGCCATTTTTAATATTGATTTCAACACCTGATCTTTTTATCTTCATTTTTTTCTTTCATTTTTTCATATATATATATATATATATTTTAAGAGCAATCCATAAATAAATCTTTAAATAAAAAGGCATATATTGGATCAAAATATCATTTTTTAACCAATATTTCAGTTGGCTGAACGCCAACCTTTATCAAGGTTTTTCAAAACGATTTCAACCAGTTTTGGTTATAACGCTCTAAGCCTAGCAAGAACAATAGAAAGGCTTCAATTTTCTATCAACAGTTGGAAGTTACACTTAAACACCTTGATAAAGGTTGGCGTTCAGCCAACTGAAATATTGGTAAAATAAATGATATTTTGATTCAATATATGCCTTTTCAATTAATATATATATTTATATATATATGTGAAAAGACGATAGAAAAAAAAAAGTACATGTGCTTTTTAGATGGCAGAGCGCCATCTGGTGGAAGAGTAATCAACTATTCATTGATATAACCTGTTATACCAAATATAAGGGAACAGTTTAAATCAATGAATAGTTGATTTCTGTGTCACTAGATGGCGCTCTGCTATCTAAAAAGCACATGTACTTTTGTTCAGGGAATGCTTTCTTTATTTTTAATATATATAAGTATACAGATTAAATAGAAGAAACAGAATAAGTTAAAGAAAAATTATATTTTCATTTCCGAAGTAAAATCACCTTAATTTATTTTTTATATTTCATTTAAAGGCAATTAGAATATACAAGAGAATGCTTCTCCACTTAGATTTACAAATTTAATCTAGATTTATTCATTTCGAAGTCAACATTGAGCAAAATAGTTAAAATATATATAACTTCTAAACAATATTATATCTACTCATAATTTTGAAAATAGAGAAATCCATGAATAAATCATAATTAAAAAGGCATATATTGGATCAAAATATCATTTATTGACGTTATGTGGCGCTGAGTTTGTTGTTGACACACATTAATATGTTATAATAGCTTGAAAAAGGTTTGCGTTCAGCCAACTGAAATATTGGTGAGGTAAATGATATTTTGATCCAATATATGCCTTATTAATTAAGGTATATATTAGTAAATTAAATTTAATTGCCATCTATCGTTAATATTTTACACAAATAAGTTTACTGGCAATGCGCTTTTTAAAAATATCTTCAAATATTATTCCTACAGACCTTACTGCAATGATATGAGTTATTGAATGAGAGGGCTTGGCTCATCAGTAGTCAACCCTCTCAGCGGTTTCGCCAAATTAATCTCTAGACCGCTCTACTATTGTATTGGATTGGTTTGTTATATACCCTGTATTTTCTATGGAAGGCAGCTTAGGGGTGTTTAGTGAACTATGGACATAAGCTTATAGGTCTGTAGAGGAACATACATATACATATTGCAGTAAGGTCTGTAGGAATAATATTTGAAGATATTTAAAAGAAGCGCATTGTCAGTAAACTTATTTGTGTAAAATTTTAAGGTATATATAATAATGAAAATTGAAACTTCTAGACGTGTATGATTCATTTTGATAATAAACAATTTCTTCTGTCCTTACTAATTTTAATTTCAGAAAGAATCCTACACGTCTATAATAGTTTCGAATTTTCATAACAGATGGCGCGCTAATGTATCATAATATATATAATAGTATTTCTATTTATAGTATTTATATAGTATTTCTGTGAAAAATAAACATTTCGGCCAGTTAGAGTTTTTTTTATTTTCAACCTTCCAACAAAAGTCCTTTCTCTTTACCAGGAGAAATAAATATAAATAAAGCATTTAACAAGGAGTTAAATGTTCTGAGATTATGAAGGCGTCCTTAAGCGGTTTTTCTAGAAATCTCTCAATCTCAATTTTAACGCCTTTGCCAAATGCTTTATTTTTATTATAAATGCAGGCAAGAGAATCTCCATCTTTTGGATAATTATTTTAAATTTCTTAAGTTTTGTTCATTAGTGTGAGTTTGATAGCTTCTCTTTTTAATCACGGTAATTCTGTCATGAAGTTGAACGTATCCTATGTTATATGCTAACGTTGACAAACTGAATATAACTAATTTTGTATAGAAGTCATTCTTAATCAGATATTCGTAATACGAGACAGAAGTAACTAGCAATACAGAAAAAGAGCAGGTGAAGTATTCAAAAAGTATAGTTACTAGAATACTGTTGTTGTCGTGTCCAATGAAGAGTCTCAGATGTCTTCATACATCTCTATCACAGCAGTCGTAATGTCCTCTATCTTGGGTGTGTAAAGCTGCTGTTCTGGGTCCATGTCAATTTTATGTTGTTGTTGTTTTGTCCAATGAAGAGCCTCAGATTTCTCCATACATCTCTATCACAGCAGTCGCAATGTTCTCTATCTTGGGTGTGTAAAACTGTTGTTCTGAGTCCATGTCAAATTTCTGTTGTTGTTGTGTCCAATGAGGAGCCTTTGATGTCTCCTTGCATCTTTATCACAGCAATGTCCTCTATCTTGTGTGTGAAAAGCTGCTGCTCTGGGTCCATGTCAATTTTCTGTTGTTGTTGTTGTCGTGTCCAATGAAGAGCCTCAGATATATCCATGAATCTCTTTCACAGCATTCGCAATTTCTTCTATCTTGGGTTTGTAAAGCTGCTGCTCTGAGTCCAAGTCAATTTTCTGTTGTTGTTTTGTCCAATGAAGAGCCTTCGATGTCTCTATACATCTCTATCACAGAGGTTGCAATGTTCTTTATCTTGGGTGTGTAAAACTGCTGTTCTAGGTCCATGTCAATATTCTGTTGTCGTCGTGTCCGATGAAAAGCCTCATATGTCTCCATACATCTCTATCACAGCAGTCGCAATCTCCTCTATCTTGGTTGTGTAAAACTGCTGATCTGGGTCCATTTTAATATTCTGTTGTTGTTGTGTCCAATGAAGAGCCTCAGATGTCTCCATACATCTCTATCACAGCAGTCGTAATGTCCTCTATCTTGGGTGTGTAAAGCTGCTGTTCTGGGTCCATGTCAATTTTATGTTGTTGTTGTTTTGTCCAATGAAGAGCCTCAGATTTCTCCATACATCTCTATCACAGCAGTCGCAATGTTCTCTATCTTGGGTGTGTAAAACTGTTGTTCTGAGTCCATGTCAAATTTATGTTGTTGTTGTGTCCAATGAAGAGACTTTGATGTCTTCTTGCATCTTTATCACAGCAATGTCCTCTATCTTGTGTGTGAAAAGCTGCTGCTCTGGGTCCATGTCAATTTTCTGTTGTTGTTGTTGTCGTGTCCAATGAAGAGCCTCAGATATATCCATGAATCTCTTTCACAGCATTCGCAATTTCTTCTATCTTGGGTTTGTAAAGCTGCTGCTCTGAGTCCATGTCAATTTTCTGTTGTTGTTTTGTCCAATGAAGAGCCTTCGATGTCTCTATACATCTCTATCACAGAGGTTGCAATGTTCTTTATCTTGGGTGTATAAAACTGCTGTTCTAGGTCCATGTCAATATTCTGTTGTCGTCGTGTCCGATGAAAAGCCTCATATGTCTCCATACATCTCTATCACATCAGTCGCAATCTCCTCTATCTTGGTTGTGAAAAACTGCTGTTCTGGGTCCATTTTAATATTCTGTTGTTGTTGTGTCCAATGAAGAGCCTCAGATGTCTTCATAAATCTCTATCACAGCAGTCGCAATGTCTTCTATCTTGGGTGTGTAAAGCTGCTGTTTCGGTGTCCATGTCAATTTTCTTTTGTTGTTGTTGTGTCCAATAAAGAGCCTCAGATGTCTCCGTACATCTCTATCACAGCAATGTCCTCTATCTTGGGTGTGTAAAGCTGCTGCTCTGAGTCTATGCTAATTTTCTGTTGTTGTGTCCAATGAAGAGCCTCAGATGTCTCCATACATCTCTATCACAGCAGTCGCAATCTCCTCTATCTTGGGTGTGTAAAGCTGCTATTCTGGTTCCATGTCATTTTTCTGTTGTTGTTGTTGTTGTCGTGTCCAATGAAGAGCCTCAGATGTCTCTATACATATCTATCATAGCAGTCACAATATCCTCTGTCTTGGGACTAGAATATTAAAATTATTATATTGAAAAATTATTATTTATAACTAACAAAGTTAATATTATAAAATAAAAGGATTTAAAAGCGCGAATGTTTCTTTTATACATAAAACGAACTTCTATTGTCCTTACTGCGATGAAAAAATATATTGGGAGGGCTTGACTCATCAGTGGTGAACCCTCCCAGCGGTTTCGCAAATTTAATCCACCAGACCGCTTCTCAGAGCAATAATACTGTATTGAATCATTCTGCTTTTATATGCTACACTGAAGGATGGAATCTTAGAAATGGTTTTCAAGTAAACTATGGACATAAGCTTATAGGACAGTGGAATTACATTCAAATATTTGCTTCGAGCAATGCTCTTCAGCAAACTGCGCATTAAAAAACGTATACTATCCTCACTGCGATGAAAAAATTATATTGTAATATCTTGACTCATCAGTAGTGAACCCTCCCAACGGTTTCTCCAATTTAATCTACCAGACCGTTTCTTAGAGCTCTAATACTGTATTGGATCATTTTGCTTATATATGTTACACTGAAGGGTGGAATCTTAGAAATTGTATTCAAGTAAACTATGGATTTATAAGCTTAGGACAGCTGGTTTACATATTGCCATGTGGAAAATGAGGGAAGACCAACTTTGGGATAAGACAACAATTTATTGAAGCAAGAACAAACTATATGTGATAAAAAAAAAGATAAGAAAAAGAGGGAAGTGTACAGAGTATAACAAAATATAAACATAAAAAATAATACTCTGCTAATAAAATAATAAATACTTTGTTACATAGCTCCTTCCCTATGGGAGCTGTGACCCACAGCTAGCAATTATTGTAGTTACTGACATGGATCTGACGTGCTTCTGCCAAGGATTCCATCGAAGTCTTGGTTCTTTGTCCCTAGTACCTTTGCGTCCTTCCTTTTTCTTGATGCGTGAAGACCGGCTTTGTCGTTTTATCGTCTATAAGGACATCGTCATCTTCGAGGGAAATCTTGGCTTTGACTCGTCGGTGGAATCCTGGAGCCAGTCTCCAAAAGAGGGAAGTGTACAGAGTATAACAAAATATAAACATAAAAAATAATATTCTGATAATAAAATAATAAATGCTTTGTTACATAGCTCCTTCCCTATGGGAGCTGTGACCCACAGCTAGCAATTATTTTAGTTACTGACATGGATCTGACGTGCTTCTGCCAAAGATTCCATCGAAGTCTTGGAACTTAGTCCCTAGTACCTTTTCGTCCTTTTTCTTGATGCGTGAAGAGCGGCTTTGTCGTCGTATCGTCTATAGGGACATCGTCATCTTCGAGGGAAATCTTGTCTTTGACATGTCGGTGGAATCCTGGAGCCAGTCTCCAAAAGAGGGAAGTGTACAGAGTATAGCAAAATATAAACATAAAAAATAATACTCTGCTAATAAAATATAAATACTTTGTTATAATATTGTGGCGAGGAAATTGTGTATTATTTAATTTAATTATTCAATGAAAATATTCACAGATTATATAAATGTTTATGTAAAATAATGATCGAAATATTTCTTTACTTACTTGCTAAAGATTCTCTAGCTGTAGATAGTTTTGTTTACCTGTTGATAATTGTCGACTGGTCGTGGCGACGTCATCAATAAATACTTTCACATCCCCAGATATACAAATACTAAATTTTCTACGCTACAATATAAATTGCAGTAAAGACAGTAGAAGTTTGTTCTATATGTAAAATAAACTTTCTTGTTTAAAAGTTTTCTTTTCTTATAAATAGATGGTGCTTTATTGACTTATAATTAATATATTAGGGTTAAAACCTTTCGATATATTTGACAATGTCAGTACAAGAAGGAAACAAATGTAAATGTTCATCAAAGAGGAAGAAATCAGCAAAGATAAGAAAATGGCAGAAGATTAAATTTCCTTTGTTATAAGTCTTATTATAAATTCCATTTAATTTCCTTTTAAAATGACTGAGAGCAATCTAAGTATTAAATTCAACGTTTAAGTTTAATTATAAAAATATTGGCCAACAATTTAATTCGCTATTTCAAAAAAAATATTTTTTTAAAAGCTATTTCAGTTTATATCCTAAGGGAGAATTGAGATGGTTAAAAAAATCTGAAATATAATTACAGTAGTTTTTTTTTACACTCTGGAGAAAAACAAATTATAAAAAGTGTTATTATCAGAACTATACTAACCTTTATAAATATTTATTAATACATAATTCATGTTATAAAATAAAGGTTCCAGGGCTAAGTTTCTTGTACCAACCTTTTATTTTCAAGCTTTTGGACTTGTCAGTCCTTCAACAGGAGTATCACTTTAACAAATTGATGATAAATACTATTTTTGTTTAAAAAAAAAAACCCGTAATTTCCAAACTAGGTATATTTATTTTTATTCGCGATAAAATTGTGAAAAAAGTATTAAAATTACAAATATATTCCCACAATGAGTATATTTCTATATAAAAAATCTAGCTTTAAAGCGTTAATCGCTTTTCAACGGGCTTACTATAATATCGACTTTATATATATACTTGTACATTTGATGGTACAGTCTGCACACGCTGACGAGGGCCAACAGCCTGAACCGCGTTCGTGGTTGACTTTTCTTGATTTATCAAGATATTGGGCTGGCCAGATATCACGGAACAAGTTAAATAAACGTTTAGTTTATTTTTATTCCACTAGATTGCGCCATCTAGAAATGCTCATTTGAGCCTGGTCAGGATATGTCTTTTTCATTTTTAATATATATATGTAATAATTTGTATAGTTAATGACAAGAGATATAATTTATTTCCGTCAAAATAAGTATGTAATTATGTTACGCTTGTGTTAAAATGTAAATATGTAAATTCATCCATGTATAAATGCTGTACAAAAAAAAATAAAAATAAAGGTGGCAGACATCGCGGGTGCGCTGTTCGCTTGGCTGGAGCTAATTCTTGGTTGCGTCCTTTCATTTGGCTACGACATATATGTATGAAAAAGTAATTTGAAAAATAAATAAAATATAAAAAGGTCAGGTGTTGATATTAAAAATAGAAAAGGCTTATCCTGACCAGGAGCACATGTGCTTTTTGCTCTGCCTTCTGAAAAGCACATGTGCTCCTGGTCAGGATAAGCCTTTTTTATTTATAATATATATGTATGTGAAAGAATAATTATAAAAATAAATAAAAAGGTCAGGTGTTGATATTAAAAATATAGAAGGCATGTCCTTTCTAGGAGCACATGTGATTTTTAGATGGCAGAACGCCATCTAGGGTAAAAGAAATAAACTAAACATTGAATATCAACCTGTTCCCTGATATTTTACCAACCCAATTTCTTGATAAATCAAGAAAAGCCATCCACGAACGCGTTTCGCGCTTTTGGCGCTTGTCAGCGTGGAGGAGGCTGTACCACTGCGACCAAAAATAGATGGGTTTTCTTGATTTATCCAGAAAATGGGTTGGCCAAGAATGGCAATAAAAAAAAATAGAAAAAAGGTCAGATTCTGGTAATAAATTCCAAAAAGGCACATACTGATCATGCTCACATGAGATTTTTAGATTGCAAAACGTCATAGGTCGTGGATGGCATTTCTTTATATATCAATAAAATGGGTTTGTTAAATTAAGGCAACAGACTAAATCAATGTTTAGTTGATTTCTGTTCCACTAAATGGCTCTCTGCCATCTAAAAATAACATGTGCTTCTTGTCAGTATATGCCTTCTTTATTTTTAATATATCAACACCCGACTTTTTTTCTATTATTTTTTTACATATATAAATAATTGAAGATGGTTAATGTGTGTGGCTAAGATTCAAATATATCATACTAATAAACATAGAATTTAAAAATGTTGCGCTCAGCCATCTGAAATGCCAATGTGATCAGTCAGGATATGATTATTAATATGTATTTTATATTAAAATATTATTTGATTTGAAATTATATTTTATAGATTCAAATACTCTGTTAAATCAACCGCCAGAGGTCACGCTACCCCTATAAAAACTCATTGTTGTTGTTTCCCGATGGCCGGCTCAAACCTTTGTACATTATGTAAATAATATTTTGTTTTCCTTATTCTACTCGCCTTAACAAGGCAGTACTTTTATCGAATTACGTTATCCATATATTACATTAGCTCAATATAAGCAATTACTGATCAAAACTATTTTTATCATACTTTCAAGATTTTAATCACGACTGCATTTCCATAGCATAATCCTCAAGATGATCAAAAATTAAGCATAAAATCTCTTATCTTTTTATTTATAATATGTATATATATAACCATGTGTGAGAGGTAAACTATATAGAGAGAAAGAGAGGGAAAGAAAAAAAAAGAACTAATGGCAATTTCCAGTAGCAGACGATGTATAATGAATGTAGAGGCCGCCAATCTCACCTAATACATTAGGAACAAATTTCCTTTCTTGACGTTACGCCACAGAAATTCAATTAATATATTGTGTAGAGAAATATTATAATTACTATTACAAAATATATCATAATAAATTCGTGAATTAAAATAGATCTTCTGAATAAATAACACTAATAATAATAATATTAGATATCAAATTAATATACACACATATATTTACCATCTTTATATATATATATATATTATAATATATTTAGGTTAAAAAGACATATATTGGATATAATATAATATTTAATCGACAATATTTCGGTTGGTTCAACGCCATCCTTTGCCAAAGCATTCTATATTCAGAACAATTATAATATATATATCTTTTGATTTATATATAAAATCTGTAATTGTTTATGAGATAAATTGATATATATTCAAATTAATAAATCTTTATAAATGGGGCAAAAGATAGCATAAAATATCAGCGTTATTGCTATTTTTTTTTATTATGATTTATTTTATATATTTATTGAGATTTAAAAAATCATGTTCTGATGACGTAACATGAACATTTTAGATGGCAGAGCGCCATCTAGTGGAACAGAAATCAACTAAACGTTGATTCAACCTGTTCCTTGATATTTGACCAACCTATTCGATTGATAAATCAAGAAAAGCTAACCACGAACGCGTTCTGGACTGTTGCCCCTCGTTTATTTGATGCACGCTGTACCTAAACGACCAAAAATCTATATGGGGGTTATTCATTTCAATAACAAATTATTATTAGACATTAATTAATAATTGAATATAATCTACAAAATCTGCAATTAGTATTTGGATTATGAAGGATAAAGTTAGATATGAAATATTTTCTAGAAATCAAAAATGTTAGTTATAAAAAGGTATCAAAATTCGAAATTATTTTAAAGGCGTAAGATTCCTTTTGAAAATAAACAATTTCTACTGCCCTTACTGCAATGGAAAAAATATTTGGAGGGCCTGGCTCATCAGTGGTGAACCCTCCCAGCGGTTTCGCCAGTTTAATCTACCATACCGCTGTTATATTGCATTTTTGGAACTTCCTTTTATAGTGATACTGTTGTTAGACTCTTGGAATGGGTATTTTAGAAAAACTATATATTAATTTTCAATTGCAGTAAGGGCAGTATAAATTATTTATGTTTAAAAAAGAATCTTACGCCTTTAAAATAATTTCGAATTTTGATAACAGATGGCGCGCTAGTGCATCATATTATTAAAAAAGTATAATTTTGTTACTATACATTAAAACACATATCAAAATAGATAGCCATTCAATTGAACAAAGTTCTAATGATAATATACTAGTTAGTTAATTAACCATAACCTAACCGATTACAGTGGCCAATTTCATACTTAGCAAAATATATAATTAGTTCTTAACAGGAATAATGAATATCACCCCTAAATCTATTACTGAATCAAAGCAAAGGTATCTAAACAACTTAATTTTATTAAAAATAATGAGAGAATACCCTGACCAGGATCACACACGCTTTTGAGATGGCAGAGCGCCATCTAGTGGAACAGAAATCAACTAAACATTGATTTAACCTGTTCCCTGATATAAAGCACATGTGCTTTATAGATGGCAGAGCGCCATCTAGTGGAACAGAAATCAACTAAACGTTGATTCAACCTGTTCCTTATGACAGAGCGCCATCTAGTGGAACAGAAATCAAATAAACATTGATATAGCATGTTCCCTGATAAAAAGCACATGTCCTTTTAAGATGGCAAAGCGCCATCTAGTGGAACAGAAATCAACTAAACGTTGATTTAACCTGTTCCTTATGACAGAGCGCCATCTAGTGGAACAGAAATCAACTAAACATTGATTTAACCTTTTCCCTGATAAAAAAGCACATGTGCTTTTTAGATGGCAGAGCGCCATCTAGTGGAACAGAAATCAACTAAACATTGATATAACCTGTTCCCTATGACAGAGCGCCATCTAGTGGAACAGAAATCAACTAAACATTGATATAACCTGTTCCCTATGACAGAGCGCCATCTAGTGGAACAGAAATCAACTAAACATTGATATAACCTGTTCCCTGATAAAAATCATATGTGCCTTTGGTTAGGATATGCCCTCATTATTTTTAATATCAACACCTGACCTTTTTTCCATCGTTTGATAAATTTAATGTTATATTTTCAATAATTATATTTCTAAATATTCATTTGAAGATCCCGAGGGCAAGGTGCTTATCAGCAAATTTTTTACCCTGTAAGGACTCCTAATCCAGGTATACATGATGACCAGCGTTGGTACTCCATGTTAGGAGCGGCTGCACATGGCGTCTGTTCCTCATGTCAGAGGCGGCCATTTCTTTTGGAGCTAAGTCGGCCTGCCACGGAGTAGTGCTCCCAGTCTTAATGACAAAGGCATTCTACTTCACCAAGTGTGGAGATAAGAAATAAGAAGAAGCAAATATTTTGAAGAGAAAATGGAAATTTATAAATATATATACAATAATGCAACAAGTTTATGAAGATGTTTCTTTTCTAATTCTATTAACGTAACTTTGAGCTATCGGGCATTTTTGCCCTTTTACAGGAGTACATAAAAACGAATATACGGCGTTAATAAAGGCTGAATAGATAGCGTTTATTCGTTTCTATGTTCTCCTGTAGAAGGGCAGAGATTCCCGAAAGCTCAAGGTTATGTTAATACAATCAGAAGAAAACTCATCTCCAGAAACCTTTTGCATTATTTAATTAATATCCAGGAGAATAATATATATATATACATATATTAGATACTAAAAAGGCATATATTGGATTGGATAAAATATTTATTTGCGAACGCCAACCTTTATCGAGGCATTACATTTTTCTATACACAAACTCAGCGCCGCATAGTGTTATAATATCACAGTTGAAATAATTTAAAATACAAAGTAGGTGGGGAAAATTTGTGCATGGATAAATTATTATAAATATTACAAACAGAATAAGTAAAATATCTTAAAATATTAAAGGTAAAAAAAATAATGAGGTCTATCTTATATTTTAAAATATTTGTATAAGGTACATAAAATATAATTCATTCAAATAAATATTTATGAATAATTTGTTTGTCGTTAGGTAAAGGATTGATAAGATGAAGGATTGATGGTGCATTCGTGTGATAAAAGAAAGATAATAATTTATCAATAAATAGTTTTTATTTTTAATTACTTGATGAAAAATTACACTTTAAATATTTTCACCATATTATAGACTTTATGAAATATTAATTTAATATTAGAAACTTAAAAAAAAGATAGGTTAACTACGTCTATTTACAACAAAACTGAAAGTCATTCTAAAAACGATGATAAAAATGTAGAATTATTATAAATAAAAATAAAATATACGTTTTTAAATATATTTGTGTTTTTGGTAGTGGTGGTGATGCTTATCTCCATGGTTAAACCAATTCCTGAAGTTCACTCCTCTCCAATTTTGCAGTGTTTGTTATTGCTATTGCATTTCAAGTATATATTGAAGGGTTTTTTTCCATTAGAAATTTTAAGGTTTTTATATGACCACTTCTTAGTCTTGCTAAATCTGTTTGTTGATTTCTGTTGTGTTTTTAGATTATATAATTTATATATTATAGTAAATCGCAGTCTTCGAGGATAAATTTCTTATTCTATTAAACGTTCTCTCAAGCTTTCAGGTATCGTAAACCTTCTACAGGAGCGTACAAACTAAATGATATTCACATTTTCATTTCGTTTGTATGCTCCTGTATAGCTTGATATAATATTTAATAAAGTGAGCAACTTATCCTCAGAGACTGCGTTTTATTGTAATTTAAATTTCAGAGGATTTTTCCGATAAATTTATGTATATTTTGAGATCAAATTACAAAACTATTTTAGACGCGTAATATTCTTTTTAAAATAAAACAATTTATACTGCCCTTACTGCAATGGAAAAATTAAAGGGAGGGCCTGGCTCATCAGTGGTGAACCCTCCCAGCGGTTTCGCCAGTTTTATCTACCATACTGCTGTTATATTGTAATTCTGCTGTCCTAAAAGATTATGTCCATAGTTCATCTAAAATGCCCATTCGAAGAGTCAAGCATCAGTATCACTATAAAAGGAAGTTCCAAAAATCCAATATAACAGCGGTATGGTAGATTAAACTGGCGAAACCGCTGGGAGGGTTCACCACTGATGAGCCAGGCCCTCCCTTTAATTTTTCCATTGCAGTGAGGGCAGTAGAAATGGTTTTATTTTAAAAATAATATTACGCGTCTAAAATAGTTTTGTAATTTGATAACAGATGGCGCGCTAGTGCATCGAAATATTTTGAGATATAAGATTTAATTTTAATATCAATACCTGACCTTTTTTTTTTCATATATATATATAATATGAAAAAATAGTACGAATGTGTGTGTGGTATTGTACTGGGATAAGGTGCATTGAATTAGGTAAAAGGTTCCCATTCTAGCTGAAACATTTACATTGCCTGACCCAATTCTGAAAGGTGTTTATTTGAGAGGAAATATTTTGCTTAATTTCATAGACATCAAAATTATCTTTGTTTATTTTCATTATTTGACTGATTGTGCACTCAATTTATATTCTTTTCTTTAATAACCTCAATAATTTTGGTGAACAAGTATTTCTCCTAGTAAAGCCTTTGAGCGTAAACTTTTACAGAATCACTTATAAGTTTAGGTGTTTAGAGTATTTAAAAATCGTTTTTGCCATGAAATATAAATCAATGCTTGTCTTCGAATAGATATAACCTTAATATAATCCTACACTTCTTTTGCAAGCTATAGAGTCGCAAAATAGTTGTTTTAAAAAGGAACACCCTCTGTATATCCATTTCTTAAAATGGATTGTTGATCAAGCATTAAGAGAATCTATCAGAAGGTCCACCCATTATATCAAAATGTAGTAGTCGCAGTAGGAAGTTGTTCATTCAAAAAAAGAGGAAAAATGTAAATAATATACATGTTATATTACTGAAATAATTAAGAATCAAAGAATAGTTGATAATTATTCCGACAGATGGCGCAAACCAACAGTAAATTTTAGTTGCATGATCAGAAGATGTCTTATTCTTAATTTATCTACCTGATTTAAGTAAATTTTCACTTTTGTACTATTTATTTTACATTTTTTGACGTTCTCACCCATTCTGGCTTTAAATAACCGTTTCATGATTTTTCAGGATGCATGAATAACAAGTTTCTTCTTGTGGTCGTTTAAGTATACCTTGGACATACGGTACGTATTAATATTCAAGAATTGGTATTTGTCCAATTCTGGAATAATTAAAAGCTCAACGAATAATTGAAATATATTCCGACTGATTGCGAAAGCCATCAGCAATTTTCATTAGCACGATCAATATATGTTATAAATACAGTTACGAGCGTCATGCGTGGCCTCTGTCACGGTTTGCTTTTTTTTTTCGGAATGGCGCCCTCCTATTGGTCGGCTACGATCACGCCACCTTTGCCCCCCCCCCCCCCTTTTCTGTAACTATTGTGTTGGAGCGGGTCGCTCCTTAAAAAAATGCATATATTAGATAATAACCAAATGGAATCCTCTCTTTCTTTTTCCCAGTAAGAGACGCCTACGGAAGCCAACAGTACATAGACAGATAAAGCACATAGGCTATAGTTATTAACTAAAATATGCATTTATTTAAGGCGCCAATTTATAATTGTAACAAATAGTATTTGAATAAAAGCATTCAATCGGGTAAAACACGGGCGGGTCATTCGGCTAGTATGTTATAAATAAGAAAAGTAAGCATTAAAGTAGGAATGTTTCTCTCTCTCTTCAAATATGATATAAACGTCTACTGTCTTTACTGCGATGAAAATATATATTTTGGGAGAGCTTGGCTCATCAGTGGTAAACCCTCACAGTATTTTCATCGCAGTATGGACAGTGGTAGTCTATTTTATATTTGAGAAGAATTATTCATGCTTTAAAGCCTCCATTTCATAGAACCTCTTTTTAGCGGACACCTCTCTATAAAGGACAGTTTTCATTGCAAAATTATCATATTTACTATATAACAACTCTCCGGTAAGAGGACACCTCTCTCTAAAGGACACTGGCTCTGCAATTAGGTGTCCTTTACAGGAAGGTGTTACTGTAAGTGATAACACTCCAGTTGTGACTATCCCATTATACTTTTATAGAGTATCATAAATTCAATTTTTGCCTTAAACAGTAAATAATTATAAGTACAAAATATTCGATCTTTTACAATTTTAACCCTAGTTTATTTTTTAATAATTACAACACAACAACAAAAAAGCTTTATTAAGACCTTTTGATTCTTCAAATAGAACAGGGTATTAACAAGGATTACAGTATTAGTAACATTAATCAGCAATGTTATTTATAATGTATCAAATAGGGGGGGAAAAAAAGGGTTTGGTATAAACTTATATACAGTGGTACCTCGACATACGAGCGCCCCAACATACGAGTTTTTCGAGATACGAGCCGACGAGCAAGTGATTTTTTGCTTTTAGTTACGAGCGAAATTCGAGATACGAGTTCGGTTCGGTAGTGTTGAAGATATTAATCTGTGATTTTAAATGTTTCTTTTGCCCAGTACTTTTGTTTTGTTTTTGCTTTTCCTAAAATGTTTCTTTCTTCTTCTTCATTATTATTTGTTCTATATGCAAAGCTTTGTTTTTTGAGACTTGAATAAACAAATTCAAGTTTATTATATTTTTGTGTGCTTTTAAAGTTAAAACACAACAGGTAGTAACACGCAGTCGCGCCATTACGATCAGTTAGCAGCGTGCTTCCGCTGTGATAAGTTGTGTTTTGTGTTCGCGTTTTGTGTTGCGTTTACATTTACAGTTTTATTTCATTTATTTTTATAACCATGGATCGGAAGAAAGTTTGTAAAAAGTCAGTGCTAAGAAAAAGATGATGAGTATTGAATTAAAACGTGAAATTATAGAAAAACATGAGCAAGGTGTTCGAGTTGTTGACTTGTCGAGGCAGTATGGCCGTAGTACGTCCATGATATGTTCTGTGCTTAAACGGAAGGAGTCGATAAAGAGTGTAACGCCGGCTAAGGGCCTTACGATAATTTCCAAGCTGCGAACCTCCCTTCATGAAAATATGGAGAAACTGCTGATGGTGTGGGTGACAGAAAAACAGCTCCAAGGAGATACCTTGACGCAGACCATCATTTGTGAGAAGGCAAGAGCGATCTACGGAGATTTGCTGAAGAAAACCCCGAAGACTTCCATCGACGAGGCATCGGAAGAGTCATTTAAAGCCAGCCGGGGTTGGTTTGAGAATTTTAAAAAGAGGAGCGGTATTCACTCCGTTGTCAGACATGGTGAGGCAGCAAGTTCAGATATGAAGGCAGCTGAGGATTACATTCTGAGAGGGAGGAAGAAACAAACCTCCTTGGACATGTTTTTTCTAAACGGCCTACAGGTGAAAGCGAGAAAAATGTAGCGAAAAAGGCAAAGACCAGTGAGGATATCTAATTTATTTCTTTAAATTCTCTTTTTTTGTTTTTGTGCAATAAATATATGATATTTATAAATACGTTTTTATTATTTAAAACCACGTAACAAAAATAACTGGGGTGACATTTTGGAGGTTGGAACGGATTAATGGTAGTTCAATTGTTTTGTATGGGGAAATTTGCTTCGAGATACGAGTAATTCAAGATACGAGCAAGGTTGCGGAACGAATTAAACTCGTATGTCGAGGTACCACTGTACAAGCAAACGATAACAAGTTCCTTCTTCTTCTTTCTTATCTCCACACTGGGTGAAGTAGAATGCGTCTACCTTTGTCATTATTATTGGGAGCACTACTCAGTGGCAGGCCGACTTAGCTCCAATGTGAAAAGGCCGCCTCTGACATGAGGAACAGACGCAATGTGCAGCCGCTCCTAACATGGAGTACAAACGCTGTTCATCCTGTATCCTTAGATCAGGAGTCCTTACAGGGTACTATCACCCGGGCCAGCTGAGCCCAGGTGTTTTAGCGAGCTTTTTACTGCTCCCCTCCTCCTTTTTCATCTGAGCTTGTGATCGGCAAAGGCGGAGTTTGTTCCTTTTGTTGAAGAACCATAATTAATTTGCCCTTTATAATTAACAATTGTTCTGAAAATAGAGAAATCCATACAACAACAACAACAGCAAAAACAAAAACCTTTATTAAGACACTATTGTCTTACAAGGGGATTCCCCTAAAAGGTTATATGTACATGAGTGAGGAGGAAAAGCAATTTAGAAGGGAGGGGGAGCAATCAGCCGTTGTCTGTGGAGTTGAACACTTCTTCCCTCATTTTATCAATCGCCTTGAAATATTTAAAATATTTATAAACAAATGTTTTATCCAGCAGGAGAGTAGTGAAGATTTTATATACATGTTGTACATTGTAGTGGGTTGGCCCCGAAATATCGCGAATTTCCAGTCTCTTTTCATGTAGGAATGGGCAATGGAATAGATAGTGGACCAAATTGTCTTGGATACCAACATTGCAGAAGTAGCAATTTAAAGGGTAGCTGTTCCAAAATATCCTGATATCATCGCGGAAAAGTAGCCATAGAATCCTTTGACGGGCTATAAATCGTTTAATTTCAAAGGGAGATTTGATAGTAAATAGTCCTCCGTCGTGAAGGAGCTACTTAGAGATTGGTAGTGAATAAAATGAGTTGAGTTTTGTATCTTAGCTCGGTCAAATTTCAGTAGCTGGTCCACTGTGGTTTGAATAATTCTAGGCATTTCTCCTCACACAACCATATAATCTTCACAATTCTTAAGAAAAGAAAAACCCCTAGAGTCAATGATGCTATTCAGGTTATGAATAAAGTTGTTTCCCGCTTTTCCCACAATTGAAACTTTCCAGAGCTGGGACAAGCAAACATAGGGTAATCTTGTCCTTTCCATTTTTAAAATCCGTATCCAGAACTTTAGAATCAATTTTGTTATGTTTAATTCAAGGGACATCCTTCCGGTTTCTGTTCGTAAGATGTAGCCCGGAGTATATTTGGGAAGGTCAAGAAATCGCCGTAGGAAAATATCCTGGATCTGGTTTACAACTCTTATCTGATTCGTCGCCCACAGTGGGGCCGAGTATAACAACGTGGATAAAACTATGGAGTCAAGTAGTTTCATCACTGCTCCGAACGATTTGGTTCTTGACTTAGATAGTATTCTCCATACTGCGTTTGTAGCAACCAATGCTTTGCTTTTAAAGTGCTGCGCCACGTAAGCAGTTGGATTCTTGGTAGTAGAGCAATCCATACTTAAATCATTAGATAGTAAAAAGACATATTGGATTGAATGAAATATTTATTGCCAATATTTCGGTTGGCTAAACGCCAACCTTTATCGAGGCATTATATATTTTTTGTATACACAAACTCAGCGCCGCATGTAATGCCTAGATAAAGGTTGGCGTTCAGCCAACCGAAATATTGGCAATAAAATTTTATTCACTCCAATATATGTCTTTATACTATCTAATAATTGAATATGTCATAATTAAAAATATATATGTTATATTAAAATATTCTTTTATTTAAATTTATATATATATAGATTCAAATACTCTGATAAATCGACCGCCAGAGGTCGCGCATCCCCAATAAAAACTCGTTGTTGTTTCCCGATGGCCGGCTCAAATCTTTTGTACATTATGTAAATAAGTTTTTCATTTTTTTTTATTTTTACGCCTTTAGCCAGGCAGTACTTTTATGAAATTATGTTTTTATATATCCCATAAGCTGAATTAAAGCTATTTATAATCTTTATTTTTATTATTATAGTTTCAAGATTTTTACAACGACTGCATTACCATAACATAATCCTCAAAATAATCAAAAAATAACAGAAAATCTAATTATTTTATGTAACATATATATTCTATTAAGAAAAGGCATCTCCTTATCGTTAAACTGAAAGTTGCTGATGGCTTGCGCCATCTATCGGAATAAATATCAACTATTATCGTTGATTTTTTAATTATTCCAGAATTGGCCAAATACCCATTTTTGATTTTTCAGATTTTTTCGTGATCATCCTGGGGGAGACATTAAGAGCTTACCAACAGTTGATACAACATTTGGCTAATTCTGGAATAATTAAAAATAAACGAGAATAGTTGATATTTATTCCGATAGATGGGACAAGCCATCAGCAACTTTCAGTTGACGATAAGGAGATGCCCTTTTCTTTATTTATGCACCTTATCTCAGTACAATAATACATTTGTACTATTTTTCACATATATTCTATGTTTTATTAGGGTTCTATCAGAAAAGGAAATATTCTGTGTATCAATGATATGTCTATTGTAAGAAGGAGACCGTACAATTACTCGGTCAACGAAGCTAGAGGAGATAAGAAGTGATTACAGAGCTAAGTGGTCACGTGTCTGGGTTGGCCACCAGGAAAATAAGGGATCAGACGATACATCAATACGCTCGATTGTAGGTCAATAACTTGAAGGCCGGTGGACGGTAGTGTCCAAATGTCACCTCGCCACAGATCACCCACTTTATTTATAGTCTGATTGATCCGTTATTGGTATATTTAGAGAGAGTGTGTACTTCCTAGATTTAGAGTTGGATAGTAACTTTGGGTAAACACACTCATTATAATTTACATATCAGTTTTAAAATATACACACACAACACACTCATGCACAAACTTACACAAACACACAACACACGAAAACAAACATACATACACATACAACACACAAACACAAACTTACACAAACACATACAATACACTCACACACAAAAGCAAACATCCAACACATACAACACACTCAAGTACAAACTTACACAAACACATACAACACACTCACACACAAAAACAAACATACAAACACATATAACACACTCAGGTACAAACTTACACAAACGCATACAACACACTCATACACAAAAACAAACATACAAACACACACAACACACTGATGCCGAGCGTAGCTTAATGGTTAGGTGTACGGCTTCGTATTTCGACAACCTTGGTTCGAAACTTAGCCTGGGTGTTTTTATCCAACATCCTGGGCCTCAACCACCGGGCGGTCCCCACAGCTCAGCTGCTGGACCTCCCCATCATCGGCGGCTGCCGGTTTCTCCGCCCTCCCAACCTCCTGGCCCCCGCCCGCTGGCGCGGAGCCCGAGTCTGGGACCTCATCGTGGAGGACCATCTCATCGCCCGCCCTACGCGCTCAGCCCTGGCTGACGCCGCGGCCCTGGGCGCATTCTGCCGGAGGCTGACCTCCGAGAACGCCGTGGGCTTCGGGGCGGAGTCTACATCCTCAACATTAGCTTCGGCAGTGGTGCTGCGCGGGACGGCAACGCCGTTCCTCAACGGCCTCACGACCCGCTCGGCCCTCCACACCCTGCCCCTATGGCCCATCCTGCCTCGGTCGGCCCCTCCTGTCCTGCCTGCGGGTCCATCGACCGCTCCCTCGGCCACCGATACTGGTGCTGCCGATCCATAAGGCCTCTCATCAGAGAGGCCTTCAACATCATAGGACGGCCCCCTGTCCTGCAGGCCTGGCTCTTCGGCGGGTCCGGCCTTGAGGACGACGCCCTTTCCATTCTGGCGTCGGCAAAGTTGCGAATATATCGCTGTTCACGGTTAACGTAGCGGCTCACGACACCGTACTACAGGGCAGTCCCTTACTTATGTTGCTTCTCTTGCCCAGACATGACTAGATCCTACAAAAACTACAATAATTGTTAAACACCCAAATCACTCCGGACCATATATACCCGGCCATCCTTGCAGCCCTCTATATGGCAGACATCAATCCAGAAGAGTACATCCATACGGCACCTCAGTTGGCCGGTATCGTAATCAGGGTGCACGGATCGATCTGTTTTGCTTCATGGACAAGACATCACCATCATAAATTCAGAAAAGGACATCCATACAACACCTCAGTTGGCAGGTATTGTGATCAGGGTGCATGGACCGATCTGATCTACTCCATGGACAAGACACCACCACCACCTTTGCTCTTTTTTTAATTAAACAATTTTATTACTTTCCTTACTCCAATTATAAATTAATTGGAGGTCTTGACTCATCAGTGGTGAACCCTTCCAGAGATTTGGTAAATTAAACTGGCTAAACCGCTAGGAGGGTTCACCACTGATGAACCAGGCTCCCTCATTAAATTTTCATTGCAGTAGGGCATAATAAAATTTATTATATAATATTCCAAACAAAAATAATATCGCAGAAATGAGTATTTAACCGAATTTCATAATAAGTACTTCTACAATTTGTGTGTATATATTTATAATAATATTATTTTTATAGAAGATATATAGAAGCCTTTAAGCATGAATATTTCTTTTAAACATAAAATAAACTTCTACTATCCTTATTGCGATGAAAAAATATTGGGAGGGCTTGGCTCATCAGTGAAACCCTCCAAGCAGTTTCACCAATTTAATCTACCAGACTGCTTATTATAGCTCTGATACTGTATTAATTCATTCTGCTTATATATGTTACACTGAAGGGTAGAATCTCAGAAATGGTTTCAAGAAAACGATGGACATAAGCTTCTAGGACAGTAGAATTACATAATAATATTTGCATCAAGCAATGCTCTTCCGTAAACATAACGTGCCATTTTTATTATAATTTTATATAGATTCAAAATTTACAATAGTATTTCTTCCATTTAAAATGTATATATATATATATAAATTATATATGCGATACAAAAATATCAAAACATTTATTGATGATTTTTAAAAATTATAATTAAGATTGAAAAAAGGGCCAACATGAAATATCCTAAATGTACAATAAAATGACATTTCAAATTCTCACATATACATGAGAGAAATATATATATTTATATTTTAACCGTTAGAAAACACATTAAGGGGCATGAAAAAAATCGTGAGGATTTATAAGCAGAAAAAATATTTGAGAAAAATAGGATGTAAGAAACAAAAAAAATCTGAATTTTATAAAACCTTGATTTATATTTTAAAATTGAATGGTTGCTGGAAATGTGAAATTTATTCGAAATTTTATAGCAAGTTTTAAATTTCTTAGTGAGAGCCTTTTTTAGAAAACAAATGCGTTATTTGGCTAAATTTGGTTGGTAAAATATTTGGCTGAAAGAAGTTTCGTTTGATTTAGATGCCTTCTGTTTGTGTTTAAAATTTCAAATAAATCCTAAATACACTTTTTTTATCTAAGTATTTATAACTATTAATTATAAATTTATAAATACGGTATAAATATTAATTCTATTATTATTATTCTAATATTAGAAGTAAATATTTCTGGTGGGATCAAGTCGATATTATAGTAAGCCCGTTGAAGAGCGATTAACGCTTGAAAGCTAGCGTTTTTTTTTCAATAAAAAAGATACTCATTGGGAGAATATATTTGTAATTTTAATAAATATTAATGTACGATATTATTAAATATTTCTAATTCAATTAGGAAAATATGTCTTTTGGTTTAATTTTACATTTGTAATATACCAAACGGAAATTGTTAAATATAATACCTAATATTATCTATTCTTATAAAATTATTAAATCATATGTTTTTCAATTGTTTTGATTCATCAAGAAGTAATGTGTTGGGTTGATATTCAGAAATATTTAAAAATCAACATTTAATCGTATTTATTCCGATAGATTGCGCTATCTATCAGTAAATTTTATTTTCACAAACAGGATATACTTTTTTCTTTATTATATACCTTTGTCTATTAATGAAAAATAACTGAACTGTGTAGAAATATTTTTTTCTTCACAAGATGCAACCATTAACTCAATAATCTACTTCTTATCTCCACTCAATCATATTAGGGTATCAAGTTGCGACCCTTGACTGGGTGAAGTAGAATGCGTCTGCCTTTGTCATTAAGACTGGGAGCACTACTCAGTGTAGGGCTGACTTAGCTCCAAAAGAAATGTCCGCTTCTGACATGAGGAACAGACGCCATGTGCAGCCGCTCCTAACATGGAGTACAAACGCTGCTCATCCTGTATCCCTGGATTAGGAGCCCTTACAGGGTACTATCAGCATTGCCAGCTGAGCCCAGGTTTTATAGTAAGCTTGTTACTGCTCCCCCTCCTCCTTTTTCATCCGGGCTTGGGACTGGCAAAGGCGGAGTTAATCTAATTCTTCACTGTGTTCTTTGCACGATGTATATAGTCTCAACTTTTGTACATATATATTCTTCTTTTTCTTTTTTTCTGAGCGATGATTCAGTTTCTTCCCCTGCTTCTCATTTCATTTTAGATTCATTTCTAACAGGAGAATCATCTGTATAAGACGGAATGTCTTAATAAAGGCTTGTGTGTATTAATATTGTCACAGTAATGAAGGTGACGTTTGGGTAGAATAAAATAATAATTTATTAGATGACTTTAAATAGTTGAATAGTTTGAGGGATAAAAAGAAATAGAGGTAAACTAAGTTAAATGGATAAAAATAATGGTAAATTAAGGAAGTTATGTCAGAGACCCAAACGGCTGGCGATCGGCTACCCCCTTAAGATGGCGACTATTGTTTACAAACTTCCCGCCTAGCGCGCCCGCCATCTATCGGAGCTTAGGTACATAACACTTGCCGAGCTGACAGCGCGCGCCACCTATCGGTGCTTAGATACATAACATTCGCCAAGCTGCCGATGTATTATTTACAGTTACAAGCTATGTACATTTTTGGTTATGACAATATAAACGCCAAAGGATAAAAATGCATAATAAGAATGGTGTTGAGTAAGGTTAACCAAGAAGGAACCTTGAATAACAGTAGAGTTTGTAATTAATTGAAACTATTTTTGACGTCTATGATTATTTTTAAAATGAAATAATATCTACTGCCCCCTTACTTTTATTTTATTTCGACAGAGAGCGTAATGTCCCCCTAGGGACAGTTGTATTTTGAAAGTAAACTGAACATCGGGATCTTCTCATGATTGAAATATGTACAAGAATTAGTATGTAATTTAATTAAAGATAATGAGAGAAAATATCACCACAATTGAAACATGCATTGTTGTGTTCTCTACCTAGCAAAAATAGCACTTGACGAACACTATAAGGTATAAACTATTTATTTCTATAAAAAATATACTTTCACTCTCCTCTTACACCCTATATGCATCCAAACATTTTACATATTTGATTTTCTATCAGAAAATTAATACATATCTACATATATGCTGCATTTTTTTCTTCAAGAATAAAATTTGTATATGGAATCATTACATGCACAAAGGGTTGGCATGCAATGATAAATTACTAAGTTGACTTGGCTCATTAGTGGTAAACCTTCCCAGCGGTTTTGACAGTTTTATCTACTATATCGCTGTAATATTGCATTAGGCAGTTTTCTTTTTATAACGATACTGAAGATAGACTCTTGAAAAAGATATTTCTAATGAAATATGGAAATAAGCTTTGAAGAAAGTTTGTATTTGTTAAATATTTATAACACGATAAATTACAATATGAAAAATCACGAAACGCGTATTTTTCCAATTATGGAATAATTAAAAATCAACAGAATAGTTAATATTTATTCCGATAGATGGCGCAAGTTATCAACAACTTTCAGTTGCAGGATAAGCAAATGTGTTTTTCTTGATAAATTACAAATCAATAGCAAATACTATATATTTTGATGTAGAAAATATCTCCAAAGTATTGATTATGTACATAAGAATACTCTATACATTGTCACGTAGAATGAAAAAAAACACATTCCAGAATATAATGTTCCATAACGTTCAAAAATAATGTGGAAAAATCGGAAAACGACTGATTGGCCAATCTAAAGCGATTGCGCAAGGCTAAGCGCTGGCGGCTTTCTGATCGGCTGAGCAACCATGACCGTTCTGGAAAGATCTACTTCGGGAAATATAGGGATGAGGTTTCATGCCAAGGAGAAGAAGAACGAAGCTACGTGGTGTACTCCAAGCTTACGCTGCTGTCTCAAGAGGTCGGACTGCTGCATACCGCCGAAGCCGGTTTACTTCCTGGGAGATTCTAGAAAGTTCTACCAACTTCTGTCTCCTATTCTGTTTCTGTTTACTTCATTGTGCTGCAGTTGGTGAGTTTGTAACGGCTCTTTTCCTTATTGTCGTTCTTTTATTTTGCATTCTTCTGTAAATTATTTTATTTATTAGGCTTAAATAAAGTCCTAAACATCCTTTGTACCCACGAAAGTTATTCGTTGTCAATCAACAACGCAACAATATTTTAAACTGTTTATTGTATGGAAAAAAATGGCTTTTTGCCTCTAGAGATTAAATTGATACAGATCAATGTTGTTCAGCCAATACGACCTTGTTGAAATCAGCACAACTTATCTATTGATCCATAGGTCAAACTTGGAAAATGAACATAATGTGTGAACCACCATTTTTTAAATAGAGATGACTTCTAATGATATGCTTATTAAATTGATAATATATTATACAGTCGTGAGAACGAATCTTTGAGAAATGGAAGGTCTCTGGAACGCCTAGGTCTGCTTTATTATTTTTAGGAAGACAGAGGCATATTTGTTCATACTTGGTTATCTCATGTGTCTTCAATAAAAGTCACTGTAATATCTTTCAGAGTTATTGTCTGAATCCCGATATACATTCTGAAAGTGTTGTCCAAGAATATACTACAAAAACGCTTATTGCTTCATTTAAGTATTATACACATATGGCAGAGCGCCATCTAGTGGAACAGAAACCAACAAACCGTTAATTTAGCCTGTTCCCTGTTTTTTAACCAACCAAATTTTCTTGATAAATCAAGAAAAGTCAACCGTAAACTAAATGGATCTCTGCCATATAAAAACCTCATGTGAGAATGATCAGGATATGCCTTTTTTTTTGTATTTTTCACCAACATCTGACTTTTTTACCTTTTTTTTTTTTTTTTTTTTTTATATACCTATATATGTATATCTATACACTTACATATATATTTCGATTAACTTGCGCGCCATCTGTTATCAAAATTCGAAACAATTTAAACGCGTAAGATTGTTTTTGAAAATAAACAATTTCTACTGCCCTTACTGCAATCGAAAAATTATGGTATATAAATGGTAGATTAAACTGGCGAAACCACTGAGAGGGTTAACCACTAATGAGCCAGGCCCTTTCTTAAATTTTTTCATTGCAGTAAGGGTAGTAATTGGTTAATTTCAAAAATAATCATACGCGTTTAAAATAGTTTTTGATATTTTGATATATATTTAGGTAATAAAGAGACACATATATATTGTATTAAGAAAAAGGCTTCTTCTTATCGAGCAACTGAAAGTTGCTGATGGCTTGCGCCATCTATCGGAATAAATATCAACCATTCTCGTTGATTTTTAATTATTCCAGAATTGGCCAAATACCCATTCTTGATCAATCAAGTAATTAAAAATCAACGAGAATGGTTGATATTTATTCCGATAGATGGCGCAAGCCATCAGCAACTTTCAGTTGCTCGATAAGAAGAAGCCTTTTTCTTAATTTAGGCACCTTATCCCAGTACAATATTTCATTTGTACTATTTTTTCATATATTGTATGTGTGGATTGAATACACTTCAATCCAATAAACGCCTTTTTATTAAAGATTTAAATATGAATTCCTCTAATTTCGAAACATATAAAATAAATCAAAAAGGCATCC
Source organism: Cordylochernes scorpioides (assembly GCA_030710605.1). Lineage (NCBI taxonomy): Eukaryota > Metazoa > Arthropoda > Arachnida > Pseudoscorpiones > Chernetidae > Cordylochernes > Cordylochernes scorpioides. Next base: position 176,233,656 of record CP092863.1, on the reverse strand, counting down.
TGACGGTTCACATGAACATTTTGGCCGAGAGTCATCTAGTGGAACAAAAATCGAATAAATATTGATTTAATAGTTTCTGTGTTATTTGGCCTAATCAATTTCTTGAAGGTAATTTATGCCTAAAAATCTTGATATAATAGACACAATCTAAAATGTATAACACATCCCTAGATGGATTTTTTTTTAATTCAATAAACCATTATGAATAATATTCATTTTAACATTAAATAATGCATAAATATCGACAAAAATTTGAGAGATTTAGAATTGTGCTCATATAAATGGTCTAGCAATATTAAGGACACTCTGATTCCAAACATGACATAGAGAGGACAGACATGGGGGTGCACCTACAGTAAAAACAGTCTCCAACATTTACAACCATGATTATCATGGCCTGTATCACGTGTACTAGGGAGATAATAATAACAATAGGACACTCTATAAAGGTTGATATTTCCAAACTATTGTAGACGCGTATGATTCGTTTTAAAAATTAAATAATATCTACTGCCCTTACTGAAATGAAAATATTAATAGGCATTGCAGTAATGGCAGTAGAAATTGTTTAATATTTAAAAGAATCATACGCGTTTATAATATTTTCTAATTTTCATAACAGATGGCGCGCTAATGCATTAGGTTGGTAAAGCATACTCTGTATTATCGAACAAGGTATAAAGGGTAATTGGAGAGCCCTAGTGGCACGGTAGGAAGGAAGCTACTGTCGAAGGAGGCCGAGTTTCGTACGGCGGGCAGTAGGCGGCGTAGCTGGCGGCGGGCACGTGACTACGGCCGCCATGTGGCTACGGGGGAGCAGCGGGCAGGGCTCCCTGGAGCGGGGGGACTCTCTCCGCCTGGAGCAGCCCCGCCTCAGCCTGCTGGGCAAGCCGGTGGCCGTCCGCCCCAGCCGCATGCGGGATCCCCGGTACCGGCGCTCCCAGCTTCTCGTGCACAACTTCCTGGAGCGGCCGCGTGGGCCCTGGGCGCTCTCCTACCACCTGACGGAGTGAGTAGCGGCTCAGTTACAACGAAGCCGGTCGGTTTTACCTTGTAGCTTGTCGGTTTAATTGTGTAGCTGGTCTTTCTTACAATGTAGCTGGTATTAATTACAGTATAGTTGGTCGATTCAACTGTGTAGCTGATCTTTCTCAAAATATACAATGTTACACGGAAGCCGATTGGTTTAAGCTTTTAGCTGAGGTCGGTTTAACTGTGTAGCTTGTCGGCTTAACTGTGTAGCTGGTCTTTATTACAATGTAGCTGTTATTTCTTACAGTATATTTGGTCGATTTAACTGTTTTGCTGATCTTTCTTAAAGCATACAAAGTTACATGGAAGCCGGTTGGTTTAAGCTTTTAGCTGAGGTCGGTTTAACTGTGTAGCTGGTCTTTCTTACAATGTAGCTGGTATTTCTTACAGTATATTTGGTCGATTTAACTGTTTTGCTGATCTTTCTTAAAACATACAAAGTTACATGGAAGCCGGTTGGTTTTACCGTGTAGCTTGTCGGTTCAAATGTGTAGCTGAACTTTCTTAAAATATACAAAGTTACATGGAAGCCGGTTGGTTTTACCTTGTAGCTTGTCGGTTCAAATGTGTAGCTGACCTTTTTTAAAATATACAAAGTTACATGGAAGCCGGTTGGTTTTAACGTGTAGCTTGTCGGTTCAACTGTGTAGCTGATCTTTCTTGAAATATACAGTTTCACGGAAGCCGATTGGTTTTACCGTGTAGCTTGTCGGTTTAACTGTGTAGCTGTTCGGGTTTACCGTGTAGCTGATCTTTCTTACAATGTAACTGGTAATCCTTACAGTGTCGCTTGTCGGTTCAATTGTGTAGCTGATCTTTCTTGAAATATACAGTTACACGGAAGCCGGTTGGTTTTACCTTGTAGCTTGTCGGTTTTACATTGTGGCCTCGTCAACTCAACTGTGTAGATGATCTTTCATAAAATATAAACAGTTACAGGGAAGTCGGTTAGTTTTACCTTGTAGATTTTATGTGTTACATTGCACCTGTCGTTTATACAGTGTAGCTTGTCGGTGTTACATTGTAGCTTGTCGGTGTTACATTGTAGCTTGTCGGTGTTACATTGTAGCGTGTCGGTGTTACATTGTAGCTTGTCGGTGTTACATTGTAGCTTGTCGGTGTTACATTGTAGCTTGTCGGTGTATCATTGCAGCTTGTCGGTGTTACATTGTAGCTTGTCGGTGTTACATTGTAGCTTGTCGGTGTTACATTGTAGCTTGTCGGTGTATCATTGCAGCTTGTCGGTGTATCATTGCAGCTTGTCGGTGTTACATTGTAGCTTGTCGGTGTTACATTGTAGCTTGTCGGTGTTACATTGTAGCTTGTCGGTGTATCATTGCAGCTTGTCGGTGTTACATTGTAGCTTGTCGGTGTTACATTGTAGCTTGTCGGTGTTACATTGTAGCTTGTCGGTGTATCATTGCAGCTTGTCGGTGTATCATTGCAGCTTGTCGGTGTTACATTGTAGCTTGTCGGTGTTACATTGTAGCTTGTTGGTGCTACATTGTAGCTTGTCGGTGTTCTATTGTAGCTTGTCGGTGTCGGTGGCGGACATTGGCATTTACTAGGAATATTTACAATGACGCTCGAATATTTTAAAAGAAAATTTCCTCTTTAATGAGATAAACTGTGATAAACATATCTAATTAAGGCATTTATCTCAACACTCTTCTGGTTTTGAATTAATAACAATTATACACTAAAATCGTGGAATATTTTTTCAAGACATATTACTCTTTCAGACAAAAATTAAGGAAGTTGTACCTTTTAACATGTATATCGGGATTCAGACAATAACTCTGAAAGATACACTCATGGACAAAACTTAAGGAAGTTGTACCTTTCATCATGTATATCGGGATTAAGACAATAACTCGGAAAGATACACTCACGGACAAAACTTAAGGAGGTTGTACCTTTCATCATGTATATCGGGATTGAGACAATAACTCTGAAAGATACACTTATGGACGAAACTTGAGGAAGTTGTACCTTTTAGCATTTATATCGGGATTCAGACAATAACTCTGAGAGGTATTTGATATACAGTGACCTTTTTTGAAGACACATAAGATTACCAGTGTGAAAAAGATTGACCGTGTCTCCTTCAAAAAAAAAATAATGAATAAATAAAGACGAAAGTCGAGGCTAAAAAATTTCAAGTTACATTAGTTTTGTCCATGAATGTAATATCTAAATGTCTTAATAGTAATTATAATAGGGAATATAAAAAGGTGAAGACGATCTTGAGTATAAACATTTTTTATCTTCTGGATTGAAAAATGAATACTCAATAAAAAATGAACTTTTGATCGATATTTCCAATTTTTTCAAAAATAGTATTTCGTTAATTACGTCGCTTAACCTTGCAAACTGTATTAATTATTCTGAACTACTGTATTTAAGCGCCGATATTTCAAAATAAAATAAATAGTTTCTAATGTCCTTACTGCAATAAGAAAAATATTGTTGAGGCATTGTCTGTACCATAGAGGTAACTCTATAATATTATCAGTGTTTAACTATTTAAATGGGGGTCGGTGGAAGGCTGGTTAAACCGTTTGGTTTTCGACCACTAGGACCCGGGTTCGATTCCCGCATTGGACCCCTTTTTCTGTTTAAAGAAAAAAAATGCTCCAATGGCCCCCGATTCTTGCAAAAGTCCAACCCCACCAGCGAGTGCAAGTAACCAAACGGCCCACCAGCGAGTGCAAGTAACCAAACGGCCCACCAGCGAGTGCAAGTAACCAAACGGGGCTCTGGCATTAGTAAGTGCAAAGTCGAACTGCTTTTCACATGTGTAGACATGTGGTGCACTTACAGTAAAAGCAGTCGCTAACTACCCACCATGATTATCATGGCCTGTACCACGTGTACTAGGGATAAGCAAAAAAAAAACTATTTAAATAATAAACTAGAAATGGATTAATAATTATATATTCCTCATTTAATATAATTTTTAAGATGATTTGTTGGTTGAAAGTAGATTAAGAAGAAACACAGCCACATCAACTAATGATTTATTTCAACTCCTGACATTTCAGTAACTTCTTGTCATTCTCTTCAAGAGAAAGGTTATTTGGAATCCTAGTTCTACTTATATACATGTGGTAATAAGAGGTTGGGAAAATACATAAGAACATCAAAAGTTGAAAGAAGGTAAAGTTTTCAACTAGCAATAATCGCGCCTCGGAAGTTCCTCACTAGCTACGATATCGTCTCTGCGCAAAGTTGAAAGAGGGACCCAGACAACCAGAGAGAGAGGGAGACGGGACCGGCACAGACGGGCGGCCGTTCATGTCACACACAATCCCCAACTGTCTTAAAAGTCCCAAGGTGTTAACCTACGTATGATCGCACCTTGGAATATAGCTGATGTCTCAGGTGACCGGACTTTATATCCCATCTCTCTCTGGGTTGTCTGTAGGTTAGCTTTATTATCCCTGGGAGAGTATATATTAAGATATAAACATACACGATTTTCTCAATTTAATTTACAATAATAAGATTCAAATGGTTGTTAATAGTTTTGATTATGTATACATCTTTAACTGTGTGATTTTAGTACTTTTATATTGACAATAAATTCTTAAATCTCAATTTATTTTAGCTTAAAAGACTCCATGTCATTACTACCATGACAATATATATTACTTTCATATAGCTTGAGTTATATAATCGCCTGAAGTGAATTCATAAAAGGAGCGAAATCATAAGGTTATATGTTCCTTTCAAAAGAAAAAAAAAAAGAATTTGCCTCATGATTTCGCGTTTTACTTTTATATATATTCTACCTCAATAACGAAAATTTTCAAAACTTAGATATCGGTAAAACGAATATTAATATTTATTCTCAAAACATATTTGTCGCAAATATATATATATATATATCACAAAAAATATATATATTTTTCATTTTAGAATTAGACATATAGAATTGTTTGAGTGGTAGACATGGGTATTTAAATTTCAGTCGTGGACATCTTAAAAAATACAATAAAGCAATTTGGATCAATATTGCTTTAATATAGCTAATGAAATATTTAAAACATTAAATGATAAAAGTACTACTTTACTTGTGGCTTGAAGAAGTGAATAAAAGATTATATATTAACATATCTACAAAAGTTTCAAGCCATACAACGGGAAACAACAACAATAGGTTTGTGAAAAAATAGTAAAAATGTAATATTGTACTGGGATAAGGTGCATAAATTAATGCCTTAATGACCAATATTTTGGTCGTTGAGGTACAGCTTGCACCATACTGATGAGGGCCAACAGCCCCGAAACGCGTCCGTTGATTAATCATTAATCCAATTCTGGAATAATTAAAAATCAACGAGAATAGTTGATACTTATTCCGATAGATGGCGTAAGCCATCAGCAACTTTCAGTTGCACGATAAGTAGATGCCTTTTTCTTAATAAAACAATAGGTTTATATAAGAAAAATCGCGACATCTGGCGGTCGACTTTACAGAGTAATTTGATCTGGGAATTATAATTTTAAAATTATATATACAATTTTTATCTAACATATATATAAATGGGAACATTTTGCCAACTTTTAGAACAAAAGGTTGAGCTATTTGAACTGTGAGGTAGAAGTCATTGACTTCAGGACGTTGAGCCAATGAATTATTATTCCTGCTCTAGTTTCGCCTAGTTTGTTAGGAACGTGATTCGAATTCCGTGACAATCCTGGTCACGTTACTTACCTTAATGCTCAATATTTTTTACCGAAGTGGTCATGCTATTATTGGACTGCCTTCTTGCTAAATATAGAAACACGGAAATAGCTTCTTTTAATGGGAAACAAACACAATTTTTTTTTGTTTTATAGTGCATTACCTTTTTTATAACGTTTACATTTAAATAAATTATCATCATACTGATTTGCATTTTATTATATTTTATATATATATATATTGTTTTGCCTATTTTATTTTAATTAATTATGCCTTTTAACAATTATTTATTTCTAATTACATACACAAACAGCTTATTTACCCCAGGTCTTAAACAGATTTACTACAGAAAGGAAACATAGATGGAGCTCCTATACTCCAAGCAGCACAGAACTCAACAACAGCCTCCAGGTCCGACACATGTCCAGTGGTTACTAGAATTTAATACACACACATACAGCTTTATTAAGACCACTGGTCTTTACAGAATCACTACAGAAAGGAAAAATAGATGGAGCTCCTATACTCCAAGCAGCACAAACCCCAACAAGAGACTCTAGATCCGACGCATGTTGAATGGTTACGAGAATTAAATACAAATACAGATTTATTAAGACCACAGGTCTTATACAGATTCACCTCAGAAAGGGAGAATAGATGGAGCTCCTATACTGCATACAGCACAGAACCCAACAACAGCCTCCAGGTCCGACACATGTCCAGTGACCACAGGATATACCAACAAATACACACAGCTTTATTAAGGCAACCGATCTTATACAGATTCACCACAGGAAGCAAGACTAGATGGAGCTCCTATACTTCAGACAGTACAGAACCCAACAACAGCCTCCAGGTCCGACACATGTCTAATGGCCACAGATTCCACCGTTTATAGGTTAGCGTAAATTTGAAGATTTATTTGTATTCAAAACTATTAACAGGCTGGTGTTTCACATTATAGAAAATAAAATAAATGACGAATATGATTTTCAATCTTTTCTATAATATTTTTTATTAATTAATCAATGATTATTCTATAAAACAATCCCTTGCTTCAATATTAAGTAAAAATAATCAGGCCTCAAGGGAAAAGTGTGCCTAATATGTATTCCTTGCTTCCTTAGTTAATCTCTAGAGGCCTATATTTATTTATTTGTTTGTCCTCTTATTAGATATGTATTTTTAGAAAGGTTTGTCTCTATTTGTATAATGGTCACTATGTATCATATATCCTTCAGAGTTATTGTCTGAATAGATATACATGCTAAAAGGTATAACTTCCTCAAGTTTTGTTCATGAGTGTATCTTTCAGAGTTATTGTCTGAATCCCGATATTCATGCTAAAAGGTAAAACATCCTTAAGTTTTGCCCATGAGTGCATATGAAACATCACAACTTAGCAAAATAATATATAAATAGTGAATGCTGCTTTATATAATGATATAAATTTCATATAAAAAATTCGTATATTATACGGATATTATCAATTTTCTTTCACATTTCTTAAAATAGTTCAAATTAATGATATTGATCGAATAAATCTCTCAATAACTTAATATATCAAGGCATCTCCTGATTGTAAATTTGCTATAGGCTTGCTCCATCTATTGGAATAAATATCAACTAATCGTCGATTTTTAATCATTCCAGAATTGTACAAATACCCATTCTTGAATAATCATACAAATCAATTCTATTTTGTATTATTTTTTTCTAATCAATAACTAGTTTGAAGATAATAAAGATGAATACTAACTATTTTCATTCACACATAGAAGGTGTTTAAAGTTTATATGTTTTTTTTTTGTAATTATTCCTTTTTTTAATTCATAGAAACATTTTTCTGGCAGACATATTCAATTTTTATCATCATCAGCTTTTATTATTGTTGTTTTTTTCTTAGTTGGTTATCAGATCATTTTGTAATTGTAATTTCTTTTTAGTTTTGTTGTGTTCCTTTTTAAGCAATAAAATATGTAGAACTAAGGTTTAATATTCAATTTAAGCATATGGAACCAAAATCGATTCATTTTTAAAACAAAGCAAAAGCATAAGATTATTCAACTTCCACTCTCACATACAGACGGTATTTTATCCTCTAAGTTAATAAAATATTATATTATTATTACATTGACATATATTTTGCTTTTTAATTAATTAAAAAAGGTATATATTGGATAAAAAAAATAGTTTTTTTTGGTGTTGACACACATTAAATATGTTTTAACACCTTGATAAAGGTTGACGTTCAGCCAACTTAAATATTGGAAAAATAAATGATTTTTTGATCTAATATATGCCTTTTTAATCAAAGATATATTTATGGATTGCTCTATTTTCAAAATATTTTGCTTTGAAGCGCTGATAATAAAGGTATGTGACTTTCGAGTAAATTGGAGTTTATATGATAAAATAGCTCCAAGTCAAAAAGAGCAATCTATATTGATATAAAACTCCATCGACCAATCTAAAAGAAAGATGACAAAAATTATGAAATATTTCCAACAATCGTGGCTCTATCATTCCTTATAAATTTTATAGAGGGTTTGTGCCATTTTTCAATTTGATATACTTTTTATTGATTTCATCAGAATATTGTATTTCTTCTTTCTATTTTCCTATCACTGTTATTCTATTGTAATGCCTATATGTTTATATATCATAGTCTATATGGAAATTGAAGAGAAAAATTATTCAGTCTATAATTTCTCGCAAGAAAGGCGACAATAGAATTTTGTATATTTGAATACAAAGCTTTTGGGATTAGAGAGAAAGTTTAGCGTTATTTAAAATCAATAGCTATGATTTACCATGGATAATGATTTAATATTATGAGATAAAATATCGTTATATTTATATATATATGATAGTAAAAAGACATATATTAGATTGAATAAAATATTTATTTGTCAATATGTCAAGGCATTACATTTTTGTATAAACAAACTCAGCGCTACATAGTGTTATAATTACAAAGTTGAAATAATATTTTAAAAAATACAAAGAAAGTAGGAGATATAGAGTAAGTTTTTTTATACAAACATGTAATGCTTTGACAAAGTTTGGCGTTCAGCCAGCCGAAATATTGGCAAATAAATATTTTATTCAATCCAATATATGTATTTTTATTAGCTAATTATTTAAATATGGATTGCACTATCTCTCTCTCTCTCTCTATATATATATATATATACAGTCGAACTTGGATAATTCGAACCCCAAGGGACCATAAAAAAATTCGAATTATCCAAAAATTCGAATTAAAGATGTTAAATTATTTATATAGGAAATTCTAGGGACCAAGATAAATATTCGAATTAAGAGGTTTTCGAATTAAAGAAGTTCAAATTATCCAAGTTCTACTGTATATATATATGAGTAACAATATATATAAAAATTATAATTATGAAGTGTGTATGATTAAGAATTATCATTCTCATTGAAATAGTTATTTGACAACGAATTACTTTTAATATCTATCTACATTACCAAAATTATTAATTTTTGCAGATTTTATCGATAGATGACACTCAAATTCATTTTAAAAAAATGGTTCTTCACTTCAAGTGAGTGTCTGAATATTGATATTGTATTGAAGGAATTGAAAAAATAGGTTGTTATAAAAAACATATTCTAATAAATATGTTAGATATAGAGCGGACAAAAACTTTCAAAAAACAATATATTCTGAGAAAATTTCACAAAATACTTTAGATAAAAAGCCATATATTAGGGATCAAAAATTTAATTAATGTAAAATATACATTTTTAAGACTTGATATAAACTCATGGACAGAACTTAAGGAAGTTGTAACTTTTAGCATGTATATCGCGATTGAGACAATAACTATGAAAGATACACTCATGGACAAAATTTAAGGATGTTGTACCTTTTGGCATGTATATCGGGATTCAGACAATAACTCTGAAAGATACACTCATTGACAAAATTTAAGGATGTTGTACCTTTTGTAATGTATATCGGGATTCAGACAATAACTCGGAAAGATACTCATGGACAAAACTTAAGGATGTTGTACCTTTCGGCATATATTTCTTGATTCAGACAATAACTCTGAAAGATACACTCATAGACAAAACATAAGGAAGTTGGGCCCTTTTCTATGTATATCGGCATTCAGACAATAACTCTGAAAGATATTTGATACGCTGTGACATTTATTGAAGACACACGAGTAACGATGTGTGAACAAATTGCCTCTTTTTCCTAAAAAAAAATAAAGTCAGACAACAGGCTATATGAAGAATTTTCCACTTACTTAAGTTTTGTCCATCAGTGTAATTGCTAACGTTCAGTGACCAGAAATATTTGGAAATATTTTTTTTCGATCCAATATATTTGTTATTTTATCCAAATATTTGATTATAGGTTATCTTCAATTATATATGTTCCGAATATATACACATGTATATGTAAATATATATAGGGAGGATATTAATCTAAAGAGACAAAGGTCGCCTCTCCCGTCAAAATAGACGTCAAAACTAGACGCCATCTATTGACCGTCGCCGCAACTAGCGCCTCGGGTCGGTGACAAAGCCATAACACCAGCTTTGGCAAACTGAAAAGCGTCCACCTAGAGACCATGGACCGCTAGTTGCGGCGACGGTCAATAGATGGCGTCTAGTTTTGACGTCTATTTTGACGGGAGAGGCGACCTTTGTCTCTTTATATATGTGAAAATAATTAAAATAAAAAATATATATAAATAACACGGAAAAGTTAAATAAACGTTTAGTTTATTTTTGTTTCACTAGATGGCGCTCAGCCATTTAGAAATTCTCATGTGAGAATGTCAGGATATGCCTTTTTTTATTTTAAACATATCTTAGAGGTATATCTATAATTTATGAAAGACATTTTGTAAAAGAGAAGTAGCATTGATAGTTGAAAAACAAATGTAGATAAATATTATTTATAAGGTATCAGTTTTGTATTTTAGGTAACAATATAGGGCTATACATTTACGCTGTAGCATCAGCAGTTACCCGTCATTGTAGCAGAACATAATAAATATATATCTCTATATATATAAAAATGAATGTTTGTATGTTTGTATGTCCGGTATACAAATTCGCAGTAGTTCACTAATTCAAACCAAAATTTCCATACATAGGTAAAAAAATTCGGGGAAGACGATAGGCTATTTTAAAAAATATATAAATCAATTATTAAAACTATATATTTTCAGTCAGAAAATGATGATGACGATATTGCTGTATCATCTTTGATTATCAGATACAAAATTATATCGGGAAAAATTTCAAAAAGCAGAGACCACGGGTGAAACCAGTTCATTATTTTGTACGCAGGAACAAAATTCTAACAGAAAAACATTCATTCGAGCAGAAAACAAAATCCAGATCATCTTTCTATAAAAATATCTCTTCTCAGACACAAAGTTTGGAGCGGGACGTTTCACAAGAGTGACATCCACGGCGCCAATTTATAATTGTAACGAATAGTATTTGAATTAAAAACATTTAATCGGGTAAAACCCGGGCGTTACCCGGGTCATTCGGCTAGTATGTTATATAAAAATATTATTTTATTTCAAATTATAATTTCATAGATTCAAATACTCTGCTAAATCGACCGCCAGAGGTCACTCTTCCCCTATAAAACTCATTGTTGTTGTATCACGATGGCTGGCTTAAATCTTTGTACATTATGTAAATAATCTTTTGTTTTCATTGTTCTACTCGCTTAATGCGGGTGTAATGTACTTTTACCAAATTATTTTTATGCATATTCCTTAGCTCAAATAAAGAAATCTCTGATCAAAACCATATTTATTATTATTCTTTCAAGATTTTAACCACGACTGCATCACCATTACCATAATCCTAAACATGATCAAAAAACAACAGAAATCTTATCTTTCTTAAATATAATATATATATGTTTTAAAAATAAAGCAATCCATATTTAAATCATTAGATAATAAAAAGGCATATATTGGATTGAATATATTGGCAAATAAATATTTTATTAAATCCAATATATGTCTTTTCATTATCTAATACAGTTAAACATGTTAATAGCGCCCCCTCTAAATAGCGCCTTCCTCTCTATAGGCCCGATTTTAAATACGTAGTACGATGCGATTTACATTAAAAGTGACCTGTCTACAGCGCTTCCTCTTGGGACTCATCAAAATAGGGTGCTATAGAAAGGGGGTGCTATAGACAGGTCACTTTTAATGCAAATCGCATTGTACTACGTATTTAAAATCGGGCGCTATAGAGAGGAAGGCGTTATTTAGAGGGGGTGCTACAGACAGGTTTAACTGTATATATATCTATATTAACATTTTTATATAAATATATTATCTTTGTTTGAATGTATATTTTGTTCCTATTTATCATACCAATTAGATTATCAGAATTGCGTGTGACGTATTGATTAATTGTAATAGTTATTAATTTACCCCATTGTGACATATTCCAAACATTTATCTCGGAACAATTTAGATACATTAATTATCCAGGTTTAATTTATTGTGAACAAATTCTGTGTCAATATGTTCCCTCTTGCAACAATGGACAGAGTTGGGTATATATTCCAGAGAAAGAAAATACCATCCGTCGTTATTCGTCGTTTTCCGTCGTTATTCGTCGTTTTCCGTCGTTATTCGTCTACTATATTAGATATTTAAGTGATTTTTATCAACAATTGGAGCGGTTGAAGACTCTAGCTGTCATTGTGGCATCGAATTCCAGGACTCAAGACACCTACTGCTGGAATGCCCAGTCTTCTTCACCGCTAGAAAACAGACAATAAATAAGGTAAAGCTTTCACCACGCCTAATAGCCCGAAACGCGTCCGTGGTTAGCTTTTCTTGATTAATCAAGAATGGGTATTTTGTCAATTTTGGAATAATTAGGAATCAACGAGAGTAGTTGATATTTATTCCGATAGATGGCGCAAGCCATCAGCAACTTTACAGTTGCACGATAAGGAGATGCACCTAAACCCAGTACAATATCACATTTGTACTATTTTTTCAGACAATAAATAATGTTATAGATCTATATCAATTTGTAAATAGCAGAGAGAATTATCATAGATTTAACTATTTTTGTATATATATTTGTGATTATCTTTCTAACCTGAAAGGTTCAGGTTCCTAATATATATTATTGTTTCTCTCTTTTTTATTTTCCTTACCTTTTCTTGTATAATATGTTTATAACTGTTTCTGTTTAAAAAATGTGAATCGACGCAATTATCCTTAGCCGAGATATCGCCTTTTGTGTGTTGAAATAAAAAAATATTAGATATTTACAGTTTGCACATATATAATCCCAATATTAGAAAATACTTATGTCCATAGTTCTTTTGAAAACCTTTTCTGAGATTCCATCCTTCAGTGCTGCGTATATAAGCAGAATCGTCCAAAACAGTATTAGAGCTCTGAGAAGCGGTCTGGTGGATTAAATTGGTGAAACCGCTGGGAGGGTTCACCACTGATGAGCCAAGCCCTCCCAATATATTTTTTCTTCGCAAAAAGGGCAGTAGAAGTTTGTATTTTGTATAAAAGAAACATTCGTGCTTTTAAAATCCTTTCATTTTATATGTATAAATGGCGCGCTATTGCTTTGTGTTAATTAGAAAATACTATATTATATTATCCGATATTACAAAGCAATAACCCACCTTCTATATATAACAAATGAAAACATTTAGACACGAATCTTTCTTTCACAAATAAATCAAACTTCTACTGTCCTTACTGCGATGAAAACATTCGTATGTCAATGTTTTTATTTGTTTTATATAGATGGCGCGTTATTGCTTTGTATTAATTTACGCCTAACTTGTCCTTATTGTTTGCGGAAGAGCATTGCTAAATGCAAATATTTAAATATAATTCTACTGTCCTAAAAGCATATGTCCATAGTTTGCCTAAATAACACTTTTAAGATTCCACCCTTCAGTGTAACATATATAATCAGAATGATCCAATACAGTATTAGAGCTCTAAAGAAGCAGTTTGGTAGATTAAATTGGCGAAACCGCTCGGAAGGTTCACCACAGATAAGCCAAGCCCTCCTAATATTTTTTTCATCGCAGTAAGGACAGTAGAAGTTTGATTTATTTGTGTAAAGAAACTTTCGTGTCTTAATGTCTTCATTTATTATTCGACTTATATTTTTTTATTTTTGGGAAATTATATATTGTAACACTTTCTGTTGAGGTTTCATTGATATCTCTGCCTATTGTTGAGTTGATATTTAAATATATATCAATCATTAAAATCAACAATGAAAATATTGATGAATAAAAAACCAAATTATATAATCACATATATATTCAGGAAAAATAAAGCGAAACAGAGTGAAATTGAAACATTAAGAAACAAATACAATGAATAAAACATTTGTATAATTTGAAACACATACACGTATATCCATTTCACAAATCTTCCAACCAGACGATTAAAAACAATATACCAGCAAAAATATTTATTAATGTCTTTATATAGAATATATAAGCAGAAATGGGTATATACAGAAATAACTGTAATGGTAACAATAATGAACAATGTTATTTACAATGTATCAAATATGGGGGAAAAGAAAGAAAGGGCTTAGCATAAACTTATATTAATTAAAAAGGCATATATTGGATCAAAATATAATTTATTTAACCAATATTTCAGTTGGCTGTACGCCAACCTTTATCAAGGTGTTATAACATATTTAATGTGTGTCAACAACAACTCAGCGCCACATAACGTCAACAGAATTAAGTTTTTAAACTATTTTGTTATGTTCAATGAGGGGGAAAATTTGATATATATATTTATTAAAGGATTTAAAAGCACGAATGTTTCTTTTATACATAAGACAAACTTCTACTGTCCATACTGCGATAAAAAATATATATTGGGAGGGCTTGGTTCATCAGTGGTGAACCCTCCCAGCGGTTTCGCCAATTTAATCCACCAGACCGCTTCTCAGAGCTCTAATACTGTATTGGACGATTCTGATTATATACGCAGCACTGAAGGATGGAATCTCAGAAATGGTTTTCAATATATATATATATATATATATATATATATATATATATATATATATATATATGTAGTAATCCCGAAGTGGAATGTGCTGGGCAGTCGTGGTAGTGGGTGCGTGATGGGATTCCCGCACTGGGACAGCAAGAGACAGAGGCAGGTCTAGATGGTAACTCCAAGAGGAAGAGGTAGACCACGGACGAAGGCAGCGGACCACGGGCGCCACGGATGCCCAAAGCCTACATCGCGGATAGAAGGGGGGGTGAGAGATCCCACCTACCGTATAACGGCGTCGCTCTGAAAACAACTAACCAACTACTTTGTCCCATCTTGGGGGACCTTTATATTGGACGCTCGCAGATGGCGGCGAGTTCTGATTGGCTCCCGTAATCACGCCACCTGTCAAGCGCTGGGTTATTTATTATGTCTGGCCACCTGTTGACGGGGTAATTGAACTCATTATCATAAACACCTGTTCGTCTGGGTTGTTTATCACGTCTGGCCTTTGTCGTCTGGTCCATGGTGTCGTCTTGGTCTACCTTTACCCCTTTATTTTATTTGTCACTATTTTTACAAGATCGATACATTTTTATATAGATATGGGGTTATAATAAATATTAGAGGAAGGTTGTGATTTATCTATATCAAAATATACTATATATATATTTATAGTTATGGAAAAAATAAATTTAGTGAAATATGGGTGTAATATTTTGAAAATTAACAATAACGCCTATTTTATATTTATAATTATTTGTACTATGTGTAAAAATATTATAAACTTATATAAAAACAATTGAGAACTAGTATTTTTTTCTCAAATAACAATAATTAGTAATATTCAGACAGAAATATACACAATTATCAGACATCTATACAGTTTTATACATGGATGGATCAAGGGTAGAAATTGTCTAAAGTCGTAGATTAATCTTAATATCATTAAATATCATGTATAAATTCATAAAATTCATCATTACTCTTCACAATTCAAACTTTCATACTTCATCCCTAAGGTTAGGAATAATCGTTATTTCTCCTTAAAATAAATTTCGATTTTTCGTTCAAAAGAAATATTTGCGATAAAACTTGTCAAACGTCGTTCTACAATCATAAGCCGTATTATATTGTATTATAATGTTTATATATTAAGGAAATATAATTGTAATTATATATAATGCCCTCTCAATGATATAAAATAACGAGTATCTCAGCATGAGCAAACAATATACAATATACTATATTTATTATTTTTCTGTTGAGAAAGATTTGAAAAATATAAATATCTATTAAAATATTTTTTTGACTAGTGGATATTATAATTTTTAATATAGTAAAATAAACGAATATTAACTAAGAAATAAATGGCTCTTTACAGTCATAGACTAAGAAAGTAGAAGTTCTAATGTTGTGGATCGTCTGTTTTTTTTATAGAGAAAGAGGCAATTTTGATTACACTTATCTCGTGTGTTTTCAATAAAGGTCAATGTGTATCAAATATATTTCAAAGTTATTGTGTAAATCTCGATATACATGTTAAAAGGTACATTTTCCTTAAGTTTTGTCTATGAGTGTATTTTTCAGAGTTATTGTCTGAATCCGATATATATGCTAAAAGGTACAACTTCCTTAAATTTTATCCATGAGTGTATCTTTCAGAGTTATTGTCTGAATACCGATATACATGTTAAAAGGTACAACTTCCTTAGGTTTCTCTATGACTGTATATATTGTTCCTTTTCAAAAATGGAAAATCTCAATTTGTCTTTCACATTTTATTGAATAATAATTTTAATCGTAGAGAATAATATATTGGTTCAATTATTTATTATCAATATTATGATAGAATAACAAATTTATCTTTATATATAGGTATAATTCAAGAAATAAAACAATTAAGAACGAATGTATCTTTTATACATAAAATAAACTTCTACTGTCCTCTCTTACTCCTATGAAAAAATATGGGAGGGCTTTTGGTTCATCAGTGATGAATCCTCCAAGATTATTGTGAAAAGGAAACATTCGTGCTTTGAATATTTTCATTCCTTATGTATAAACGTTATGTTATTGTTTTATATTAATATAGCATGAATTAATATAAGGGTCACAAAAAATCTCTTTACACACCTTCAAAATATATTTATATAAAATCATATAATATATATGTGATATCTTGGGACCTCTGGGGACCAGTGTTACCTGATGCTAGACGAACCTCGATGTCAACTCTACCGTGCAGTCGTGGTGGAAGGCGACACAGCTGGGCCAAAGGTGAAATAAACAAACAGAGATTCCACTAAAAGCGTCTGACGTCAAGAAGGAATGGGATGAGGAGAGAGGGAGATCTTTAGAGCAAGTGTTACCTTGTTGAGAGCCAAGCGTATACTGACAATTCTTGCTTCTCGATTTAACACCACGACCTGTCTTCTTCTCCATTGGTCGAAAGGTGTCACATGGCCTTTTTCTATTGGTTGACCTATTTAGGTGATTCTTTCTAATTGGTCTTTGCTGCTGCCTTTGACGGAAGATATATCCGGCCTTGCTCCGGAAATACGGGGCGTCTCTCAACTTTTATAACTTCTGCGGTCACCAGATACGTCCGGCCTTGTCAGGAAGTATTGGGTGTACAAGTTATATATAATTGTGCCCGCTTTAAGCCTACTTCCTATGTCTTGCTGCTACTTTCTGTCCTAAGCCTGATTAGTTTTAACCTTAATTTTCTCCTGTTAGTCTCCCTTCCTTCTATCTGTACAGTTGCTATACTTTATTAGATTCTTACGCGGTACAGATTGATGTTAGTTGAGGCTTTATATTTGCAGTACATAAGAAGTTATATACAGTCATGGGGTGGAACATGTGGTAGTAGATATCTAGACTATTACAACAATTCCATGGTCTTAAATCATCACATATATTATTAACTGATTTTATACTTTGATTTATTCAATAAGAAATCTAGGATTTCGTTTCTTTTCTTATATCTTTTATTTATCGAGTTCGGGCTAATATGCAATTCAACATGGAGATCCTGAAGTACAACTTCATGTCAAATTTATATACAAGTTTATATATATATGTGCTAATAGTGGCCCGAAAACTCGAAAAATAAAAAAATATAAGAAAAGAAACAATAATTTATTGAATAAAATAAAGTATTAAATTATATAGATGCTAATTATGACTATAATATTCTTCTTGGTAATATTTAGACGAAAAGACGAAATAAAAGAAGAAGAGTTTATTTTAATAGAAATATATCAAAGCAAGCTTTCGGGCAAAAACCCTTCTACAGGCGTGATTACAGCATCAATCTTGGCACTATAATGCAGGTACAATGGTTAAAAAGAATATATACATATAACTATTTACATATTTGCGGAATATGTATATATTCTTTTTTTAGCCATTGTACCTGCATTATAGTGCCAAGTTTGATGCTGTAATCACGCCTGTAGAAGGGGTTTTTGCCCGAAAGCTTGCTTTGATATATTTCTATTAAAAGATATTCTTCTTCTTTTATTTCGTCTTTTCGTCTAGATGCTAATTATATTGAAATTTCGTTATATATATGTTATAAATATAATGTTTAGTTGAAAAAGATAGAGAATTGAAGGTGCAGTCGTGAAAATAGGAAAGATAGTTAATCACTAATAAGTATTTTTTATTTCAGTTACTTAAAGCAAATTATACTTATTAAATATTTATTACAGTTATGTAGAATTTATAAAATGAATCCTATATTAGTAATTTAAAAATATTAGGTAGGTCAATTATACATATTTACAACGATATTCAAAGTGGTATCTTCTAAAACTATGTTTAAAAAATGTAGAACAGTCAATGAATGGAAGTAAAATATTTATGTTTTTTAAAATAAAATATATGCATTTTAGATTATATAATATATATCCTAAATATATCAAAGACTGAATTTGATCATCTCCACTTAACATCAAATTTATTTACATGAGATATCAAGATATAAATATAAAATTCAGTTTACGGACCATGTCAAAAAATGGGTGGACATACAGCGAACGCCCCTATTTGATCTGTTAACTAAAATATTCATTCGATATCCCACGCAGTCTTATGGATCAATAGGTTTACCAAAGATGGTACCTGTACATTTTTCCTGATGGTCAATCAATTTTTATTGAGCTCTCGCAGGCGAACCACTTAACTATATCGTCTGCTTCTATCTAGCCTTCCTCGTCAAACTTCACCCTCTCAACATCTTCACAGGGATCATTGTGATGGGGATACATATCTGATCTTTATCTCTTTTTTTAATTAAATATAAGGTCCTAAAGATAGATGTTCTCTGGCTGGTATTCATATTTCTGTGAAAAATAGACACTTTAAAAAATATAACAATTTTTAACGCCTTGCCAAATGTTTTATTTTTATTTGTTTCCCTTTTCAGTTGTAAATATCCTCGCTGCGCGAGTATGTTTTAGTAAATATTTTTTGTAAGATATAGTCGATGTTTTATTAAGCCCTTTGAAGAGCAATTATCGCTTTAGAGCTATCGTTTGTAATAAAAAGAAACTCATTGTGAGAAAATATTTTGTAATTAAAAAAATATATATTTTCACAATTTTATCATGAATAGAAACGAAAGATTTTTGTCGAAATGTTGAGAAAATAAAAAAACTCTAACTGGCCGAAGTGTCTATTTTTCACAGAAATATAAGGTGTAAATATCTTTTATTATATTAAAGTTATTTTATTTTTGTGTGTGTTTTGGACAAGCTCATGACGTGTCAAAGCCGATTTATAAACTCGGTTCCGTTGTTAAATCTTACTGTTAAACATGTTTTAAATATTTATTGATACATTCATAAAATTTACCTAAAATAATTATATTAACTTCTTTATAAATATTTTGTTTCTCTTTAGTTCTTCATTATTTTCTATATATTTTATTTCTATTGTTTTTTCATGTTTTAAGCGTATTTACGAAAATTTGACCTTAAATACCCATTTCTTGATTTCTCAAGAAGCCTCTGGGACTAAAATTCTTTTTGGTCGCAGTGGTTACAGCCTACTCAACGCTGACGAACGCCAACAGCGCGAAACGCGTTCGTGGATGGCTTTTCTTGATTTATCAATAAATTGGGTTGGCCAAATATCACGGAGCAAGCTGAATAAACGTTTAGTTTATTTTTGCTCCACTAGATGGTGATCTGCCATCTAAAAAGCACATGTGCTCGTGGTCAGGAAATGCTTTTTTTATTTTTAATATATATATGTATATGTCGTGATTCAAAGGAAGGGTGTAACCGTTATGCCTGTAAACATCAAAGAACAGTTCCAGCTAAGTGAACGCAATGCCGTAGCCTTTGCCCGCGAATTTTGTACACTGTATATATAGATGTATAAATTTGTATTTACAATTTAACACAAGCTTAACATATTTACAGTTTAACATAAACTTTTGGCAACCTCTTGGGTATTAGGCAAATTATGACATATAAATATATATATATATAATAAATATTTAAAAATTTAATTCCAGGAAATGAGAGAGAGAGACAAATATCTTTGTAAACATCCACAAAATTTAAATTATGAGGAGTTATTTTATTACAATATAATTAAATTAAGACGCTAAGTGTTTTTAAGTTTGAATTGTAAATGCGGAATCGATTGACTTTTGACAGGATAAATAATTTTGACCTTTGCTTAGCGTATTCTAGTTAGATAATGATTTTGATAAAATATATCGATTCTTAATTTAATACCAAAAATAAATTAAAATCCACGGACAAAGCTTAGGAAAGTTGTACCTTTTAGCACGTATATCGGGATTCAGACAATAACTCTGAAAGATATACTCATGGACAAAACTTAAGGAAGTTGTACCTTTTAGCACGTATATCGGGATTCAGACAATAACTCTGAAAGATACACTCATGGACAAAACTTAAGGAAGTTGTACCTTTTAGCACGTATATCGGGATTCAGACAATAACTCTGAAAGATATACTCATGGACAAAACTTAAGGAAGTTGTACCTTTTAGCACGTATATCGGGATTCAGACAATAACTCTGAAAGATATACTCATGGACAGAACTCAAGGAAGTTGTACCTTTTAGCACGTATATCGGGATTCAGACAATAACTCTGAAAGATATACTCATGGACAGAACTCAAGGAAGTTGTACCTTTTGTATATCGAAATTAACACAATAACGCTGAAAGATATTTGATACATAGTAATCATTATTGAAGACGCATTAAATAACTAAGTGTAGACAAAATTGCCTCTGTTTCCATGAAAGAAAAAAAAACGGACGACAAGCGATATCAAAGATTTTCTCCTTCCTTTAGTTTTTTCCCATGAGTGTATGTATGTAAAAAGAGGACAATTCTTCAGTTTTATATGCATCAAGAATATGCGTTTATTCATCAAATTTATTCAGAAGTCACAGGAGGGTGATCATTAAATTTGTAAATATTAATTCTTCTTTAAATTATTATATAATAGGCAAAATAACCTAGCTGCGAAATCTTTAGACTTTAGAACCTGATGTCCCTGGTTCGAACATATTTTCGCTATCTTTTTATTTTCTCTAATTATTTTTGTGATCTCTTCCTCATTTTGTAAATATTGACTGAGTTGTCAATAAATTTGTTTTAATTGAAATTGTCACAGGTGGAGATTAAAGAATGAGCCATGACACCAGTTTTGACAAATTCAGACAAAAAGGCCAACATGTATACCATGGTATCGGGCTCTCATCAATACAAGGACGTCTCAGGTTCCACAAAATTCTACAAGAAGAATTATGAAATCGGTCGAATTTAATAACTAGGCAGTTTTATCAGAAATAGTAGGGCCTTCCTGAACCAGAGTGAAAAATAATTCATTATTTTTTCTCAATCCCTATATATATAAATGTAAGTGTATGTACGAGTATATTATAAATAAAAAGATTTTCCTGCTGATTTTGGAATATTGTTGAGATTATGCTATGGTAATGCAGTCGTGGTTAAAATATTGACATAATAATAAAAATAATGAAAATTATAAATTACTTTAATTGCTTTAATTGAGCTTATAGGATATATAAAAACAACATAATTTGATGAAAAGTAATGCCTGGCATAAGGCGTATTAATAAAAAAAATAAAAACTTATTTACATAATTTACAAAAGATTTGAGCCGGCTATCGGGAAAAAACAACAATGAGCTTTTATAGGGGAAGCATGACCTCTGGCGGTCGATTTAGCAGAGTATTTTAATATAACATGTATATGTATGTGTATGTTTGTCGGCTATACACGTCCACAATACATAACTAATCTAACTGAATATTTAACAATATATAGAGTAGAATCTGGAAAAACCTAAAGTCAACAATCAGGTCTATATTCCAAATATTCAAATATCATTGTTAAAATTTACATTTCAATTATCATATTCTAAAAACACAAAAAGTTTGAAGTAGGACGTTTCACAAGGGTGACATTCATGGTGCCAATTTATAATTGTAAGTTATAGTATTTGAATAAAAACAATTAATCGGGTAAAACCCGGGCGTTGCCCGGGTATTTAGTTATTTAAATATAAGAGGCACAAAATGCAACTGTACTTGGATTTTATTGTTAAATTTCTAAAACTGTAAAAGAAAGATAGAGAGCGATAAAAAGAGAGATGTGTTCTATTCAACAACCTTTAAAAAAAATGAGAAAGGTCTCTTCCTAATTAGTTAAACAATTGAGTTTAATTAATTCTCTATTTAGGAACATAAAATATGCTAATTTCGTTACAGTATTCGTGGAATCATGAATAAAGTGGTAGTTTTCATATGTAAAAAAATGCATCAAAATAATGCATTTTGTTTATCTCATCTGAACAAATTAGATTAGAAAAGTTAACAAAAGCTAGCTCGAATAAGTAAAGCTTCGAAAATAATATATAGTAAGTAGTTTTGGGTAAAATAGATATTAGAATATATAATACAATGCAATGCGGCTTTATGGTTGTAGAACGACATTTGAAAATTATCCCGCATGTTTCTTTTGAACGAAAAATCGAAATTTATTTTTAAGGATAAATAACGATTATTTCTAACCTTAGGGATGAAGTATGAAAGGATGAATTGTGAAGGGTAATGTTAAACGGAAAAATAAAATTTTCCCATCCCTGGACAATTTTATTTTTCTGTTTATCATTACTCTTCACTCTTCAATTTTTCGTTCAAAAGAAACGCATACGGGAGAATTATTTTGTTGTTGTTGTCGTGTCCAATGAAGAACCTCAGATATCTCCATTCATCTCTATCATAGCAGCAGCAATGTCCTCTATCTTGGGTGTGTAAAAGCTGCTTTTCTGGTTCCATGTCAATTTTCTGTTGTTGTCGTGTCCAATGAAGAGCCTCAGATGTCTCCATACATCTCTATCACAGAAATGTTCTCTATCTTGGGTGTGTAAATCTTCTGTTTTGGGTCTATGTCAATTATCTGTTGTTGTTGTCGTGTCCAATGAAGAGCTTCAGATGTCTCCATACATCTCTATCACAGAAATGTTCTCTATCTTGGGTGTGTAAAATTGCTGTTCTGGGTCCATGTCAATGTTCTGTTGTTGGTTATGTTGTTAAGTCCAATGAAGAGCCTCAGACGTCTCCATACATCTCTATCACAGCAGTCGCAATGTCCTCTATCTTGGGTGTGTTAAGCTGCTGTTCTGGGGCTATGTCAATGTTCTGTTGTTGTTTTTAATGTCGTGTCCAATGAAGAGCCTCAGATATAACCATACATCTCATCACAGAAGTCGCTATGTCCTCTATCTTGCTCTTCATTGGAAAATGGTGCCGTTGCCACGTTAGTCACCTTGGAAAGGAAACAGAATTTGGTCAAATATTCCAAGGGTCCAGGGGAGACCACAGAGAGGGGTATCTATTCTGTTTCATGAATATCATCCTCCCGAAACTTTATTTTATACACCATAATAATCATTTTTTAAAAAATAAAGATACTTTAGTCAGTAAATCTTTTTATTACCTCGATGTTCCGACCAAAAGCTTTTGTCCTCGTCAGGAGCAAACAAAAATTACTGTCCGAAGTATCTTTATTTTCAAGAAATATGAATGCCGGCCAGGCAGCCTCTATCTTCTCCATAATAATCATGTCCATTTTAATTGAAAGATATAAAGATAAGTTAGAGAAATTGTGCCAGGTCGTAGCAGCAAATTACTTCGTAATCGATTCGACGGTGTTTTGAAACTCCTTAATGTAATCCTTCTATTCATGTCTCTCTCTCTCTCTCTCTCTCATGCCTCATATTACTTGACGGAGAATTAAGAAAGTGCTCTCAGTTTGTGAACATACATTAATCTATTTACTTGCTAGCTTCTCAGAAACGGGAAAACTAATTCAATAAAAATAGGTTTAAGAAATCGTTATTTACAATTTTAATGATAATAATATTCCTATGCTATATTTTCAGTGAATGAATACATATTAAATATCTTATTATTATATATACAGTTACGAGCGTCATGCGTTCTTAATCAACTCTTCAGTTTTCATCTCTGTCACCGTTTGCTTTTTTTTTTTTTGGAATGGCGCTCTCCTATTGGTTGGCTACGATCACGCCACCAATGGAATCCTCTCTTTCTTTTTCCCAGTAAGAGACGCCTACGGAAGCCAACAGTACATAGACAGATAAAGCACATAGGCTATAGTTATTAACTAACATATGCATTTATTCAAGGCGCCAATTTATAATTGTAACAAATAGTATTTGAATCAAAACATTCAATCGGGTAAAACACGGGCCGTTGCCCGGGTCATTCGGCTAGTCTTATTACATCTGTGAGTATATTAACGAAGAAAGAAAGACGTTCTCAAAAGTAAACGACAGCCAACATACCTCGGTACAGAGTATTCCAACCAGCTCCATATCAAGTCAAATGGTTTGCTCTGTTCCTGTGCAAATTTTGCAAAGCAGTAGATAGCAGTGTACAAATCAATACATTGAACCTTCTTGTAATGGATACCTAATTGCAGAACAAAAGTGTCCTTTAAGGAGAGCTCTCTGTCTTCATACTAGAGATTTACATAATAATAAAGATGGCAATTAATCACTATAAAAACCTAAATAATTGCAATCAGTAATTTAATGAATGAAAGGAAGAAAAAATTGTTTGCAACAAGTTTCTTTTATTCTTAAATTTGGCGAGCTTTCAGGCGTTAGCCTATCATCAGGCCGACATCGCAAATATATATATATTTGCGATGTCGGCCTGATGATAGGCTAACGCCTGAAAGCTCGCCAAATTTAAGAATAAAAGAAACTTGTTGCAAACAATTTTTTCTTCCTTTCATGGCAATATTGTCAATGAAAACTGTCCTTTGTAGAGAGGTGTCCACTAGCGTGAGTGTCCTCTCATGGAAGTTCTACTGTATAAATTGAGGCATTTGAAAAGACTTTATAAATATTTAACGTATTGATAAATGCCTTGATTTTATTCTCAGACGAGGACAAAAGAATTTTGTCGAAACGTCGAGAAATCCGAAGTGTCTCTTATATTAAAGAACTATGAATTCTGGGTAGGCAACTTATAGTTTCATGATTCTTTTTGTTTATCACTAGTACACATGGTACAGGCAATGATAATCATGGTGGGTAGAAGTAAGTGATAGCTTTTACTATTAGTGTACCATATGTCTACACGTGTGAAAAGCTGTTAGACTTTGCACTCACAAAGGCTGGACATTTTCAAGAATCGATGGTTATTAGGGCATTTTCTAATCATAAAAAAGTGCCCAATGCGGGAATCGAACCCGGGTCGTTGCGATCGAAAACTAACGGTTTAGACCATCTTTCTACCGATTCCCTCTTCAACTTAATGAACCTATATTATTATACCTATCAAATAGTAGTTTATAAATCGATATATAACATAAATATGCAGATAAATTAATGGTATGATTTATTTATCTGAAATTTTATCTGCCCCCAAAATTTCATATCAACACGATATTAAATTTTTTACTTGGAGTTCTCGCTCACAGACAAATTCAGTGATTTTTCTTCCAGCTATTAAAAATTGAGGCGCTTACCTTTAAGCAGACGAAAATAAAGGAATCTACAAAAATTTAGGATTATTAAAAATTATTTTTTCTCTATAGAAAGAAAGCGAACCCTATACTAATTCTGAGAGAGCTCAATAAAAAAAATATTCGATTTTTATAATGCCTATTTATTAAAAATAAAAAAGCAGACCTTGCTTAATTTTCCTGTGCATATTTCCAATTAATTATTGACGCTATAAAACAATATAAATTCAAATTTTTGTTTTTCAATATAAAAGAATAATTATAGATTAAAAAACAACTTTTTTATCCAAACACCTAATAATTAAAGAGAGATAAAAACTATATTTTTATTATAATAAATATAATATTAGTATCCCAAAAGATTATTTTTTGTATCTTGCGATAAAATTGTTCTTTATTTATTAATAAAAAAATGTATTTTTCTGTTGTTGCTATAGCATCATCCTTTAATGCTAGTTCTCACAGAATATTTGGCCAAATAATATATAAGATATGGAAAATAAATCTCTTTATCGTGCAACTGAAAGTTGCTGATGGCTTGCGCCATCTATCGGAATAAATATCAACTATTCTCGTTGATTTCTAATTATTAAAGAATTTGGACAACTAATATATAAGAATTTTGTATTTTGCTTTAGATTATTTTAAAATTGTATAATTAAAAGTAATTATATATATATATTTTTTCATTTTGATAATTTTCCTTTTTCTTTCACGTGATCTTTTTTATATTGTACATATTCAATATTTCTATATGAATTTGATATAAATAAACACACGGGCAAAAATAACCTAAGGAAATGGAAGTCTTTTGTTATATCTCGTTTGTCTTCAGTAAAGATCACTGTAATATCCTCTACAAGCATTTAATCTCATAACAACAGAAAACTCATTTTTATAACATATATATCTATTTTAAAATACAGTCGAACTTGGATAATTCGAACCCCAAGGGACCATAAAAAAATTCGAATTATCCAAAAATTCGAATAAAGATGTTTTGAATAAAGGCTTAAGGCTTCTAGGGACCAAGATAAATATTCGAATTAAAGAGGTTTTCGAATTAAAGAAGTTCGAATTATCCAAGTTCTACTGTAATATAAATAACACATACTTCAAAAAAAAAAAAAACTGTAAGAAATTTTAAAAAGAAAATTTTATGATAAAATTTGTTTATAGTTTAGATAGTTAGTTACGCAAACCTAGTATGAACTAGTTAATATTTTATAGTTAACAAGGATTTTATTGCATATTAGCCTATAACGTCAGATACTAAAAATATTTTATGGCTTCAAAATAAATCAATTAAGTCTATGTTAGTTTATGGCTCAATTTACCCCATGTTGGAAATATGGCGAAATATATTTTGTGTGTGATAAACTTCTATCTATAAAAAGGTTTGTGTAAAAGTAATTTATACCGGAATAATACATTACTATATAATTTATTAATTATAAATAATTAGAATATATAATGAAAATTTTTTTTGATTGAGAATATGATTTAAGTTGTTTTATTGTTTCTTTCTTTTTAAAATTCAATAGCACAATGCAATGCGGTCTCACGCAATTATGGCCTTAACTACCCGTTTCATGATTTTTCTGGAGGCCTGAAATGATCCGTTTTTTTTTTTTTTGGTCGTTGAGGTACAGCTTGCACCACGCTGATGAGGGCCAACAGCCCGAAAAGCGTCCGTGGTTAGCTTTTCTTGGTTAATCAAGAATGGGTATTTGGTCGATTCTGAAATAATTAAAAATCAACGATAATTGTTTATATTTATTCCGATAGATGGTGCAAGCCATCAGCAACTTTCAATTGGACGATAAGGAGATTGCTTTTTTCATTAACCATGCATTTTGTTGATCTCCCCTATGCACAAAGCCCAGGCGGTGATAGAGAAAAATGTTTTGAAAATAGAGAAATCCATAAATAAATCTTTAATTAAAAAGGCATATATTGGATCAAAATATCATATATTTTACCAATATTTCAGTTGGCTGAACGCCAACCTTTATCAAAGGTAATATAACATATTAAAGTGTGTCAATAACAAAGATGTGGCGCTGAGTTTGTTGTTGACACACATTAAATATGTTATAACACCTTGATAAAGGTTGGCGTTCAGCCAACTGAAATATTGGTAAAATAAATGAAATTTTGATCCAATATATGTTTTTTATTTAAAAAGAAAAATGTGTCACAACAAAAGTTCTAGTTTTTCTTTATATAAATACTTTATGAAAATACGAAACTATTATAGACGTGTATGATTCTTTTTTTTTTTAAATCAATTTCTACCTTTCTAACTGTAATGGAAAAATTAATGGGAGGGACTGACTCATCATTGGTGAACCATCCCCTTTTAAAAAGAATCATACGCGTCTATAATAGTTTCGAATTTTCATAACAGATGGCGCGCTAATGCATCATAAATACTTTATATAATAAATAATATATAAAATAACACGAAAATATCGCTCTTTCTATAATTCCTAATAATTAGTATTTTGTTCTAAATTATATATAAGTTGCTCTCTCTAGGTAAATAGCTCTAAATATTCTATGATACGATGTCAAAAGGAATTTTCAATTCAGTCATTATTTTTTCCTTCTAACAAAGAGGTGTGTTAATAGGATGCATTAGGGTGCCATCTGTTATTAGAAATCTAAACTATTTTTGACGTGAATGATTCTTTTCTTTTTATTCTTTCTTATCTCCACTCAATCATATCAGGGTATCATTTGTAGAGCCTGTTGATGGTGTCTGCTGGGGATGAGTCTCTTCTTCTTTCTTATCTCCACTCAATCATATTAGGGTATCAAGCTTGTAGAGCTTGTTGATGGTGTCTGCTGAGGATGAGTCTCTTCTCCTTTCTTATCTCCACTCAATCATATCAGGGTATCAAGCTTGTAGAGCTTGTTGATGGTGTCTGCTGGGTATGAGTCTCTTCTTCTTACTTATCTCCACTCAATCATATCAGGGTATCAAGCTTGTAGAGCTTGTTGATGGTGTCTGCTGGGGATGTGTCTTCTTTCTTATCTCCACTCAATCATATCAGGGTATCAAGCTTGTAGAGATTGTTGATGATGTCTGCTGGGGATGTGTCTTCTTTCTTATCTCCACTCAATCATATCAAGGTATCAAGCTTGTAGAGATTGTTGATGGTGTCTTTTGGGGATGTGTCACTTTTTCTTTCTTATATCCACTCAATCATTAAGGGTATCAAGCTTGTAGAGCTTGTTGATGGTGTCTGCTGGGGATGAGTCTCTTTTTCTTTCTTATCTCTACTCAATCATATCAGGGTATCATTTGTAGAGCCTGTTGATGGTGTCTGCTGGGATGTGTTTCTTCTTCTTTCTTATCTCTACTCGATCATATTAGGGTAACAAGCTTGTATAGCTTGTTGATGGTGTCTGCTGGAGATGAGTAGAACTCCTCAATAAATTAGTCAATATATTCAATAATGTGTTTTTGGGTTGCAGGTTGACATTAGTACATAGTGGGAAAAAATTGCAACCTTTCTGGAAAGTCATTGTCTGTAGTTGAACAGACTTAAATCTGGAAACCAAAGACACTGTTGTTCCCTTGGAAGGACAGATTTGTCTTATTTTCTTTTTTATCTCTATTCAATCATATCAAGGTATCAAGCTTGTAGAGCTTGTTGATGGTGTCTGCCGGGGAAGAGTAGAGCCCATCAATGGATAGGCCAATACAGTCAATTATGTAGTTTGGGGTTGCAGGTTGACACTTAGTACATAGTGAGATAACCTTGAATCCATTCTGAAAATTCATTGTCCGTAGATGACCATACTTAAGTCTGAAAAACAATGACTGTTGTTCAATGATTCTTTTTGAAATAAAACAATTGTCTATTTTCCTATATATATAAATGCAATGATAAATTAATAAGATTTTTATGACTTCAACTCACTTCTACGACAAGAAAATAGATTGAATAAATTGAATCTAAACAGAAATCTCGAAGATAGAGGCTGTCTGGCCGGCATTCATAGTTCTTCAAATTAGAATAAACTTCAGAGAATAATTTTTAAACGCTTTGCCAAATGTTTTGATTTTTGTTCGCTCCAGACGAAGACAAAATATTTTTGTCAAAACGTCGAGATAATAAAAAGATTTACTGGCTGAAGTATCTTTAATTTAAAGAACAGAAAATCTGAAAAATTACATACAGTTCTAAATATTTACAACAAATCAAAAATTTCGCATTTTCCGGGCCCAAGCCTGGATGAAAAAGGAGGATGGGGAGCAGTAACAAGCTCGGTAAAAAAACCTGGGCTCATCTGGCCCGGCTAATAGTACCCTGTAAGGGCTCTTAATCCAGGGATACAGGATGAGCAGCGCTAGTACTCCATAACGAATCCAAAGTTTTGCGGAGGAGCCTCGAAAGAGGCTCCTCCGCAAAACTTTGGATTCGTTGTGCGTTATACTATTTATACGGAGTTTACCTGTGGAAGCTAGTACTCCATGTTAGGAGCAGCTGCACATGGCATCTGTTCCTCTTGTCAGAGGCGGCCATTTATTTTGGAGCTAAGTCGGCCTGCTACTGAGTAGTGCTCCCAGTCTTATTGACAAAGGCAGACGCAATCTACTTCACCCAGTCATGATGGTTGTCAAACAGACACCATCAAGGGTCACAACTTGATACCCTAATATGATTTAGTGCAGATAAGAAAGAAGAAGACAAAATAGCAGAAAAAGAAAAGAGAAAGATGTCTCTTGTTCCATATGTTCGTCTGACTTAATAATCCTTGTTCTAGTTTAATCCTAATCGGCTGAGACAGCTTGGTGTTATTCTATAGGGTGGATCAATATTTCACAGATTAATTAAGCCATGCAGGTTAAAATTAATTAAAACCCATTCTCTACAAATATATTAACCTCTCATTATGCTTGAATTATCGAACCTGAGTTACCTTTATAGTATGATCCACTAGCGCGCCATCTGTTATGAAAATTCGAAACTATTTTAGACGCGTAAGATTCTTTTTGAAATTAAAAAATTTCTACTGTCTTTTACGCTTATAATAATTCATCCATAAGGTTGGAAATAATCGTTATTTCTCCTTAAAATAAATTTAGGTTTTTTCGTTTCAAAAGAAACTCGTTCAAATGTCATTCTACAATCATAAACCACATTATATTTCCACGTGGAAAATTAGGAAACACAAACTTCAGGATGACACAGCAATTTATTTAATGCAAGAACAAACTATGAATGATAAACAAAATATAAGCAAAAAAGGGAAGTTTACAGAGTAGAAAAAATATAAACATAAAAAATAATACTCTGCTGCTAATAAAATAATAAATACTTTGCTACAATATTGTTGCGGATATAAATAAACCAAGGGCAAATTTGGGATAATTAATTTATTATAAAGGTGGGTATTTACCTTTTAGTTCTCCAATAAAATTATATACAAGAGGTATTTATAGGGAGAGAGAGAGTCAGATGATATAATAACTTATTCCAAGGTAAAAATAAGAAGAGTGGTCAGCCACCGTCCCAGTTGTCCTTATTTGCCGATAAGATTCCGAGAACCCCTCACACCTGTCCTCCCGGAGTCCAGGGATGATTGACAGGTGTCCCAAGACAGGTGTAATAAGACCAAATATAAATAAATAAATAATGTGTGACATTTCGTTAACAGCGTTTTTATCATCTTCAGACAAAAGTACTTAACGTCACACACTATTTATTTATTTGAATTTCGTCTTTTTACCTTGTGTTCAACTTAATTTAATTCATTTTTAGAGGTCTCAGAAATTATTCGTTTATGATTCAAATATTTTTAAAATTTATATTATCTTCAATAAATTAGAATATAAAGTTATTTATATAATATAATATAATGCGTAATTCTCATTCTTGGACATTTTTATTTTTCCGTTCATCATTACTCTTCATAATTCATACTTTCATAATTCATCCCTAAGGTTAGAAATAATTGTTATTTCTCCCCTTAAAATAAATAGCGATTTTTTCTTCAAAAGAAACATGTGGCGACCACACTTTGCCTCAGCGAGCGCGAACTGGGACAAAGCTTCACTACAAATACGGGCAGTAGTGTGGCGGCCCCACTAAACCTCGGCAAGCGCGAGCTGGGAGAACACCTCACTACGCATGCGCGGGCGGCATCTCGGACTCTTGCCATGCGCGTCGTTCAACAACAAGGCTTGCTTCCAGCGCCCGTTACTTCTTTCCTCTCTTCATATAACGGGGTTTTAAATAAATTAATTTATTTTATAAAAATAACTATAATTTTATCAGCGGCCTTTCCACAAGCCACACCACCACACACGCAACCATCCCACATATATTTGCGCTAAAACTTGTCAAACGTCGTTTTACAATAAATTAGCTTCTAAACGTTCTTTATATAAACAAAATGTATTTATCAAATGTTTGATATGAAGAAACTCATTCACAGAAACCTGTGACATTTGTTTGACAAATATTTTTGTTATTAACTAATCAAATCAAAATAAATTTGGATATTTTATGAAACATAATTAATGGAAATATCTTTATAATGTGGCTGCTAACCAAATTAGATGATATTTGAGCCCCTGAAAATATTCTCACGTCGGGAATCGAACCCGGGCCTTCTGCGTGAAAGCCAGATATCCTAGCCACTAGACCACGTGGGATTATTGAACATAATTAAATTATTAATAGGCTAATCCCTTAATAGAATGTTAAAAAATCAATAAGCTTGAGGGATGAGTATCTTTAGCAAATAAATTTATTTCAAGCTTTCGGGCCTAACCGCCCTACGACAGGAAAATTACGCTACTCTGAGTACTTTGAGTAGAGTAATTTTCCTGTCGAAGGGCGGTTGAGCCCGAAAGCTTGAAATAAATTTATTTGCTAAAGATACTCATCCCTCAAGCTTATTGATTTTTTAACATAATTAAATTATATTACAATGCACTAGCGCGCCATCTGTTATGAAATTTAGAAACTATTTTAGACGCGTATGATACTTTTTGAAAATAATTGTTATTTATATATTTATAATTGTATGTAATTCTGCTGTCCTCTCAAAGCTTATGTCCATAGTTCATCTAAAATACCCATTCCAAGACTCTAAAAACAGTATCACTATAAAAGAAAGATCGAAAAATGCAATATAACAGCGGTATGGTAGATTAAACTGGCGAAACTGCTGGGAGGGTTCACCACTGATGAACCAGGCCCTCCCATTAATGTTTCCATTGCAGTAAGGTCAGTAGAAATCGTTTAATTTCAAAAAGAATCTTACGTGTCTAAAATAGTTTCTAATTTTCATGATTAAATTATAAATATAAGAAATATAATTAAATTATAAAGAATATATTTAAACATTAATTATTGATAGAGAATATCATTATAGTAAAAGGCAGAGAGAATATTAGATATTTATAAACAAAAATAAATGTATTATATAAATATGTATGATATGGTGCTCTTTGATTACATAAATACCCACAGTATGCATTATCTTAATCAAATTTGAAAGGTGAAGTACTTCTAAATATTAAAACATTATATATACAGTTACGAGCGTCATTCCTCATCTCCTAATCAATCAGTCATCAGTTTTCATCTCTGTCATCGTTTGCTTTTTTTTTTTGGAATGGCGCCCTCCTATTGGTTGGCTACGGTCACGCCACCTTTGCCCCCCCCCCCCATCATGCCCCCCCCCCCCCCCCCCACTCGCCTTTTCGTTTATGTAATGTATTTGTATTTGTATTAGTATTTGAATCAAAACATTCAATCGGGGTAAAACACGGGCGTTGCCCGGGTCATTCGGCTAGTAAAATATATGAATGGCCTCATCTATACAGATATCTTTTGTATTATAAATCACTTTATATAATATTTACGAACAGAGAAATGTATCCAGGGTAGCCTAGTGGACATGGCATCTGCCCGGTTAGCGGAACACTATGGATTTGATTCCTATCCCTGGACACTTTATTTTCCCCCTCATCTCATTACTCTTCACAATTAATCCTTTTATACTTCATCCCTAAGGATAGGAATAGTCGTTATTTCTCCTTAAAATAAATTACGATTTTTCGTTCTGTAAAAAGAAACATTTGCGGTAAAACTTGTTGAAACGTTTTTCTATTAACTTAATACAATTTAAAAAAAAGTGAAGTACTTTTAAATACTTAATTTTTAATTATTAATATTTAATTATTAATTTTTAAAAGTTATTAATTTTTAAAGTTGTGCGGGACTTTTTTGGATCACCCTGTACTTTTGAATATTAAAGTATAATATATGAATGATCGCATCTATACATATATATTCAATTTAAAAAAAGATATATTACAAAAACGACTATATATAATAATAAATTGAGAAAAAAAAGGTATTTCCTGATCATGGAATTGAAAGTTGCTGATGGCTTGCGCCATCTATCGGAATAAATATAAACTACTCGTTGATTATTTTTAATCGTTTCAGAATTAGCCAAATACCGTTTCTTGATTAATCAAAAAAAAAAAAAAAAGATAACCACGTGAGCAAATCAAATCCACGAATATCCACGTTTAGTTACCCGATCAGGCAATGCCCTTTTTCTTAATTTATTAACCTGTTCCAGAAAAAAAAATAATTTTGTACTATTTTTCTCATAATAATAAATGTGATTAATATCAACACCTGACACCTTTTTATTTTTAATTTTTTCATATTATTTTTTAACTTGTTGAGCGTATTTACGAAAGTTTGACCTTAAATACCCACATCTTGGTTTCTAAGGAAACCACTGAGTCTAAAATTTTTTTTGGTCACAGTAGTACAGCCTACTCCACGCTGACGAGCGCCAACAGCGCGAAACGCGTTCGTGGATGACTTTTCTTGATTTATCAAGAAATTGGGTTGGCCAAATATCAAGGAACAAGCTAAATCAATGTTTAGTTGATTTCTGTTCCACCAGATGGAGCTCTGCCTTCTGTAAAGCACATGTGCTCCTGGTCAGGATATGCCTTTTTTATTTCAACAATTATAAATTTGTATAGAGGAGCTTTTAAAGTGTTTATATACAGGGTGTACCAGGTAAATTGGGACTAACTTTGACAGTCCATAAAACAAAAACTACTTGAGATTAAAAACTTGTTTTTTTTTTCATTACGTAGCCATATTCATGTAAAATGCAACAGTACATGTGTGCGCAGTGTAGTGATGAAGAGTAACCGAGAATTTGAAAATCGAGCTGCCATCATCGTTGCTCTGCGCGCCGGAAGGAGCCCCAAAGAGATAGTGGATTTTCTTAAGTTGCCCAAAACCACTATTTATCGTGTCAAGAAGCAGTTTGATGAGGCCGACAGTAACAAAGAGGGGATAGCTACAAGGAAAAAGCACTCGCGTCGATCGGACAGGGTAAGAGGCGAAGAATTTGTCAAAAATGTCAAGGAGAAGATTGATGGAAACCCTGGGAAGAGCATGAGGGCCAAGGCCAAGGAAATGGACGTTGGCTCTATGACAATTGTCAGAACTATCCATGAGGACCTTGGTCTCAAGTCTTATGCCCTTCGGAAAGGTCAGTTGCTGACTGAGAATATAAAGAATAACAGAAAAGGAAAGGCTGCTGCCCTCCTCAACAACCTGAAACACGACTCTTTTGGCATGCTAAGGTTCTTCTCTGACGAAAAGAACTTTGACGTGGACCAAAAGGTAAATCCCAGGAATGATCGCTGGATCTGTAAAGACCCCTCAGAGATACCTGTCGTGATGCACACGAAATTCCCTGCCTCCGTAATGCTCCTTGGCGTTATCAGCAGTGAAGGTGATGTCATGCCTCCCCATTTCTTTGAGAAGGGCCTTAGGATGAACGCTGACACCTACATCAATGTTCTGGAGACCGTTGTGAAGCCTTGGATGGACATGGTGGCCGCAGGAAGGAAGTATGTCTTCCAACAGGACTCAGCTCCAGCCCATAAGGCAAAAAAGACACAATCGTGGCTGACACTTAACGTCCCTAGTCACTGGGGTCCTGATATTTGGCCCCCTAATTCTCCAGATTGCAATCCCCTCGACTACTATGTATGGGGCGTTGTTGAGAGAGATGTCAACAAAGCTCCTCATACCACCATCCAGTCTGTCAAGAAAGCAGTTCACACGGTGATGACCCAAATGGACAAGGTCATCGTCGCCAAGGCCTGTGCTTCATTCCGCACTCGCCTCGAGACTGTTGTAGCTAATAATGGAAACTACATTGAATAAATAAAAACTATATCCTTTTATCTACTACTGTGTCAAATTTCATTCGGATATTTTAATTTTTACTTGCAAAATATTTCAGTTAAAATACCATTGTTGAAATTCCCAATTTACCTGGTACACCCTGTATATTATAAATAAGTAAGAATTCTGTTGATTTTTGATTATTTTGAGGATTATGCTATGGTAATGCAGTCGTGGTTAAAATCTTGAAAGAATAATAAAAATAGTTTTGATGAGTAGTTTCTTTAATTGAGTTAAAGGAATATAAAAACATAATTTGATAAAGTACTGCCTGGCTTAAGGCGTAAGAATAAAAAATGAAAAACTTATTTACATAATGTACAAACAATTTGAGCCGGCCATCGAGAAACAACAACAATGGGGAAAAATCCCGGCATCTGGTGGTAGATATAAATAGAATATTTGAACCTATGAAATATAATTTTAAATAAAATATTATTTTATGACATATATATGTATTTTGTAGGGGATTACTTGTTAATTCCTCATAGGTTTCTTTGTTTTGAAGTAGTTGATTGATTTTGGTGTCGTATTCTGCAGAATCCATAATGACAGTATTTTTACCCTTGTCTGATGGCGAAATAACGATTTCTTTGTTTTCTTTTAAGGATTTAATAGCTTTTCTTTCATTACGATCCAAATTATTTTTCTTCTGTAGGTTTAGATTTTTTATTGTAGGTATGATTTCGGTTCTTATCTTTGATTTATCCTCTTCAGACAGATTTTTTTATTGAAGACTCTATAGATGCAAGCGTCCTAGGTATGTCAAGGGTTTGGGACGGAACAAAGTTCATGCCTTTCGATAGTAGCGATATAGTTTCTGGAGGAATATATGTTTTGACAGATTGATAACATTAATGATTCCTTTTTAACAAATATATGTATGTACCAAAAGGGGAATCTCTCGCTTCAATTGTGCACCAAAACGATATCACTGTTCATCACCCTAGTGAATGACATTAGTAGTGATAATAAAGAATAAGCCACAACGCCAGTTTTGCAAATTTCAAACAAAAAGCCAACCTGTGTACCAAGGCTGAACCCGAAATCATGGTTTACAGGTTGCTCTTTGTCTGAATTAAAAAAAAAAAAAATAGGTGTTGTGGCTTATCCTTTATCATTGTAACGTCCTCGTATTTGTTGGTTGACGTTAATCAGCAAGAAGTACTTGGAAGTTTAAAAAGAAAAGTCTTTATTTCTTTTAGGCTAACATCGGATATAATATATAAATTATTAGACATAAGTTTACATGTGATATATATTACAATCAGTTAAAAGTCTACTGTACAAAGTACCATCAGTAATGTGCTCACTGATAATTTACTATATAGGCATGCCAGCTGCCATTACAATCATCACAAGTAAAGCTTTAAACTAGATTGATGTACAGTGATAATTAAAGGGAGAGGTACCTATTTTGCTACATGAATATCATTCTCCCGGTACTTTACGGTATGTATATACAAGAATGTATATTATGTTGCATTAGCGTGCCATCTGTTATCAAAATTCGAAACTATTATAGACGCGTATGATTCTTTTTTTAAAATAAACAATTTCTACTGTCCTTACTGCAATGGAAAAATTAATGGGAGGGCCTGGCTCATCAGTGGTGAACCCTCCCAGTGGTTTCGCCAGTTTAATGTATATAAAACATATAAAAACATTTAGACGCATATGTTTCTTTCACTAATAAATCAAACTATAATGTTTTCATAGTTATATATAGATGACGCGTATTTCTTTATATTTAGAGCGCCATCTAGTGGAACAAAAATAAACTGAACGTTTATTTAACTTGTTCCGTGATATCTGGCCAGCCCAATATCTTGATAAATCAAGAAAAGTCAAACACGAACGCGTTTCAGGCTGTTAGCCCTCGTCAGCGTGGTGCAGACTGTACCTCTAAGACTAAATTTTGATCCTAGAGGCTTCCTGAGAAATCAAAAAATGGGTATTTAAGGCCAAATATAATGGAAAAAATTGAATAAACGTTTAGTTTATTTTTGTTTCACTAGATGGCGTTCTGCCATCTAGAAATGCTCATTTGAGACTGGTCAGGATTTGCCTTTTTTGTTTTTAACTTTGTCTTTAACAGTCGAACTTGGATAATTCGAACCCCAAGGGACCGTAAAAAAATTCGAATTATCCAAAAATTCGAATTAAAGATGTTTTGAATAAAGGCTTAAGGCTTCTAGGGACCAAGATAAATATTCGAATTAAAGAGGTTTTCGAATTAAAGAAGTTCGAATTATCCAAGTTCTACTGTATTAGTTTCAAAGAAATTTTATATCTATATCTATTTGTAAATACCAGAGATAATTATCATAGGTTTAACTATATTTGTAAATATATTTATCATTATCTTTCTAACCTGAAAGGTTCCTAAAATATATTATTGAGCTCTTTTGGTACTTCTAATTATTTTTTCTTGTATAATATGTTTAT
The DNA here is from genome assembly GCA_030710605.1 of Cordylochernes scorpioides. Taxonomy (NCBI): domain Eukaryota; kingdom Metazoa; phylum Arthropoda; class Arachnida; order Pseudoscorpiones; family Chernetidae; genus Cordylochernes; species Cordylochernes scorpioides. Next base: position 176,195,098 of record CP092863.1, on the reverse strand, counting down.
AACTGTTTCTGTTTGAAAAATGTAAATCGACGCGATTATCCCTAGCCGGGATATCGCGTTTTGTGTGTTGAAATAAATAAATAAAAATAAGAAATATTATATCAAACTTTAACTACACAAGTATAGAACAAAATCGCACTCGTAAATTTTGAAAACATAATTTGTATTTTATGTTAAAAAAATCAATAAGCTTGAAGGATGAGTATCTTTAGCAAATGAATTTATCGAAATAAATGTATTTGCTAAATATACTCATCCCTCAAGCTTATTGATTTTTTAACATTCTATTAAGAGATTAACCTATTAATTATAATTTGTATTTTCTATCCTATAGTGTTGCACCAGGTTGCGGCTTGGCAGACTCTTCAACCTTGATTCTCTCCTGTGCTGGGTCTTGTATCTTACCAGAGCGTGTTTCAACCATCCTACAAATTTATATAAGTGGAGATAACTCTACTTTAATTAGCCTCCAGAATTATTTATTTCTCACATCAAAAAGAGCAATGAAGCCACACAGTGTACCAAAATACAAATGGTAATTTTATAATACATAAATCTGTTTATAATACATATATTCTGTTTAATAAAATAAATAAATATGAAATATATATTTGTATTTAAAATATATAAAAAATAATATTACAAATTGAAATAAAATAGGTGCATTAGCCATGCTGCAATAATATATTGTATAAACTTTGAGTAATTTTTTCCTGTTTTTTCTCCATCTTTCTTGACCTTTATTTTTAATTGGATCTACGAAAAATTACCCCGTTGGGGAAACCTGGAAAATTGAGTTAATTTATTTTATTAAATTTCTAATATCTACTTAGTTTCTATCTACCTATATATAAAGATTTTCTCTTTTAAATAACGTAATTCTATTTCTAAAAATGGATATCAATATTTTTCTTAAAACTCGAGATTTTCTTCGTCAATTTGGGTTTCGTTACAATTTAACATTATCTTATAATTATGAAAAAGAATTCTCCTTATCATGCAACTGAATGTTTCTGATGGCTTATGCCATCTATCGGAATAAATATCAACTATTTAGATAGAACAAGCCATTAGCAATTTTCGGTTGCACGATAAGGAGATGCCTTTTTCTTTATTTATGTATCTTATCCCAGTACAATATCACATTTATACTATTTTTTTCACATTATCTAAGATGTTTTATATTTTGAAGATTATTTCTTTATTGAAAGTTGGTTTAGAAAATAATATAGGTATATATATATATATATATATTTATATATACATTACCAATAAATTAATATTTCATTAATATAGCTATATTTTTCCCAAATAGTTTTATATTTTTTTAAAACGACATTTGAAAAATTATCCCGCATGTGTTTCTTTTCGACGAAAAATCAAAATTTATTTTAAGGAGAAATAACGATTATTTCTAACCCTAGGGATGAAGTATGAAAGGATGAATTGTGAAGTGTAATGATAAACGGAAAAATAAAAGTGTCCAGGGATGGAAAAAAAATATTTTTCCGTTCATCATTACTATTCACAATTGATCCTTTCATACTCCATCCCTAAGGTTAGAAATAATCGTTATTTCTCCTTGAAATAAATTTTGATTTTTCGTCGAAAAGAAACACATGCGGGATAATTTTTCAAATGTCGTTTTAGAATTACAAGGCGCATCATATTATATTGTATTATATATTTTTAATTAAAATTTGTTTTGCCTATTAAAAAATATATTTAAAAAATAGGTATCCAAGCGAGCTTCACGCGAATTACTGACATTTAAAAATGTGCTATTTGTTATTTACAGTAAAATTGATTTTACATTTTTCAAAATTTGCTTTATATTTTATTTTTTAAAGTACGGGAACTTTTTTATCTTACCGTGTATGTATTTCTACTGTCCTCAAAGCTTATGTCCATAGTTCATCTAAAATACCCATTCCAAGAGTCTATCATCAGTATCACTATAAAAGGAAAACCTAAAAATGCAATATAACAGCGGTATGGTGGATAATACTTTCAAAACCGTTGGAAGGGATCACCACTGATGATCCAGGCTCTCCTATAATTTTACCATTGTAGTAAAGACAGTATAAAATTGATATATTTTTAAAAGAATATATTTGTATTTGTGTTTTTAGTCGGTTATTGAATTATATATAATGAATTATATATAGGTTGCTAAAATAATTTATTTTAGATTTTCTCTTCTGTTTGAGAAAACCATCGTTTCAGTTTTAATTGTGTTTTAGTCGGTTATTGAGTTGTATATAATGAATTGTATATAGGTTGCTAAAATAATTTATTTTAGATTTTCTCTTCTGTTTGAGAAAACCATCGTTTCAGTTTTAATTGTGTTTTAGTCGGTTATTGAGTTGTATATAATGAATTGTATATAGGTTGCTAAAATAATCCATTTTCTCTTCTGTTTTAGAATACCATCGTTTAAGTTTTAATTATATTTTTAGCCGGTTATTGAGTTATATATAATGAATTGTATATAGGTTGCTAAAATAATTTATTTTAGATTTTCTCTTCTGTTTTAGAATATCATCGTTTAAGTTTTAATTATATTTTTAGCCGGTTATTGAGTTATATATAATGAATTGTATATAGGTTGCTAAAATAATTTATTTTAGATTTTCTCTTCTGTTTTAGAATATCATCGTTTAAGTTTTAATTATATTTTTAGCCGGTTATTGAGTTATATATAATGAATTGTATATAGGTTGCTAAAATAATCCATTTTAGATTTTCTCTTCTGTTTGAGAATACCATCGTTTAAGTTTCAATTATGTTTTTAGTCCGGTTATTAAATTGTATAAAATGAATTGTATATAATCTAATAAAATGTATTTAGGCGCAAGTATCCCGAGCTGGGTTATCGCGTCCGATATGTCAAATAAAAATAATCATAGTCATAAAAAATAGTTCAAATTTCTTATTTTAGATGCGTATTTAATTTTCATTAGCATCTCATATATAAATTAATTAATTTTATAAATATTTAACCTTGAAATATTAAAATATTTAATCCTCTCTACTCTATAATATATTTGCGATTTTTCTCTAATCATTTTTAAATGAGAGTTTGATTAATTTATTTTCCTTCTTTTTTGTTAGAATTTATTTATCAATTAATTATCCAGAATCAAATACTGTTCTTTATATTTTATGGCTTCAGTTTAGATTATTAAATCATATCCAAAAAAAAAAACACACAACCAAAAAGAAATAGATAAATTAAACAAAATGATATTGTCATTTAAAATGAATTCTCTTTGAAATCTATATGGTTTATTTTCAATTTAAATAGATATTCATTTATAATTAAAAAGGCATATATTGGATAAAAATATTATTTATGTTACCAATATTTCAGTTGGCTGAACGCCAACCTTTATCAAGGTATTATAACATATTAATATGTGAAAAAATAGTACAAATGTGATATTGTACTGAGATAAGGTGCATAAATTATGAAAAAGGCATCTCCTTATACAGCTTGGTACAGCTTGCACCACGCTGATGAGGGCCGACAGCCCGAAACTAGTCCGCGGTTAGTTTTTCTTGATTAATCAAGAATGGGTAATTGACCAATTCTTGAATAATTAGATATCAACGAGAATAGTTGATATTTATTCCGATAGATGGCGCAAGCCATCAGCAACTTTCAGCTGCACGATAAGGAGATGCCTTTTTCATAATATTAATGTGTGTCAACAACAAACTCAGCGCCACACTTTATTGTATATGATAAAAAGATTTACTGGCCGAAGTATTTCTATTTTAAGAATCATTTGCTAATTTTATTCCAAATAATCAAGGAAGAGAATGAAGGATGTTTGCTAAAGCTTTTTCAAAACGATTAACATTTTCAATGGTAGATTTTTGACTTCTGTAAACATTGAATAATTGTAGATAAAAACATTTCTTATAATGATTCCTTCTGTTATTCTTTTCTACTGATTTGTTAATATCTAGTGAAAAAAGATGGCAACTGACACAGGAAAAAAGAGAATCAATTATCGCAATAAATCAGGCAATCTTATGCAATCAAGCAGTCACCGTTAGGAGGAGATTAATGGATTCGCTGAATGTCGTGGTTTATTTGGGTGAGGAAAGTGAAGACTAGAACGTGGCTGATCCCACACTCGTCTTTTCACGGTGAAGTATGTACGGTGTGGCTACTGACATGTGTCGGACCTAGAGGCTGTTTTTGAGTTCTGTGCTGCCTGGAGTATAGGAGCTCCATCTATGCTTTCTTCCTGTGATGAATCTGTATAAGACCGGTGGCCCTAATAAAGTTGTTTGCTAATGTGTATTTTATTCTCGTGGACATATGTCGGACCTCGAGGCTGTTGTTGGGTTCTGTGCTGCCTGGAGTATAGGAGCTCCATCTATGCTTTCTTCCTGTGATGAATCTGTATAAGACCGGTGGTCTTAGTAAAGTTGTTTGTTAATTTATATTTTATTCTTGTGGACATGTGTCGGACCTAGAGGCTGTTTTTGAGTTCTGTGCTGTCTGGAGTATAGAAGCTCCATCTATGCTTTTTTCCTGTGATGAATCTGTATAAGACCGGTGGTCTTAGTAAAGTTGTTTGTTAATTTATATTTTATTCTTGTGGACATGTGTCGGACCTGGGGGCAGTTGTTGGGTTTTGTGCTGCCTGGAGTATAGGAGCTCTATCTATACTTTTTTCCTACTGTGAATCTGTATAAGACCGGTGGTCTTAATAAAGTTGTTTGTTAATGTATATTTTATTCTTGTGGACATATGTCGGACCTGGGGGCTGTTGTTGGGTTTTGTGCTGCCTGGAGTATAGAAGCTCCATCTATGCTTTTTCCTGTGATGAATCTGTATAAGACCGGTGGTCTTAGTAAAGTTGTTTGTTAATTTATATTTTATTCTTGTGGACATATGTCGGACCTGGAGGCTGTTGTTGGGTTTTGTGCTGCCTGGAGTATAGGAGCTCCACATCTATACTTTTTTCCTACTGTGAATCTGTATAAGACCGGTGGTCTTAATAAAGTTGTTTGTTAATGTATATTTTATTCTTGTGGACATATGTCGGACCTGGAGGCTGTTGTTGGGTTTTGTGCTGCCTGGAATATAGGTGCTCCATCTATATTTCCTTCCTGTGGTGAATCTGTATAAACCGGTGGTCTTAATAAAGCTGTATGTGTGTATACATGTTATAATAAATATTATTTTGAGATAGAAATTAATTGCTGATTCTTTTGAGTACATGGGTACTTAATGGTATCGTTTGCAGTCGTGTCATTTTGAAAGAAAAGCAAAAAAATAACTTTTTACTATCAAGTAGTTTTTATTTTAAATTACTTGAAGAAAATTACAATAAGACATTTTTCACAGTTATATAGAATTTATGAAATGAATTCTATATTAGCGAATTTCAAAAATAGGTTAGATAACTACATATTTACAACAAGTATTGAAATTCGGCGTATATTCTAAAACTATGGTCAAAACACAAGTAGAATTATCAATGAATCAAAATTAAATATATATTTTTTTAATTATAGAATATTTTTATATTTAGATTATATAATATACATATGTTGCGACTACACTTTGCTTCAGCGAGCGCGAACTAGGACGGCCTCGGCAACCGCGGGCGTCAACCTGACTACGCATGCGCGCGGGACGTCATCAGAGACTCTGGCCACTCGCGGTAAACATCTAGGCTAACTCCGACGGCCGTTACTTCAACCGTTGCTTCTTTTCTATTTCTATATTTCTGGCTTTAAATAAATTAATTTTAATTATAATTTTATCAGCAGCCTTCCCACAAGCCATACCAACACATCACGCAACAATCCTACACATATTACCAAAGAATATTCACAATAATATATTAAAAGGAAACTCTTCCCTAAGCGAATTTTATTTTATTTATAATATTATGATGCATTTTTCAGCTTACTGTTATATTAAATAAGTTGATTTATTCAATAAGGATTCAAAGTTTCGGTTTCTTTTCTTATTTATTTCATTTCTAAAGCTTTCGGGCTAACATGTCCTTCAACATGAGAACCAGTCTAGAAGCTGTACTCAAAGATCTCCGTGTTGAAGGGTGTGTTAGAATGAAAGCTTGATAAATTAAAGAAATAAGAAAAGAAACCCTTGATTCCTTTATGAATGAATCAAAGTGTAAAAGCAAGAAGGAATCTT
>CP092863.1:176129215-176188811 GCA_030710605.1 Cordylochernes scorpioides | reverse complement strand
TTCACAAAATACTTTAGATAAAAAGCCATATATTAGGGATCAAAAATTTAATTAATGTAAAATATACATTTTTAAGACTCGATATAAACTCATGGACAGAACTTAAGGAAGTTGTACCTTTTGTAATGTATATCGGGATTCAGACAATAACTCGGAAAGATACTCATTGACAAAACTTAAGGATGTTGTACCTTTCGGCATATATTTCTTGATTCAGACAATAACTCTGAAAGATACACTCATAGACAAAACTTAAGGAAGTTGTAACTTTTGGCATGTATATCGGGATTGAGTCGAAAACACTGAAAGATACACTCATGGACAAAACATAAGGAAGTTGGGCCCTTTTCTATGTATATCGGCATTCAGACAATAACTCTGAAAGATATTTGATACGCTGTGACATTTATTGAAGACACACGAGTAACGATGTGTGAACAAATTGCCTCTTTTTCCTAAAAAAAAATAAATAAATAAAGTCAGACAACAGGCTATATAAAGAATTTTCCACTTACTTAAGTTTTGTCCATCAGTGTAATTGCTAACGTTCAGTGACCAGAAATATTTGGAAATATTTTTTTTCGATCCAATATATTTGTTATTTTATCTAAATATTTGATTATAGGTTATCTTCAATTATATATGTTCCGAATATATACACATGTATATGTATATATATATAGGGAGGATATTAATCTAAAGAGACAAAGGTCGCCTCTCCCGTCAAAATAGACGTCAAAACTAGACGCCATCTATTGACCGTCGCCGCAACTAGCGGCCTCGGGTCGGTGACAAAGCCATAACACCAGCTTTGGCAAACTGAAAAGCGTCCACCTAGAGACCATGGACCGCTAGTTGCGGCGACGGTCAATAGATGGCGTCTAGTTTTGACGTCTATTTTGACGGGAGAGGCGACCTTTGTCTTTTTATATATGTGAAAATAATAAAAATAAAAAATATATATAAATAACACGGAAAGTTAAATAAACGTTTAGTTTATTTTTGTTTCACTAGATGGCGCTCAGCCATTTAGAAATTCTCATGTGAGAATGTCAGAATATGCCTTTTTTTATTTTAAACATATCTTAGAGGTATATATATAATATATGAAAGATATTTTGTAAAAGAGAAGTAGCATTGATAGTTGAAAAACAAATGTAGATAAATATTATTTATAAGGTATCAGTTTTGTATTTTAGGTAACAATATAGGGCTATACATTTACGCTGTAGCATCAGCAGTTACCCGTCATTGTAGCAGAACATAATAAATATATATCTCTATATATATATAAAAATGAATGTTTGTATGTCCGGTATACAAATTCGCAGTAGTTCACTAATTCAAACCAATATTTCCATACATAGGTAAAAATATTCGGGGAAGACGATAGGCTATTTTAAAAAATATATAAATCAATTATTAAAACTATATATTTTCAGTCAGAAAATGATGATGAAGATATTGCTGTATCATCTTTGATTATCAGATACAAAATTATATCGGGAAAAATTTCAAAAAGCAGAGACCACGGGTGAAACCAGTTCATTATTTTGTACGCAGGAACAAAATTCTAACAGAAAAACATTCATTCGAGCAGAAAACAAAATCCAGATCATCTTTCTATAAAAATATCGCTTCTCAGACACAAAGTTTGGAGCGGGACGTTTCACAAGAGTGACATCCACGGCGCCAATTTATAATTGTAACTAATAGTATTTGAATTAAAAACATTTAATCGGGTAAATCCCGGGCGTTGCCCGGGTCATTCGGCTAGTATGTTATATAAAAATATTATTTTATTTCAAATTATAATTTCATAGATTCAAATACTCTGCTAAATCGACCGCCAGAGGTCACTCTTCCCCTATAAAACTCATTGTTGTTGTATCACGATGGCTGGCTTAAATCTTTGTACATTATGTATATAATCTTTTGTTTTCATTGTTCTACTCGCATTAAGCCAGGCAGTACTTTTACCAAATTATGTTTATGCATATTCCTTAGCTCAAATAAAGAAATCTCTGATCAAAGCCATATTTATTATTATTCTTTCAAGATTTTAACCACGACTGCATCACCATTACCATAATCCTCAACATGATCAAAAAACAACAGAAATCTTATCTTTCTTAAATATAATATATATATGTTTTAAAAATAAAGCAATCCATATTTAAATCATTAGATAATAAAAATGCATATATTGGATTGAATATATTGGCAAATAAATATTTTATTAAATCCAATATATGTCTTTTTATTATCTAATACAGTTAAACATGTTAATAGCGCCCCCTCTAAATAGCGCCTTCCTCTCTATAGGCCCGATTTTAAATACGTAGTACGATGCGATTTACATTAAAAGTGACCTGTCTATAGCGCTTCCTCTTGGGACTCATCAAAATAGGGTGCTATAGAAAGGGGGTGCTATAGACAGGTCACTTTTAATGCAAATCGCATTGTACTACGTATTTAAAATCGGGCGCTATAGAGAGGAAGGCGTTATTTAGAGGGGGTGCTACAGACAGGTTTAACTGTATATATATCTATATTAACATTTTTATATAAATATATTATCTTTGTTTGAATGTATATTTTGTTCCTATTTATCATACCAATTAGATTATCAGAATTGCGTGTGACGTATTGATTAATTGTAATAGTTATTAATTTACCCCATTGTGACATATTCCAAACATTTATCTCGGAACAATTTAGATACATTAATTATCCAGGTTTAATTTATTGTGAACAAATTCTGTGTCAATATGTTCCCTCTTGCAACAATGGACAGAGTTGGGTATATATTCCAGAGAAAGAAAATACCATCCGTCGTTATTCGTCGTTTTCCGTCGTTATTCGTCGTTTTCCGTCGTTATTCGTCTACTATATTAGATATTTAAGTGGTTTTTATCAACAATTGGAGCGGTTTAAGACTCTAGCTGTCATTGTGGCAACGAATTCCAGGACTCAAGACACCTACTGCTGGAATGCCCAGTCTTCTTCACCGCTAGACAACAGACAATAAATAAGGTAAAGCTTGCACCACGCCTAATAGCCCGAAACGCGTCCGTGGTTAGCTTTTCTTGATTAATCAAGAATGGGTATTTTGTCAATTTTGGAATAATTAGAAATCAACGAGAGTAGTTGATATTTATTCCGATAGATGGCGCAAGCCATCAGCAACTTTTCAGTTGCACGATAAGGAGATGCACCTAAACCCAGTACAATATCACATTTGTACTATTTTTTCAGACAATAAATAATGTTGTAGATCTATATCAATTTGTAAATAGCAGAGAGAATTATCATAGATTTAACTATTTTTGTAGATATATTTGTGATTATCTTTCTAACCTGAAAGGTTCAGGTTCCTAATATATATTATTGTTTCTCTCTTTTTTATTATTCTTACCTTTTCTTGTATAATATGTTTATAACTGTTTCTGTTTAAAAAATGTAAATTGACGCAATTATCCTTAGCCGAGATATCGCCTTTTGTGTGTTGAAATAAATAAATATTAGATATTTACAGTTTGCATATATATAATCCCAATATTAGAAAATACTTATGTCCATAGTTCTTTTGAAAACCTTTTCTGAGATTCCATCCTTCAGTGCTGCGTATATAAGCAGAATCGTCCAAAACAGTATTAGAGCTCTGAGAAGCGGTCTGGTGGATTAGATTGGCGAAACCGCTTGGAGGGTTCACCACTGATGAGCCAAGCCCTCCCAATATATTTTTTCTTCGCAAAAAGGGCAGTAGAAGTTTGTATTTTGTATAAAAGAAACATTCGTGCTTTTAAAATCCTTTCATTTTATATGTATAAATGGCGCGCTATTGCTTTGTGTTATTTAGAAAATACTATATTATATTATCCGATATTACAAAGCAATAACCCACCTTCTATATATAACAAATGAAAACATTTAGACACGAATCTTTCTTTTCACAAATAAATCAAACTTCTACTGTCCTTACTGCGATGAAAACATTCGTATGTCAATGTTTTTATTTGTTTTATATAGATGGCGCGTTATTGCTTTGTATTAATTTACGCCTAACTTGTCCTTATTGTTTGCGGAAGAGCATTGCTAAATGCAAATATTTAAATATAATTCTACTGTCCTAAAAGCATATGTCCATAGTTTGCCTAAATAACACTTTTAAGATTCCACCCTTCAGTGTAACATATATAATCAGAATGATCCAATACAGTATTAGAGCTCTAAAGAAGCAGTTTGGTAGATTAAATTGGCGAAACCGCTCGGAAGGTTCACCACAGATAAGCCAAGCCCTCCTAATATTTTTTTTCATCGCAGTAAGGACAGTAGAAGTTTGATTCATTTGTGTAAAGAAACTTTCGTGTCTTAATGTCTTCATTTATTATTCGACTTATATTTTTTATTTTTGTGAAATTATATATTGTAACACTTTCTGTTGAGGTTTCATTGATATCTCTGCCTATTGTTGAGTTGATATTTAAATATATATCAATCATTAAAATCAACAATGAAAATATTGATGAATAAAAAACCAAATTATATAATCACATATACACTGCGTGACATTGAAAATGGAACACCAAGAAATAGTGGCCAGAAAATTATGCAAATTTCAGGGTAGACGCGCCTAACCGAGTTATGCAAATGATGTAAAATGCGCAGCTCTCGTGCGCACCTGGAGTAAGGTATAAGGGAAGGAACTTGCAGAAAGAACAGTATTCGTGTCGTTATTTCTTCAAGGAAAATCTTTGTAGAAATTTTGTTCTTGTGTCAAAAGACACGTGTAATAACAGAGAATGCCAGGTCATCGTAAACGGAGGCAGTTCAAGCAGACAGACGCTTTTACGAGAGGCATGGTGATCGGACTGAAAAGGGCAGGTTGGTCCATACGTCAAATCGCATCTGATACACACCTTGGTGCGTCCACGGTGCACCGACTGTAGAGAAGATGGTTGGAACAAGGAAATGTGGCAATTTATAGGAATGTCGGTGCAACCAGAGTGACGTCAGCACGTGTGGATCGGCGTATCCTTCGACAAGCAGTGGCGGCCCCACAAGCCACTTGTACCGCCATCCTGCAACATGTGCAAGACACCCTAGATCATTCCATCTCGATCAGAACCATTTCCCGTCGATTGGTTGCTAATGGCTTGTACTCATGCCGTCCGCTAAGAAGACTGCCATTGACCCCACCGAATAGGCGCCAACGTTTGGAATGGTGCCGGGCTAGATCGACGTGGATGACGGAATGGCACAGGGTCGTGTTCTCAGATGAGTCGCGTTTCTGCTTGTCCAGTGATAGTCGCCGTGTACGCGTGTGGCGTCGACGTGGAGAAAGGTCCAATCCGGCAGCAATTGTGGAACGCCCCACCGTGCGACAACGTGGAATCATGGTTTGGGGCGCAATCGCGTATGATTCCAGGTCACCTTTACTTCGTATTCAGGGCACTATGACGGCCCAACGATACGTTGATGATGTGCTGCGGCCGGTGACACTCCCCTACCTTCAGGGGGTACCCAATGCCCTTTATCAGCAGGATAACGCCCGACCGCACACTGCTCGCATTAGCCAACAAGCTCTGCAAGATGTACAGATGCTTCCATGGCCACCGTACTCTCCTGATCTCTCACCAATCGAGCACGTCTGGGACATCATTGGACGCCGTTTGCATGCCTTGCCACAGCCGCGTTCAGAAGACGAACTGTGGCAAATGGTTGAGAGGGAATGGAGAGCCATCCCTCAGGAAGCCATCCGTACTCTGATTGACTCTCTACCTAGACGTGTTGCTGCGTGCATCGCCGTCCGCGGTGGTCCTACTTGCTACTAAGCCGACGCCGTTCTCGCTCTGTATTATGACTATCATTTTGAAATAAAGATCACTTATTGTTCGTTCCTGTCTCTCTCTGTCTGCCGAGTTTCATCACTATCTGGCCACTATTTCTTGGTGTTCCATTTTCAATGTCACGCAGTGTATATTCAGGAAAAATAAAGCGAAACAGAGTGAAATTGAAACATTAAGAAACAAATACAATGAATAAAACATTTGTATAATTTGAAACACATACACGTATATCCATTTCACAAATCTTCCAACCAGACGATTAAAAACAATATACCAGCAAAAATATTTATTAATTTCTTTATATAGAATATATAAGCAGAAATGGGTATATACAGAAATAACTGTAATGGTAACAATAATTAACAATGTTATTTACAATGTATCAAATATGGGGGAAAAGAAAGAAAGGGCTTAGCATAAACCCCTTTATTTTATTTGTCACTATTTTTACAAGATCGATACATTTTTATATAGATATGGGGTTATAATAAATATTAGAGGAAGGTTGTGATTTATCTATATCAAAATATACTACAGAATGTGTCCCCGGTGATGAAGGTTTGGTTGGGGGAATGACATGTAATGAATGATAACCTAACAAACCTATTATAAAAAATAAAAGAAATAATTTGTATACAAATTAGTTAAAATTATTATAAAGTTACAAGTTAAACAGAGAAAGATGTTGTAAGGGTGGTGTATCAATAAAAACGTACAAAATGAATGATAAAAGATTAAGAGAAGGTATATAATACAAAATGTTAAATATGGTAAAATGAATCGAACAAGGAAAATAATATCTTATTGCATTAAAGATGAGAGGGAAAAAAATGAAATTAGTTTATTGACTGAACGTATAATATGACGCTAAGGTTGAAAAAGGGGAAGAGAGTATCTAAGCCTGTTTCTGCAAAGTAGTATCCTAAACATTCTGCAATGCAATGCGAACTTGTTTAAGTGAGGCATTGTTTTCATTAACAAAAGGCCCAAGATATTCCGTCTGTATCATTAGCTCAGACAGCGAAAAGAGGTGGGAAGATTGATGGAGGTAAAAGGGGGAGGTAGAGGTAAGAGGGATCCCTGTTGTCCATAATGATTATGCCCGGTTGAATGATGACAAAAAAAAGTGAAAGTTTGAAAAAATGGTGAATTGAAATGATGAGTCGGGCGATAAGAAAAAAAAAATAAAAAGATCGCGCAGGATATCCTGAACTCATTATCGGGAATGGTATAGTGAGGAAGGAGTGTTCCAGTCGGATTAATCAATGAAAAAAAAAACAAAAATGTTCGGCGAACTGGAATCCCTTGGAAGGTAGTTGGAGGTTTAAAGGATGCGGAAAAGGGTAGGTGGATGTAAGAGAATTATTGCTGTCAATTTTGATTGTGTCCGGCTTGTGTGGTGAAAAGAAAAAGTTGAAAAATGAAAAAATGATGAGCCGGACGATGAGAGAAAAAAAAATAGAAATCTAACAGGGTCTCCTGAGCTCACTGTTGGGAAATATACAGCGAGGAAGGGTCTTCTAGTTAGTTTAATCAATAAAAAAAAAGAAAATGGCTGACGAACAATAATCTCTTGATGGATGTAAAAAGTTGGGAGGAAAGGTTCATGGGATAGAGTTAGAGGTTGTAAGGGAAGCGTCAAAAATAACATTTTGAAAATCTATTAAGAAAAATAAAATGATGAATGTTTTATCTGTTTAAGAAATATTATAATTATTGTTAGATGTAGGTTTTTTAAAATGGTGCCTAAAATAGTTGAAGTTGTAAAATGCTAAGTCTAAACATGATGAGAAAAAGAGAAAATAAAAATATTAAAGGTAATAATATATAAAGGGTTGATTGGTAATTGATGGCATTAATTTTGATTAATAATAAACAAAATGATATTATCGATTAATAGTTAAATGTTTTATCTACATCTGTAAGTTAAAAAACAAAGTCCAACACCACAAAACTAGTAAAACTGTGAGTCTATTTACAAATAAATGAGAGAAAAGCTAGCAAACCTATTAAATGGGAAATAATTTGGGGCACAAAAATTAGTTACTAGAATGAAAATAAGGATAAAGGGGAGTAGTGGTGACACACTGATATAATATTATCAAATTACAAAAAAATATATAAGAGGAGTACATAGGAAGGATAAATTTAAAGTAAACACACACAATAGCGAAAATAAATATTTGGGAAAGTTGGTATACTAGATACAGTTTTTTGTTACTTAAGGTGCCATGAGTATTTACAACATAGTTTCAGGGATGTAATACAGGAAGGAGGAGAAGTAGAGATAATAAGAGTAAAATAAAATATAAAAGAAAATTGACTTAAGCAAAAGGTTTGCGATAGGTAGTGACGCAGTGAGGAATAAAGGAAGAAGGTCTGAATTGGTTTCTGCAAAGGACATCTCAGGAGTCCTGCCCTGCAATACGAGCTTAGAAGCGAGGTTTTGTTTTCAGGGGTCAGCAATCTCAAGATGCTCTGTAAGTAGCATTAGATCAGATAGGCAAACGGCGTGAAGATCGAAGGAGAGGTAGTTAATGGGAGAATATGGGAAAGAAATTTTTTCTGAGAGAGGTTAAAAAGTGATGGTGTCTCAAGAGCTGCGCTGCTGTCGGTGATTGAGCTCGACCAGATGAAAAATAAAATTAAACGAAAAATGAGTGGGCGCATCGTGCTGTGATGGCCTGGGTCGAGCGTTAGAGAAAAAAAAATCTCGCTGGTTATCCAAGCTCTCCGTGTGGAGTTAACATGGGGAGGAAGAGTGTACCAGGTCGATGAATCATTAAAGAATAAAAATTTAAAAATGTTGACGAGCAGGAGTCTCAGGAACCGTTGAAGAGGTTAGAGGATGGAGGTAGATTGTGAAAACAGGGCTCGACTGTTGCCATTGATTGATTGAACCAGAGTTTGAGGAAAAAATAATGAAATAAAGAATGCTGGGACGACGACCTGGGTGTAAATAAAAAAAGTCGGCAAACAGGAACTCTGCGATGGACGAGGGGTGGTTAGAACGAAGGCATAGAAGGCCAATGGAAAATGATCAAGAGACGAGAGAAGCATGGAAGGCCTATAATTGAATGATTGACAGGTAAGAGTGCTGAAGTAAGAAAGATTACCTCTGCTAATGATGGATGCTAATGATGTAACAAGGTCATTCCACCCCTTTAGAAGTAGGGATGGGAAAGACGAAGTAGAAGAAAAAACAATTAGGGGGG
Organism: Cordylochernes scorpioides; assembly: GCA_030710605.1. Lineage (NCBI taxonomy): Eukaryota > Metazoa > Arthropoda > Arachnida > Pseudoscorpiones > Chernetidae > Cordylochernes > Cordylochernes scorpioides. Next base: position 176,179,744 of record CP092863.1, on the reverse strand, counting down.
AGTTCAGTGTGTCCTTGATTTGTTTGTCGTTGGGATGAAGACTGGAATTAATTGTTCTTTAATGTAGGTCAAGATGGCGTCTCACATGGTGTCATGTACAGGATCGCTTTTAGAGATGGTGGGGACCTAATTTTTAAACGGGTTGACAAAAACGATAAACTATCCTATAACATTATAAAAATAAGATTTGCTATAAAAGGGAATTTATATAATTTTCCTATCCGTTTTAATCTGGCAGGTTCCTCTGTTAGAAGGATATTAAATTTAACCTGTAATATTGAAATCGTGGGTGTGAATAATTGGGAAAAGGTAGGCTATAAAAGAATTAATTAATTAACTAGTGTATAAATAGATGTGTTATGATTATGCGAAATGTGTTAATGGGATATGCGAGAGGAATTAAATTGATGTGAACAATGTAGAAAGTGCGAAATAAAAATGTATGTTTGAACAGGTGACAATTGCGTTAAGATTTCAGACAAATCGTTATATTGGAGATTATTAGCGGTGATTAGGTTTAGAAAAATTAAAAAATAATGAATTTACGAAATTTTTCTAAGAGAAAAGGTTATGATGGGTACAAAATTCGTTAGAGTTTCGTAATTAACAATGTAACACGGGCAGGAATGAAATGCAATGGGGTATGGAAATTTTATGGTATGTTATTTAGTTTTCGCATATTACATTTATAGTTGTATTTATAATTGTGGGAAAAATGGGACGCACATTTTGAGATGAGATAATTTAAAATTGATATTTATAAAAATACAAATCTAGGACTAGTTTTTTAAAAAATTTTAAATATTGAGAAATATCAATTTGAATAGTAATAGGTCAAGTAAAATAAAGAGCGTAATAAATTTAATTATTAATACTATGGCCATAAATAAGGTATTAAAAAAAGCACACAAATAAGTTTAGAAAATATGATTCGAGTAATTAAAATATAATATGATTTTTTTTATGTAAAATTGAAATTAATGAATTAAAATTTAAAAGTTGCTTAAAATAAAGTAAAAATTGATAAATGAGGGTGTACAAGAATTAAAATTTGAATTGAAATGTTATAAAAATTGCAAAATTTGATTTAAAATGATTACAGTGGAAATAAACATTAAAATTATGGAGAATCAAGTTGTTTTTAAAAACTCACAGTTTTGAGGATTGTTCAGTCAGGAGACTTGGTCTTTAGTTGTTGTCCCGCTGATGGGGCCTGGTGGTCACTTTTTGCGATGGTTGCCATGGGACATCGTCGATGTTGGTTGGCGGGGCAATGCCAGGATTTCTCGATGAATCTTGTCTGCCTGTTCGAGCTGATGGAGGAAGATGTTCGCGGCGCAGGAGATGTTGATGGGGGCGATGATGACCTGCTCTATGCGAGGTGCTGCTAGTCCTCGCATGGCGTCTTTTAGGCGGCTTACTAGTTCGTCGCAGTGAGGTTGCATGTTGGTGAGGGCATCCGCGACGTATTAGTCTCTGACCTCCGTCATCCTCTGCATGCTGCTGTCCTCAGTTATCCTGTCGACTTCAACGGGTTCTGTAGTAATCCCGAAGTGGAATGTGCTGGGCAGTCGTGGTAGTGGGTGCGTGATGGGATTCCCGCACTGGGACAGCAAGAGACAGAGGCAGGTCTAGATGGTAACTCCAAGAGGAAGAGGTAGACCACGGACGAAGGCAGCGGACCACGGGCGCCACGGATGCCTAAAGCCTACATCGCGGATAGAAGGGGGGGTGAGAGATCCCACCTACCGTATAACGGCGTCGCTCTGAAAACAACTAACCAACTACTTTGTCCCTTCTTGGGGGACCTTTATATTGGACGCTCGCAGATGGCGGCGAGTTCTGATTGTTTCCCGTAATCACGCCACCTGTCAAGCGCTGGGTTATTTATTATGTCTGGCCACCTGTTGACGGGGTAATTGAACTCATTATCATAAACACCTGTTCGTCTGGGTTGTTTATCACGTCTGGCCTTTGTCGTCTGGTCCATGGTGTCGTCTTGGTCTACCTTTACCCCTTTATTTTATTTGTCACTATTTTTACAAGATCGATACATTTTTATATAGATATGAAGTTATAATAAATATTAGAGGAAGGTTGTGATTTATCTATATATATCAAAATATACTACATATATATATATATATATATATATATATATATATATATTTATATTTATGGAAAAAATAAATTTAGTGAAATATGGGTGTAAATATTTTGAAAATTAACAATAACGCCTATTTTATATTTATAATTATTTGTACTATGTGTAAAAATATTATAAACTTATATAAAAACAATTGAGAACTAGTATTTTTTCTCAAATAACAATAATTAGTAATATTCAGACAGAAATATACACAATTATCAGACATCTATACAGTTTTATACATGGATGGATCAAGGATAGAAAATTGTCTAAAGTCGTAGATTAATCTTAATATCATTAAATTTCATGTAAAAATTCATAAAATTCATCATTACTCTTCACAATTCAAACTTTCATACTTCATCCCTAAGGTTAGGAATAATCGTTATTTCTCCTTAAAATAAATTTCGATTTTTCGTTCAAAAGAAACATTTGCGATAAAACTTGTCAAACGTCGTTCTACAATCATAAGCCGTATTATATTGTATTATAATGTTTATATATTAAGGAAATATAATTGTAATTATATATAATGCCCTCTCAATGATATAAAATAACGAGTATCTCAGCATGAGCAAACAATATACAATATACTATATTTATTATTTTTCTGTTGAGAAAGATTTGAAAAATAAACGAATATTAACTAAGAAATAAATGGCTCTTTACAGTCATAGACTAAGAAAGTAGAAGTTCTAATGTTGTGGATCGTCTGTTTTTTTTTTTATAGAGAAAGAGGCAATTTTGATTACACTTATCTCGTGTGTTTTCAATAAAGGTCAATGTGTATCAAATATATTTCAAAGTTATTGTGTAAATCTCGATATACATGTTAAAAGGTACATTTTCCTTAAGTTTTGTCTATGAGTGTATCTTTCAGAGTTATTGTCTGAATACCGATATACATGTTAAAAGGTACAACTTCCTTAGGTTTTCTCTATGACTGCATATACTATCTATTGTTCCTTTTCAAAAATGGAAAATCTCAATTTGTCTTTCACATTTTATTGAATAATAATTTTAATCGTAGAGAATAATATATTGGTTCAATTATTTATTATCAATATTATGATAGAATAACAAATTTATCTTTATATATAGGTATAATTCAAGAAATAAAACAATTAAGAACGAATGTATCTTTTATACATAAAATAAACTTCTACTGTCCTCTCTTACTGCTATGAAAAAATATTGGGAGGGCTTTTGGTTCATCAGTGATGAATCCTCCAAGATTATTGTGAAAAAGGAAACATTCGTGCTTTGAATATTTCCATTCCTTATGTATAAACGTTATGTTATTGTTTTATATTAATATAGCATGAATTAATATAAGGGTCACAAAAAATCTCTTTACACACCTTCAAAATATATTTATATAAAATCATATAATATATATTATTAACTGATTTTATACTTTGATTTATTCAATAAGAAATCTAGGATTTCGTTTCTTTTCTTATATCTTTTATTTATCGAGTTCGGGCTAATATGCAATTCAACATGGAGATCCTGAAGTACAACTTCATGTCAAATTTATATACAAGTTTATATATATATATATTAAAAAACGAAATAAAAAATAAAAGATAAAAAGATCAGGTGTTGAAATCAATATAAAAAATGGCATATCCTGACCAGGAGCACATGTGCTTTACAGAAGGCAGAGCGCCATCTGGTGGAACAGAAATCAACTAAACATTGATTTAGCCTGTTCCCTGATATTTGGCCAACCCAATTTCTTGATAAATCAAGAAAAGCCATCCACGAACGCGTTTCGCGCTTTTTGGCGCTCGTCAGCGTGGAGTAGGCTGAACCATTGAGACCAAAAAAGATTTTTTGATCCCAATGGCCTCCTGAAAAACATCAATGTTTAGTTGATTTCTGTTCCACCAGATGGCGCTCTGCCTTCTGTAAAGCACATGTGCTCCTGGTCAGGATATGCCATTTTTTATATGGATTTCAACACCTGATCTTTTTATCTTTTATTTTTTTATTTCGTTTTTTAATGTGCTAAGCGTATTTACGCAAGTTTGGCCTTAAATACCCATTTCTTGGTTTTTCAGGAGGCCATTGGGATCAAAAAATCTTTTTTGGTCTCAATGGTTCAGCCTACTCCACGCTGACGAGCGCCAAAAAGCGCGAAACGCGTTCGTGGATGGCTTTTCTTGATTTATCAAGAAATTGGGTTGGCCAAATATCAGGGAACAGGCTAAATCAATGTTTAGTTGATTTCTGTTCCACCAGATGGCGCTCTGCCTTCTGTAAAGCACATGTGCTCCTGGTCAGGATATGCCATTTTTTATATATATATATATGTGCTAATAGTGGCCCGAAAACTCGAAAAATAAAAAAATATAAGAAAAGAAACAATAATTTATTGAATAAAACAAAGTATTAAATTATATAGATGCTAATTATGACTATAATATTCTTCTTGGTAATATTTAGACGAAAAGACGAAATAAAAGAAGAAGAGTTTATTTTAATAGAAATATATCAAAGCAAGCTTTAGGGCAAAAAACTTTCTACAGGCGTGATTACAGCATCAATCTTGGCACTATAATGCAGGTACAATGGTTAAAAAGAATATATACATATAACTATTTACATATTTGCGGAATATGTATATATTCTTTTTTTAGCCATTGTACCTGCATTATAGTGCCAAGTTTGATGCTGTAATCACGCCTGTAGAAGGGGTTTTTGCCCGAAAGCTTGCTTTGATATATTTCTATTAAAATATATTCTTCTTCTTTTATTTCGTCTTTTCGTCTAGATGCTAATTATATTGAAATTTCGTTATATATATGTTATAAATATAATGTTTAGTTGAAAAAGATAGAGAATTGAAGGTGCAGTCGTGAAAATAGGAAAGATAGTTAATCACTAATAAGTATTTTTTATTTCAGTTACTTAAAGCAAATTATACTTATTAAATATTTATTACAGTTATGTAGAATTTATAAAATGAATCAATTTACAACGATATTCAAAGTGGTATCTTCTAAAACTATGTTTAAAAAATGTAGAACAGTCAATGAATGGAAGTAAAATATTTATGTTTTTTAAAATAAAATACAGTAGAACTTGGATAATTCGAACTTCTTTAATTCAAAAACCTCTTTAATTCGAATATTTATCTTGGTCCCTAGAAGCCTTAAGCCTTTATTCAAAACATATTTAATTCGAATTTTTGGATAATTCGAATTTTTTTCTGGTCCCTTGGGGTTCGAATTATCCAAGTTCGACTGTATTTGCATTTTAGATTATATAATATATATCCTAAATATATCAAAGACTGAATTTGATCATCTCCTATTAACATCAAATTTATTTACATGAGATATCAAGATATAAATATAAAATTCAGTTTACGGACCATGTCAAAAAAGGGGTGGACATAAAGCGAACGCCCCTATTTGATCTGTTAACTAAAATATTCATTCGATATCCCACGCAGTCTTATGGATCAATAGGTTTACCAAAGATGGTACCTGTACATTTTTCCTGATGGTCAATCAATTTTTATTGAGCTCTCGCAGGCGAACCACTTAACTATATCGTCTGCTTCTATCTAGCCTTCCTCGTCAAACTTCACCCTCTCAACATCTTCACAGGGATCATTGTGATGGGGATACATATCTGATCTTTATCTCTTTTTTTTAATTAAATATAAGGTCCTAAAGATAGATGTTCTCTGGCTGGTATTCATATTTCTGTGAAAAATAGACACTTTAAAAAATATAACAATTTTTAACGCCTTGCCAAATGTTTTATTTTTATTTGTTTCCCTTTTCAGTTGTAAATATCCTTGCTGCGCGAGTATGTTTTAGTAAATATTTTTTGTAAGATATAGTCGATGTTTTATTAAGCCCTTTGAAGAGCAATTATCGCTTTAGAGCTATCGTTTTGTAATAAAAAGAAACTCATTGTGAGAAAATAATTTGTAATTAAAAAAATATATATTTTCAGAATTTTATCATGAATAGAAACGAAAGATTTTTGTCGAAATGTTGAGAAAATAAAAAAACTCTAACTTGCCGAAGTGTCTATTTTTCACAGAAATATAAGGTGTAAATATCTTTCATTATATTAAAGTTATTTTATTTTTGTGTGTGTTTTGGACAAGCTCATGACGTGTCAAAGCCGATTTATAAACTCGGTTCCGTTGTTAAATCTTACTGTTAAACATTTTTTAAATATTTATTGATACATTCATAAAATTTACCTAAAAATAATTATATTAACTTCTTTATAAATATTTTGTTTCTCTTTAGTTCTTCATTATTTTCTATATATTTTATTTCTATTGTTTTTCATGTGTTAAGCGTATTTACGAAAATTTGGCCTTAAATACCCATTTCTTGATTTCTCAAGAAGCCTCTGGGACTAAAATTATTTTTGGTCGCAGTGGTTACAGCCTACTCAACGCTGACGAACGCCAACAGCGCGAAACGCGTTCGTGGATGGCTTTTCTTGATTTATCAATAAATTGGGTTGGCCAAATATCACGGAGCAAGCTGAATAAACGTTTAGTTTATTTTTGCTCCACTAGATGGCGATCTGCTATCTAAAAAGCGCATGTGCTCGTGGTCAGGAAATGCTTTTTTTTATTTTTAATATATATATGTATATGTCGTGATTCAAAGGAAGGGTGTAACCGTTATGCCTGTAAACATCAAAGAACAGTTCCAGCTAAGTGAACGCAATGCCGTAGCCTTTGCCCGCGAATTTTGTACACTGTATATATAGATGTATAAATTTGTATTTACAATTTAACACAAGCTTAACATATTTACAGTTTAACATAAACTTTTGGCAACCTCTTGGGTATTAGGCAAATTATGACATATAAATATATATATATAATAAATATTTAAAAATTTAATTCCAGGAAATGAGAGAGAGAGACAAATATCTTTGTAAACATCCACAAAATTTAAATTATGAGGAGTTATTTTATTACAATATAATTAAATTAAGACGCTAAGTGTTTTTAAGTTTGAATTGTAAATGCGGAATCGATTGACTTTTGACAGGATAAATAATTTTGACCTTTGCTTAGCGTATTCTAGTTAGATAATGATTTTGATAAAATATCGATTCTTAATTTAATATCAAAAATAAATTAAAATCCACGGACAAAGCTTAGGAAAGTTGTACCTTTTGGCAAGTATATCGGGATTCAGACAATAACTCTGAAAGATACACTCATGGACAAAACTTAAGGAAGTTGTACCTTTTAGCACGTATATCGGGATTCAGACAATAACTCTGAAAGATATACTCATGGACAAAACTTAAGGAAGTTGTACCTTTTAGCACGTATATCGGGATTCAGACAATAACTCTGAAAGATATACTCATGGACAAAACTTAAGGAAGTTGTACCTTTTAGCACGTATATCGGGATTCAGACAATAACTCTGAAAGATATACTCATGGACAGAACTCAAGGAAGTTGTACCTTTTAGCACGTATATCGGGATTCAGACAATAACTCTGAAAGATATACTCATGGACAGAACTCAAGGAAGTTGTACCTTTTGTATATCGAAATTAACACAATAACGCTGAAAGATATTTGATACATAGTAATCATTATTGAAGACGCATTAAATAACTAAGTGTAGACAAAATTGCCTCTCTTTCCATGAAAGAAAAAAAAAACGGACGACAAGCGATATCAAAGATTTTCTCCTACCTTTAGTTTTTTCCCATGAGTGTATGCATGTAAAAAGAGGACAATTCTTCAGTTTTATATGCATCAAGAATATGCGTTTATTCATCAAATTTATTCAGAAGTCACAGGAGGTGATCATTAAATTTGTAAATATTAATTCTTCTTTAAATTATTATATAATAGGCAAAATAACCTAGCTGCGAAATCTTTAGACTTTAGAACCTGATGTCCCTGGTTCGAACATATTTTCGCTATCTTTTTATTTTCTCTAATTATTTTTGTGATCTCTTCCTCATTTTGTAAATATTGACTGAGTTGTCAATAAATTTGTTTTAATTGAAATTGTCACAGGTGGAGATTAAAGCCATAACATCAGTTTTGACAAATTCAGACAAAAAGGCCAACATGTATACCATGGTATCGGGCTCTCATCAATACAAGGACGTCTCAGGTTCCATAAAATTCTACAAGAAGAATTATGAAATCGGTCGAATTTAATAATTAGGCAGTTTTATCAGAAATAGTAGGGCCTTCCTGAACCAGAGTGAAAAATAATCCATTATATTTTCTCAATCCCTATATATATAAATGTAAGTGTATGTACGAGTATATTATAAATAAAAAGATTTTCCTGCTGATTTTGGAATATTGTTGAGATTATGCTATGGTAATGCAGTCGTGGTTAAAATATTGACATAATAATAAAAATAATGAAAATTATAAATTACTTTAATTGCTTTAATTGAGCTTATAGGATATATAAAAACAACATAATTTGATGAAAAGTAATGCCTGGCTTAAGGCGTATTAATAAAAAAATAAAAACTTATTTACATAATTTACAAAAGATTTGAGCCGGCTATCGGGAAAAAACAACAATGAGCTTTTATAGGGGAAGCATGACCTCTGGCGGTCGATTTAGCAGAGTATTTTAATCAATGAAATATAATTTTAAATAAAATAATATTTTAATATAACATGTATATGTATGTGTATGTTTGTCGGCTATACACGTCCACAATACATAACTAATCTAACTGAATATTTAACAATATATAGAGTAGAATCTGGAAAAACCTAAAGTCAACAATCAGGTCTATATTCCAAATATTCAAATATCATTGTTAAAATTTACATTTCAATTATCATATTCTAAAAACACAAAAAGTTTGAAGTAGGACGTTTCACAAGGGTGACATTCATGGTGCCAATTTATAATTGTAAGTTATAGTATTTGAATAAAAACAATTAATCGGGTAAAACCCGGGCGTTGCCCGGGTATTTAGTTATTTAAATATAAGAGGCACAAAATGCAACTGTACTTGGATTTTATTGTTAAATTTCTAAAACTGTAAAAGAAAGATAGAGAGCGATATAAAGAGAGATGTGTTCTATTCAACAACCTTTAAAAAAATGAGAAAGGTCTCTTCCTAATTAGTTAAACAATTGAGTTTAATTAATTCTCTATTTAGGAACATAAAATATGCTAATTTCGTTACAGTATTTGTGGAATCAGGAATAAAGTGGTAGTTTTCATATGTAAAAAAATGCATCAAAATAATGCATTTTGTTTATCTCATCTGAACAAATTAGATTAGAAAAGTTAACAAAAGCTAGCTCGAATAAGTAAAGCTTCGAAAATAATATATAGTAAGTAGTTTTGGGTAAAATAGATATTAGAATATATAATACAATGCAATGCGGCTTTATGGTTGTAGAACGACATTTGAAAATTATCCCGCATGTGTTTCTTTTGAACGAAAAATCGAAATTTATTTTTAAGGATAAATAACGATTATTTCTAACCTTAGGGATGAAGTATGAAAGGATGAATTGTGAAGGGTAATGATAAACGGAAAAATAAATTTTTCCCATCCCTGGACAAATTTATTTTTCTGTTTATCATTACTCTTCACTCTTCAATTTTTCGTTCAAAAGAAACGCATACGGGAAAATTCTTTTGTTGTTGTTGTCGTGTCCAATGAAGAACCTCAGATATCTTCATTCATCTCTATCATAGCAGCAGCAATGTCCTCTATCTTGGGTGTGTAAAGCTGCTTTTCTGGTTCCATGTCAATTTTCTGTTGTTGTCGTGTCCAATGAAGAGCCTCAGATGTCTCCATACATCTCTATCACAGAAATGTTCTCTATCTTGGGTGTGTAAATCTGCTGTTTTGGGTCTATGTCAATTATCTGTTGTTGTTGTCGTGTCCAATGAAGAGCTTCAGATGTCTCCATACATCTCTATCACAGAAATGTTCTCTATCTTGGGTGTGTAAAATTGCTTTTCTGGGTCCATGTCAATGTTCTGTTGTTGGTTATGTTGTTATGTCCAATGAAGAGCCTCAGACGTCTCCATACATCTCTATCACAGCAGTCGCAATGTCCTCTATCTTGGGTGTGTTAAGCTGCTGTTCTGGGTCTATGTCAATTATCTGTTGTTGTTGTCGTGTCCAATGAAGAGCTTCAGATGTCTCCATACATCTCTATCACAGAAATGTTCTCTATCTTGGGTGTGTAAAATTGCTGTTCTGGGTCCATGTCAATGTTCTGTTGTTGGTTATGTTGTTATGTCCAATGAAGAGCCTCAGACGTCTCCATACATCTCTATCACAGCAGTCGCAATGTCCTCTATCTTGGGTGTGTTAAGCTGCTGTTCTGGGGCTATGTCAATGTTCTGTTGTTGTTTTTAATGTCGTGTCCAATGAAGAGCCTCAGATATAACCATACATCTCATCACAGAAGTCGCTATGTCCTCTATCTTGCTCTTCATTGGAAAATGGGTGCCGTTGCCACGTTAGTCACCTTGGAAAGGAAACAGAATTTGGTCAAATATTCCAAGGGTCCAGGGGAGACCACAGAGAGGGGTATCTATTCTGTTTCATGAATATCATCCTCCCGAAACTTTATTTTATACACCATAATAATCATTTTTTTAAAATAAAGATACTTTAGTCAGTAAATCTTTTTATTACCTCGATGTTCCGACCAAAAGCTTTTGTCCTCGTCAGGAGCAAACAAAAATTACTGTCCGAAGTATCTTTATTTTCAAGAAATATGAATGCCGGCCAGGCAGCCTCTATCTTCACCATAATAATCATGTCCATTTTAATTGAAAGATATAAAGATAAGTTGAAGAAATTGTGCCAGGTCGTAGCAGCAAATTACTTCGTAATCGATTCGACGGTGTTTTGAAACTCCTTAATGTAATCCTTCTATTCATGTCTCTCTCTCTCTCTCATGCCTCATATTACTTGACGGAGAATTAAGAAAGTGCTCTCAGTTTGTGAACATACATTAATCTATTTACTTGCTAGCTTCTCAGAAACGGGAAAACTAATTCAATAAAAATAGGTTTAAGAAATCGTTATTTATAATTTTAATGATAATAATATTCCTATGCTATATTTTCAGTGAATGAATACATATTAAATATCTTATTATTATATATACAGTTACGAGCGTCATGCGTTCTTAATCAACTCTTCAGTTTTCATCTCTGTCACCGTTTGCTTTTTTTTTTTTTTTGGAATGGCGCTCTCCTATTGGTTGGCTACGATCACGCCACCTTTGCCCCCCACCCCCATCATGCCCCCCCCCCCTCCCCCCCCACTCGCTTTTTCGTTTTTGTAACTTTTGTGTTGGAGCGGGTCGCTCCTTAAATAAATGCATATATTAGTTAATAACTAAATGGAATCCTCTCTTTCTTTTTCCCAGTAAGAGACGCCTACGGAAACCAACAGTACATAGATAGATAAAGCACATAGGATATAGTTATTAACTAACATATGCATTTATTCAAGGCGCCAATTTATAATTGTAACAAATAGTATTTGAATCAAAACATTCAATCGGGTAAAACACGGGCGTTGCCCGGGTCATTCGGCTAGTCTTATTACATCTGTCAGTATATTAACGAAGAAAGAAAGACGTTCTCAAAAGTAAACGACAGCCAACATACCTCGGTACAGAGTATTCCAACCAGCTCCATATCAAGTGAAATGGTTGCTCTGTTACTGTGCAAATTTTGCAAAGCAGTAGATAACAGTGTACAAATCAATACATTGAACCTTCTTGTAATGGATACCTAATTGCAGAACAAAAGTGTCCTTTAAGGAGAGCTCTCTGTCTTCATACTAGAGATTTACATAATAGTAAAGATGGCAATATTGTCAATGAAAACTGTCCTTTGTAGAGAGGTGTACACTAGCGTGAGTGTCCTCTCATGGAAGTTCTACTGTATAAATTGAGGCATTTGAAAAGACTTTATAAATATTTAACGTCTTGATAAATGCCTTGATTTTATTCTCAGACGAGGACAAAATAATTTTGTCGAAACGTCGAAAAATATAAATTCTTTCCTAGCCGAAGTGTCTCTTATATTAAAGAACTATGAATTCTGGGTAGGTAACTTATAGTTTCATGATTCTTTTTGTTTATCACTAGTACACGTGGTACAGGCCATGATAATCATGGTGGGTAGAAGTAAGTGATAGCTTTTACTATTAGTGTACCATATGTCTACACGTGTGAAAAGCTGTTAGACTTTGCACTCACAAAGGCTGGACATTTTCAAGAATCGATGGTTATTAGGGCATTTTCTAATCATAAAAAAGTGCCCAATGCGGGAATCGAACCCGGGTCGTTGCGATCGAAAACTAACGGTTTAGACCATCTTTCTACCGATTCCCTCTTCAACTTAATGAACCTATATTATATATACCTATCAAAATAGTAGTTTATAAAACGATATATAACATAAATATGCAGATAAATTAAAGGTATGATTTATTTATCTGAAATTTTATCTGCCCCCAAAATTTCATATCAACACGATATTAAATTTTTTACTTGGAGTTCTCGCTCACAGACAAATTCAGTGATTTTTCTTCCAGCTATTAAAAATTGAGGCGCTTACCTTTAAGCAGACGAAAATAAAAGGAATCTACAAAAATTTAGGATTAATAAAAATTATTTTTTCTCTATAGAAAGAAAGCGAACCCTATACTAATTCTGAGAGAGCTCAATAAAAAAAATATTCGATTTTTATAATGCCTATTTATTAAAAATAAAAAAGCAGACCTTGCTTAATTTTCCTGTGCATATTTCCAATTAATTATTGACGCTATAAAACAATATAAATTCAAATTTTTGTTTTTCAATATAAAAGAATAATTATAGATTAAAAAACAACTTTTTTATCCAAACACCTAATAATTAAAGAGAGATAAAAACTATATTTTTATTATAATAAATATAATATTAGTATCTCAAAATATTATTTTTTGTATCTTGCGATAAAATTGTTCTTTATTTATTAATAAAAAAATGTATTTTTCTGTTGTTGCTATAGCATCATCCTTTAATGCTAGTTCTCACAGAATATTTGGCCAAATAATATATAAGATATGGTAAATAAATCTCTTTATCGTGCAACTGAAAGTTGCTGATGGCTTGCGCCATCTATCGGAATAAATATCAACTATTCTCGTTGATTTCTAATTATTAAAGAATTTGGACAACTAATATATAAGAATTTTGTATTTTGCTTTAGATTATTTTAAAATTGTATAATTAAAAGTAATTATATATATTTTTTTCATTTTGATAATTTTCCTTTTCTTTCACGTGATCTTTTTTATATTGTACATATTGTATATTGTACATATTGTATATTGTACATATTGTATATTGTACATATTCATGATTTCTATATGAATTTGATATAAATAAACACACGGGCAAAAATAACCTAAGGAAATGGAAGTCTTTTGTTATATCTCGTTTGTCTTCAGTAAAGATCACTGTAATATCCTCTACAAGCATTTAATCTCATAACAACATAAAACTCATTTTTATAACATATATATCTATTTTAAAATACAGTCGAACTTGGATAATTCGAACCCCAAGGGACCATAAAAAAATTCGAATTATCCAAAAATTCGAATTAAAGATGTTTTGAATAAAGGCTTAAGGCTTCTAGGGACCAAGATAAATATTCGAATTAAAGAGGTTTTCGAATTAAAGAAGTTCGAATTATCCAACTTCTACTGTAATATAAATAACACATACTTCAAAAAAAAACTGTAAGAAATTTTAAAAAGAAAATTTTATGATAAAATTTGTTTATAGTTTAGATAGTTAGTTACGCAAACCTAGTATGAACTAGTTAATATTTTATAGTTAACAAGGATTTTATTGCATATTAGCCTATAACGTCAGATACTAAAAATATTTTATGGCTTCAAAATAAATCAATTAAGTCTATGTTAGTTTATGGCTCAATTTACCCCATGTTGGAAATATGGCGAAATATATTTTGTGTGTGATAAACTTCTATCTATAAAAAGGTTTGTGTAAAAGTAATTTATACCGGAATAATACATTACTATATAATTTATTAATTATAAATAATTAGAATATATAATGAAAATTTTTTGATTGAGAATATGATTTAAGTTGTTTTATTGTTTCTTTCTTTTTGATATTCAATAGCACAATGCAATGCGGTCTCACGCAATTCTGGCCTTAACTACCCGTTTCATGATTTTTCTGGAGGCCTGAAATGATCCGTTTTTTTTTTTTTGGTCGTTGAGGTACAGCTTGCACCACGCTGATGAGGGCCAACAGCCCGAAAAGCGTCCGTGGTTAGCTTTTCTTGGTTAATCAAGAATGGGTATTTGGTCGATTCTGAAATAATTAAAAATCAACGATAATTGTTTATATTTATTCCGATAGATGGTGCAAGCCATCAGCAACTTTCAATTGGACGATAAGGAGATTGCTTTTTTCATTAACCATGCATTTTGTTGATCTCCCCTATGCACAAAGCCCAGGCGGTGATAGAGAAAAATGTTTTGAAAATAGAGAAATCCATAAATAAATCTTTAATTAAAAAGGCATATAATGGATCAAAATATCATATATTTTACCAATATTTCAGTTGGCTGAACGTCAACCTTTATCAAAGGTAATATAACATATTAAAGTGTGTCAATAACAAAGATGTGGGGCTGAGTTTGTTGTTGACACACATTAAATATGTTATAACACCTTGATAAAGGTTGGCGTTCAGCCAACTGAAATATTGGTAAAATAAATGATATTTTGATCCAATATATGTCTTTTTATTTAAAAAGAAAAATGTGTCACAACAAAAGTTCTAGTTTTTCTTTATATAAATACTTTATGAAAATACGAACCTATTATAGACGTGTATGATTCTTTTTTTTTTTTAAATCAATTTCTACCTTTCTAACTGTAATGGAAAAATTAATGGAAGGGACTGACTCATCATTGGTGAACCATCCCCTTTTAAAAAGAATCATACGCGTCTATAATAGTTTCGAATTTTCATAACAGATGGCGCGCTAATGCATCATAAATACTTTATATAATAAATAATATAAAATAACACGAAAATATCGCTCTTTCTATAATTACTAATAATTAGTATTTTGTTCTAAATTATAAATAAGTTGCTCTCTCTAGGTAAATAGCTCTAAATATTCTATGATACGATGTCAAAAGGAATTTTCAATTCAGTCATTATTTTTTCCTTCTAACAAAGAGGTGTGTTAATAGGATGCATTAGGGTGCCATCTGTTATTAGAAATCTAAACTATTTTTGACGTGAATGATTCTTTTCTTTTTATTCTTTCTTATCTCCACTCAATCATATCAGGGTATCATTTGTAGAGCCTGTTGATGGTGTCTGCTGGGGATGAGTCTCTTCTTCTTTCTTATCTCCACTCAATCATATTAGGGTATCAAGCTTGTAGAGCTTGTTGATGGTGTCTGCTGAGGATGAGTCTCTTCTCCTTTCTTATCTCCACTCAATCATATCAGGGTATCAAGCTTGTAGAGCTTGTTGATGGTGTCTGCTGGGTATGAGTCTCTTCTTCTTACTTAGCTCTACTCAATCATATCAGGGTATCAAGCTTGTAGAGCTTGTTGATGGTGTCTGCTGGGGATGTGTCTTCTTTCTTATCTCCACTCAATCATATCAGGGTATCAAGCTTGTAGAGATTGTTGATGGTGTCTGCTGGGGATGTGTCTTCTTTCTTATCTCCACTCAATCATATCAAGGTATCAAGCTTGTAGAGATTGTTGATGGTGTCTTCTGGGGATGTGTCACTTTTTCTTTCTTATATCCACTCAATCATATCAGGGTATCAAGCTTGTAGAGCTTGTTGATGGTGTCTGCTGGGGATGAGTCTCTTTTTCTTTCTTATCTCTACTCAATCATATCAGGGTATCATTTGTAGAGCCTGTTGATGGTGTCTGCTGGGGATGTGTTTCTTCTTCTTTCTTATCTCTACTCGATCATATTAGGGTAACAAGCTTGTAGAGCTTGTTGATGGTGTCTGCTGGAGATGAGTAGAACTCCTCAATAAATTAGTCAATATATTCAATAATGTGCTTTTGGGTTGCAGGTTGACATTTAGTACATAGTGGGAAAAAATTGCAACCATTCTGGAAAGTCATTGTCTGTAGTTGAACAGACTTAAATCTGGAAACCAAAGACTGTTGTTCCCTTGGAAGGACAGATTTGTCTTATTTTCTTTTTTATCTCTATTCAATCATATCAAGGTATCAAGCTTGTAGAGCTTGTTGATGGTGTCTGCCGGGGAAGAGTAGAGCCCATCAATGGATAGGCCAATACAGTCAATTATGTAGTTTGGGGTTGCAGGTTGACACTTAGTACATAGTGAGATAACCTTGAATCCATTCTGAAAATTCATTGTCCGTAGATGACCATACTTAAGTCTGAAAAACAATGACTGTTGTTCAATGATTCTTGTTGAAATAAAACAATTGTCTATTTTCCTATATATATAAATGCAATGATAAATTAATAAGTTTTTATGACTTCAACTCACTTCTACGACAAGAAAATAGATTGAAAAAATTGAATCTAAACAGAAATCTCGAAGATAGAGGCTGTCTGGCCGGCATTCATAGTTCTTCAAATTAGAATAAACTTCAGAGAATAATTTTTAACGCTTTGCCAAATGTTTTGATTTTTGTTCGCTCCAGACGAAGACAAAATATTTTTGTCAAAACGTCGAGATAATAAAAAGATTTACTGGCCGATGTATCTTTAATTTAAAGAGCAGAAATCTGAAAAATTACATACAGTTCTAAATATTTACAACAAATCAAAATTTCGCATTTCCCGGGCCCAAGCCTGGATGAAAAAGGAGGATGGGGAGCAGTAACAAGCTCGGTAAAAAACCTGGGCTCATCTGGCCCGGCTAATAGTACCCTGTAAGGGCTCTTAATCCAGGGATACAGGATGAGCAGCGCTAGTACTCCATGTTAGGAGCAGCTGCACATGGCATTTGTTCCTCTTGTCAGAGGCGGCCATTTCTTTTGGAGCTAAGTCGGCCTGCTACTGAGTAGTGCTCCCAGTCTTATTGACAAAGGCAGACGCAATCTACTTCACCCAGTCATGATGGTTGTCAAACAGACACCATCAAGGGTCACAACTTGATACCCTAATATGATTAAGTGCAGATAAGAAAGAAGAAGACAAAATAGCAGAAAAAGAAAAGAGAAAGATGTCTCTTGTTCCATATGTTCGTCTGACTTAATAATCCTTGTTCTAGTTTAATCCTAATCGGCTGAGACAGCTTGGTGTTATTCTATAGGGTGGATCAATATTTCACAGATTAATTAAGCCATGCAGGTTAAAATTAATTAAAACCCATTCTCTACAAATATATTAACCTCTCATTATGCTTGAATTATCGAACCTGAGTTACCTTTATAGTATGATCCACTAGCGCGCCATCTGTTATGAAAATTCGAAACTATTTTAGACGCGTAAGATTCTTTTTGAAATTAAACAATTTCTACTGTCTTTTACGCTTATAATAATTCATCCATAAGGTTGGAAATAATCGTTATTTCTCCTTAAAATAAATTTAGATTTTTCGTTTCAAAAGAAACTCGTTCAAATGTCATTCTACAATCATAAACCACATTATATTGCCACGTGGAAAATTAGGAAACACAAACTTCAGGATGAGACAGCAATTTATTCAAGGCAAGAACAAACTATGAATGATAAACAAAAGATAAGCAAAAAAGGGAAGTTTGCAGAGTAGAAAAATATAAACATAAAAAATAATACTCTGCTGCTAATAAAATAATAAATACTTTGCTACAATATTGTTGCGGATATAAATAAACCAAGGGCAAATTTGGGAATAATTAATTTATTATAAAGGTGGGTATTTACCTTTTAGTTCTCCAATAAAATTATATACAAGAGGTATTTATAGGGAGAGAGAGAGTCAGATGATATAATAACTTATTCCAAGGTAAAAATAACAAGAGTGGTCAGCCACCGTCCAGTTGTCCTTATTTGCCGATAAGATTCCGAGAACCCCTCACACCTGTCCTCCCGGAGTCCAGGGATGATTGACAGGTGTCCCAAGACAGGTGTAATAAGACCAAATATAAATAAATAAATAATGTGTGACATTTCGTTAACAGCGTTTTTATCATCTTCAGACAAAAGTACTTAACGTCACACACTATTTATTTATTTGAATTTCGTCTTTTTACCTTGTGTTTAACTTAATTTAATTCATTATTAGAGGTCTCAGAAATTATTCGTTTATGATACAAATATTTTTAAAATTTATATTATCTTCAATAAATTAGAATATAAAGTTATTTATATAATATAATATAATGCGTAATTCTCATTCTTGGACATTTTTATTTTTCCGTTCATCATTACTCTTCATAATTCATACTTTCATAATTCATCCCTAAGGTTAGAAATAATTGTTATTTCTCCCCTTAAAATAAATAGCGATTTTTTCTTCAAAAGAAACATGTGGCGACCACACTTTGCCTCAGCGAGCGCGAACTGGGACAAAGCTTCACTACAAATACGGGCAGTAGTGTGGCGGCCCCACTAAACCTCGGCAAGCGCGAGCTGGGAGAACACCTCACTACGCATGCGCGGGCGGCATCTCGGACTCTTGCCATGCGCGTCGTTCAACAACAAGGCTTGCTTCCAGCGCCCGTTACTTCTTTCCTCTCTTTATATAACGGGGTTTTAAATAAATTAATTTATTTTATAAAAATGATTATAATTTTATCAGCGGCCTTTCCACAAGCCACATCACCACACACGCAACCATCCCACATATATTTGCGCTAAAACTTGTCAAACGTCGTTTTACAATAAATTAGCTTCTAAACGTTCTTTATATAAACAAAATGTATTTATCAAATGTTTGATATGAAGAAACTCATTCACAGAAACCTGTGACATTTGTTTGACAAATATTTTTGTTATTAACTAATCAAATCAAAATAAATTTGGATATTTTATGAAACACTCTCACGTCGGGAATCGAACCCGGGCCTTCTGCGTGAAAGCCAGATATCCTAGCCACTAGACCACGTGGGATTATTGAACATAATTAAATTATTAATAGGCTGATCCCTTAATAGAATGTTAAAAAATCAATAAGCTTGAGGGATGAGTATCTTTAGCAAATAAATTTATTTCAAGCTTTCGGGCCTAACCGCCCTACGACAGGAAAATTACGCTACTCTGAGTACTTTGAGTAGAGTAATTTTCCTGTCGAAGGGCGGTTGAGCCCGAAAGCTTGAAATAAATTTATTTGCCAAAGATACTCATCCCTCAAGCTTATTGATTTTTTAACATAATTAAATTATATTACAATGCACTAGCGCGCCATCTGTTATGAAATTTAGAAACTATTTTTGACGCGTATGATACTTTTTGAAAATAAGTGTTATTTATATATTTATAATTGTATGTAATTCTGCTGTCCTCTCAAAGCTTATGTCCATAGTTCTTCTAAAATACCCATTCCAAGAGTCTTAAAACAGTATCACTATAAAAGAAAGATCGAAAAATGCAATATAACAGCGGTATGGTAGATTAAACTGGCGAAACTGCTGGGAGGGTTCACCACTGATGAACCAGACCCTCCCATTAATGTTTCCATTGCAGTAAGGTCAGTAGAAATCGTTTAATTTCAAAAAGAATCTTACGTGTCTAAAATAGTTTCTAATTTTCATGATTAAATTATAAATATAAGAAATATAATTAAATTATAAAGAATATATTTAAAAATTAGTTATTGATAGAGAATATCATTATAGTAAAAGGCAGAGAGAATATTAGATATTTATAAACAAAAATAAATGTATTATATAAATATGTATGATATGGTGCTCTTTGATTACATAAATACCCACAGTATGCATTATCTTAATCAAATTTGAAAGGTGAAGTACTTCTAAATATTAAAACATTCTATATACAGTTACGAGCGTCATTCCTCATCTCCTAATCAATCAGTCATCAGTTTTCATCTCTGTCACCGTTTGCTTTTTTTTTGGAATGGCGCCCTCCTATTGGTTGGCTACGGTCACGCCACCTTTGCCCCCCCCCCCCCCCCCCCCATCATGCCCCCCCCCCCACTCGCCTTTTCGTTTATGTAATGTATTTGTATTAGTATTTGAATCAAAACATTCAATCGGGTAAAACACGGGCGTTGCCCGGGTCATTCGGCTAGTAAAATATATGAATGGTCTCATCTATACAGATATCTTTTGTATTATAAATCACTTTATATAATATTTACGAACAGAGAAATGTATCCAGGGTAGCCTAGTGGACATGGCATCTGCCCGGTTAGCGGAACACTATGGATTTGATTACTATCCCTGGACACTTTATTTTCCCCCTCATCTCATTACTCTTCACAATTAATCCTTTTATACTTCATCCCTAAGGATAGGAATAGTCGTTATTTCTCCTTAAAATAAATTACGATTTTTCGTTCTGTAAAAAGAAACATTTGCGGTAAAACTTGTTGAACGTTTTTCTATTAACTTAATACACACAATTTAAAAAAAAGTGAAGTACTTTTAAATACTTAATTTTTAATTATTAATATTTAATTATTAATTTTTTAAAAGTTATAAATTTTTAAAGTTGTGCGGGACTTTTGGATCACCCTGTACTTTTGAATATTAAAGTATAATATATGAATGATCGCATCTATACATATATATTCAATTTAAAAAAAGATATATTACAAAAACGACTATATATAATAATAAATTGAGAAAAAAAGGTATTTCCTGATCATGGAATTGAAAGTTGCTAATGGCTTGCGCCATCTATCGGAATAAACTACTCGTTGATTATTTTTAATCGTTCCAGAATTAGCCAAATTCCGTTTCTTGATTAATCAAAAAAAAAAAAAAAGATAACCACGTGAGCAAATCAAATCCACGAATATCCACGTTTTAGTTGCCCGATCAGAAAATGCCCTTTTTCTTAATTTATTAACCTGTTCCAGGAAAAAAATAATTTTGTACTATTTTTCTCATAATAATAAATGTGATTAATATCAACACCTGACACCTTTTTATTTTTAATTTTTTCATATTATTTTTTAACTTGTTGAACGTATTTACGAAAGTTTGACCTTAAATACCCATATCTTGGTTTCTAAGGAAACCACTGAGTCAAAAATTTTTTTTGGTCACAGTAGTACAGCCTACTCCACGCTGACGAGCGCCAACAGCGCGAAACGCGTTCGTGGATGACTTTTCTTGATTTATCAAGAAATTAGGTTGGGCAAATATCAGGGAACAGGCTAAATCAATGTTTAGTTGATTTCTGTTCCACCAGATGGCGCTCTGCCTTCTGTAAAGCACATGTGCTCCTGGTCAGGATATGCTTTTTTTATTTTCAACAATTATAAATTTGTATAGAGGAGCTTTTAAAGTGTTTATATATATTATAAATAAGTAAGAATTCTGTTGATTTTTGATTATTTTGAGGATTATGCTATGGTAATGCAGTCGTGGTTAAAATCTTGAAAGAATAATAAAAATAGTTTTGATGAGTAGTGTTTTTAATTGAGTTAAAGGAATATAAAAACATAATTTGATAAAAGTACTGCCTGGTTTAAGGCGTAAGAATAAAAAATGAAAAACTTATTTACATAATATACAAACAGTTTGAGCCGGCCATCGAGAAACAACAACAATAGGGAAAAATCCCGGCATCTGGTGGTAGATATAAATAGAATATTTGAACCTATGAAATATAATTTTAAATAAAATATTATTTTATGACATATATATGTATTTTGTAGGGGATTACTTGTTAATTCCTCATAGGTTTTATTGTTTTGAAGTAGTTGATTGATTTTGGTGTCGTATTCTGCAGAATCCATAATGACAGTATTTTTACCCTTGTCTGATGGCGAAATAACGATTTCTTTGTTTTCTTTTAAGGATTTAATAGCTTTTCTTTCATTACGATCCAAATTATTTTTCTTCTGTAGGTTTAGATTTTTTATTGTAGGTATGATTTCGGTTCTTATCTTTGATTTATCCTCTTCAGACAGATTTTTTTTATTGAAGACTCTATAGATGCAAGCGTCCTAGGTATGTCAAGGGTTTGGGACGGAACAAAGTTCATGCCTTTCGATAGTAGCGATATAGTTTCTGGAGGAATGTATGTTTTGACAGATTGATAACATTAATGATTCCTTTTAAACATATATATGTATGTACCAAAAGGGGAATCTCTCGCTTCAATTGTGCACCAAAACGATATCACTGTTCATCACCCTAGTGAATAACCTCAC
Organism: Cordylochernes scorpioides; assembly: GCA_030710605.1. Classification (NCBI taxonomy): domain Eukaryota; kingdom Metazoa; phylum Arthropoda; class Arachnida; order Pseudoscorpiones; family Chernetidae; genus Cordylochernes; species Cordylochernes scorpioides. Next base: position 176,157,237 of record CP092863.1, on the reverse strand, counting down.
TTAGTGATAATAAAGAATAAGCCACAACGCCAGTTTTGGAAATTTCAAACAAAAAGCCAACCTGTGTCCAAGGGCTGAACCCGAAACCATGGTATACAGGTTGCTCTTTGTCTGAATAAAAAAAAAAAAAAAAAGGTGGTGTGGCTTATCCTTTATCATTGTAACGTCCTCGTATTTGTTGGTTGACGTTAATCAGCAAGAAGTACTTGGAAGTTTAAAAAGAAAAGTCTTTATTTCTTTCAGGCTAACATCAGATATAATATATTAATTATTAGACATAAGTTTACATGTGATATATATTACAATCAGTCAAAAGTCTACTGTACAAAGTACCATCAGTAATGTGCTCACTGATAATTTACTATATAGGCATGCCAGCTGCCATTACAATCATCACAAGTAAAGCTTTAAACTAGATTGATGTACAGTGATAATTAAAGGGAGAGGTACCTATTTTGCTACATGAATATCATCCTTCCGGTACTTTACGGTATGTATATACAAGAATGTATATTATGTTGCATTAGCGTGCCATCTGTTATCAAAATTCGAAACTATTATAGACGCTTATGATTCTTTTTTTTTTTAAATAAACAATTTCTACTGTCCTTACTGCAATGGAAAAATTAATGGGAGGGCCTGGCTCATCAGTGGTGAACCCTCCCAGCGGTTTCGCCAGTTTAATGTATATAAAACATATAAAAACATTTAGACGCATATGTTTCTTTCACTCATAAATCAAACTATAATGTTTTCATAGTTATATATAGATGACGAGTATTTCCTTATATTTAGAGCGCCATCTAGTGGAACAAAAATAAACTAAACGTTTATTTAACTTGTTCCGTGATATCTGGCCAGCCCAATATCTTGATAAATCAAGAAAAGTCAACCACGAACGCGTTTCAGGCTGTTAGCCCTCGTCAGTACCTCTAAGACTAAATTTTGGTCCTAGAGGCTTCCTGAGAAATCAAAAATGGGTATTTAAGGCCAAATATAATGGAACAAATTGAATAAACGTTTAGTTTATTTTTGTTTCACTAGATGGCGCTCTGCCATCTAGAAATTCTCATGTGAGCCTGGTCAGGATTTGCCTTTTTTTGTTTTTAATATGTAAATATTAGTTTTAAAGAAAATTTATATCTATATCTATTTGTAAATACCAGAGATAATTGTCACAGATTTAACTATATTTGTAAATATATTTATCATTATCTTTCTAACCTGAAAGGTTCCTAAAATATATTATTGAGCTCTTTTGGTACTTCGAATTATTTTTTCTTGTATAATATGTTTATAACTGTTTCTGTTTGAAAAATGTAAATCGACGCAATTATCCCTAGCCGGGATATCGCGTTTTGTGTGTTGAAATAAATAAATAAATATAAGAAATATTATATCAAACTTTAACTACACAAGTATAGAACAAAATCGCACTCGTAAATTTTGAAAACATAATTTGTATTTTATGTTAAAAAAATCAATAAGCTTGAGGGATGAGTATCTTTAGCAAATGAATTTATCGAAATAAATGTATTTGCTAAATATATACTCATCCCTCAAGCTTATTGATTTTTTAACATTCTATTAAGAGATTAACCTATTAATTATAATTTGTATTTTCTATCCTATAGTGTTGCACCAGGTTGCGGCTTGGCAGACTCTTCAACCTTGATTCTCTCCTGTGCTGGGTCTTGTATCTTACCAGAGCGTGTTTCAACCATCCTACAAATTTATATAAGTGGAGATAACTCTACTTTAAGTAGCCTCCAGAATTATTTATTTCTCACATCAAAAAGAGCAATGAAGCCACACAGTGTACCAAAATACAAATGGTAATTTTATAATACATAAATCTGTTTATAATACATATATTCTGTTTAATAAAATAAATAAATATGAAATATATATTTGTATTTAAAATATATAAAAAATAATATTACAAATTGAAATAAAATAGGTGCATTAGCCATGCTGCAATAATATATTGTATAAACTTTGAGTAATTTTTTCCTGTTTTTTCTCCATCTTTCTTGACCTATATTTTTAATTGGATCTACGAAAAATTACCCCGTCTGGGAAACCTGGAAAATTGAGTTAATTTATATTTTATTAAATTTCTAATATCTACTTAGTTTCTATCTACCTATATATAAAGATTTTCTTTTTTAAATAACGTAATTCTATTTCTAAAAATGGATATCAATATTTTTCTTATCCACCGAAAACTCGAGATTTTCTTCGTCAATTTGGGTTTCGTTACAATTTAACATTATCTTATAATTATGAAAAAGAATTCTCCTTATCATCAACTATTTAGATAGAACAAGCCATTAGCAATTTTCGGTTGCACGATAAGGAGATGCCTTTTATTTATTTATGTATCTTATCCCAGTACAATATCACATTTATACTATTTTTTCACATTATCTAAGATGTTTTATATTTTGAAGATTATTTCTTTATTGAAAGTTGGTTTAGAAAATAATATATATATATATATATATATATATATACATTACCAATAAATTAATATTTCATTAATATAGCTATATTTTTCCCAAATAGTTTTATATTTGTTTAAAACGACATTTGAAAAATTATCCCGCATGTGTTTCTTTTCGACGAAAAATCAAAATTTATTTTAAAGAGAAATAACGATTATTTCTAACCTTAGCGATGAGGTATGAAAGGATGAATTGTGAAGGGTAATGATAAACGTAAAAATAAAAGTGTCCAGGGATGGGAAAAAAATATTTTTTCCGTTTATCATTACTCTTCACAATTCATCTTTTCATACCTCATCGCTAAGGTTAGAAATAGTCGTTATTTCTCCTTAAAATAAATTTTGATTTTTCGTCGAAAAGAAACACATACGGGATAATTTTTAAAATGTCGTTTTACAATTACAAGCCGCATTATATTACACTGCGTGACATTGAAATGGAACACCAAGAAATAGTGGCCAGAAAATTATGCAAATTTCAGGGTAGACGCGCCTAACCGAGTTATGCAAATGATGTAAAATGAGCAGCTATCGTGCGCACATGGAGTAAGATATAAGGGAAGGAACTTGCAGAAAGGAAAGTATTCGTGTCGTTATTTCTTCAAGGAAAATCATTGTAGAAATTTTGTTCTTGTGTCAAAAGACACGTGTAATAACAGAGAATGCCAGGTCATCGTAAACGGAGGCAGTTCAAGCAGACAGACGCTTTTACGAGGGGCATGGTGATCGGACTGAAAAGGGCAGGTTGGTCCATACGTCAAATCGTAGCTGATACACGCCTTGGTGCGTCCACGGTGCACCGACTGTGGATAAGATGGTTGGAACAAGGAAATGTGGCAATTTATAGGAATGTCGGTGCAACCAAAGTGACGTCAGCACGTGTGGATCGGCGTATCCTTCGACAAGCAGTGGCGGCCCCACAAGCCACTTGTACCGCCATCCTGCAACATGTGCAAGACACCCTAGATCATTCCATCTCGACCAGAACCATTTCCCGTCGATTGGTTGCTAATGGCTTGCACTCATGCCGTCCGCTAAGAAGACTGCCATTGACCCCACCGAATAGGCGCCAACGTTTGGAATGGTGCCGGGCTAGATCGACGTGGATGACGGAATGGCACAGGGTCGTGTTCTCAGATGAGTCGCGTTTCTGCTTGTCCAGTGATAGTCGCCGTGTACGCGTGTGGCGTCGACGTGGAGAAAGGTCCAATCCGGCAGCAATTGTGGAACGCCCCACCGTGCGACAACGTGAAATCATGGTTTGGGGCGCAATCGCGTATGATTCCAGGTCACCTTTACTTCGTATTCAGGGCACTATGACGGCCCAACGATACGTTGATGATGTGCTGCGACCGGTGACACTCCCCTACCTTCAGGGGGTACCCAATGCTCTTTATCAGCAGGATAACGCCCGACCGCACACTGCTCGCATTAGCCAACAAGCTCTGCAAGATGTACAGATGCCTACCTGGCCACCGTACTCTCCTGATCTCTCACCAATCGAGCACGTCTGGGACATCATTGAACGCCGTTTGCATGCCTTGCCACAGCCGCGTTCAGAAGACGAACTGTGGCAAATGGTTGAGAGGGAATGGAGAGCCATCCCTCAGGACGCCATCCGTACTCTGATTGACTCTCTACCTAGACGTGTTGCTGCGTGCATCGCCGTCCGCGGTGGTCCTACTTGCTACTAAGCCGACGCCGTTCTCGCTCTGTATTATGACTATCATTTTGAAATAAAGATCACTTATTGTTCGTCCCTGTCTCTCTCTGTCTGCCGAGTTTCATCACTTTCTGGCCACTATTTCTTGGTGTTCCATTTTCAATGTCACGCAGTGTATATTGTATTACAGAGGGTGTTCGCACTTATAGGAAACAAGATTTATTATAAAATATTAAAAATTAACACCATATTTGAAATTTTTCAAATGTTCTATTTGAAAGCCTTTTTGTTTATTTACAGAACGGCACCTGATTTATACCACGATAGCAGACACTTTCTGATCATGGTCATACTCAAAAGATCCCATTCTTCCTTTACCACTTTCCAGAGACCTTCAATTGTCCTAGGGTGTTTCTTTCCAAGTGCTCTTTTAAGGCATCCAAAAATGAAAAAATCCATCGGGGCTAAATCAGGAGATTTTACAGGGGTTCTGTTCTTTGGAATAGTGTTGATTCCTGTTCTTTGCCTTAGATCTTCCAAATAAGCTTGGGTTGAAGATAAGGTATGACTTGTGGCGTTATCATGGTGAAACCAGACTTTGTTGCTCTTTTTTCCATAGATAGAGGGAATATCATTTGAAAATATAGGTTCTAAAATGTTGTTTTGATAGTATTCCGAGTTTATTTTGGCATTTCTTCCAAATTTTCTTATTTTTAATTTTCCTTCATATGATATACCGCATGCCACCATAAATCCTTTGGGGAAACTTTCGGCACATTCCTTCAACCAAATTGGCCTAGATTTTTCCACCCTTTTTTGATAGTATATAGCTCTTTTTCTGTCGCATTCGGTTAAATATACCCATGCTTCGTCATATGTAACAATAAATTTCCATCTATCAGCAGCCAAGAAATTTTCATGAAAATATCTGCTGATAGTGTGTCGCTGACGAATATGGCTCTGAAACAATTTGTGAACCGCATGTTTTTTTGTAGCTTTCAGGCCTAAATCTTTATTTATTATTTTTATTATTGTTGACACTGATGTTCCTATTTATTTGACTATATCTCTTTGTGGCATAGGATTTTCTTTTGTAATATATTTTTTCACTTTTTTGACAGTTGCAGGAGTTCTCACAGATATAGGGTGATAATCTTTTGTCCATTTCTCCGTAGGTGCTTTGAATTAAAACTTGATATTTTTGTCGTAAATAATATTATAAATACCTTTTTTAGAAATGTTTATATCATCTTGTTTGCATATTTTAATTTTGTCCAAATAGGTAAAATTAGCTCTGGAAAGTGGTAAAGGAAGAATGGGATCTTTTGAGTATGACCATGATCAGAAAGTGTCTGCTATCGTGGTAAATCAGGTGCCGTTCGGTAAATAAACAAAAAGGCTTTCAAATAGATTTTTGAATTTTTCAAATATGGTGTTAATTTTTAATATTTTATAATGAAACCTTTTTCCTATAAGTGTGAACACCCTCTGTATATTTTTTTAATTAAAATTTGTTTTGGCTATTAAAAAAGATATTTAAAAAATAGGTATCCAAGCGAGCTTCACGCGAATTACTGACATTTAAAAATGTGTTATTTGTTATTTACAGTAAAATTGATTTTACATTTTTCAAAATTTGCTTTATATTTTATTTTTTAAAGTACGGGAACTTTTTTATCTTACCGTGTATGTATTTCTACTGTCCTCAAAGCTTATGTCCATAGTTCATCTAAAATACCCATTCCAAGAGTCTATCATCAGTATCACTATAAAAGGAAAACCTGAAAATGCAATATAACAGCGGTATGGTGGATAATACTTTCAAAACCGTTGGAAGGGTTCACCACTGATGATCCAGGCTCTCCTATAATTTTACCATTGTAGTAAAGACAGTATAAAATTGATATATTTTTAAAATAATATATTTGTATTTGTGTTTTTAGTCGGTTATTGAATTATATATAATGAATTGTATATAGGTTGCTAAAATAATTTATTTTAGATTTTCTCTTCTGTTTGAGAAAACCATCGTTTCAGTTTTAATTGTGTTTTAGTCGGTTATTGAGTTGTATATAATGAATTGTATATAGGTTGCTAAAATAATCCATTTTAGATTTTCTCTTCTGTTTGAGAAAACCATCGTTTCAGTTTTAATTGTGTTTTAGTCGGTTATTGAGTTGTATATAATGAATTGTATATAGGTTGCTAAAATAATCCATTTTAGATTTTCTCTTCTGTTTGAGAAAACCATCGTTTCAGTTTTAATTGTGTTTTAGTCGGTTATTGAGTTGTATATAATGAATTGTATATAGGTTGCTAAAATAATCCATTTTAGATTTTCTCTTCTGTTTGAGAAAACCATCGTTTCAGTTTTAATTGTGTTTTAGTCGGTTATTGAGTTTTATATAATGAATTGTATATAGGTTGCTAAAATAATCCATTTTAGATTTTCTCTTCTGTTTGAGAATACCATCGTTTAAGTTTTAATTATATTTTTAGCCGGTTATTGAGTTATATATAATGAATTGTATATAGGTTGCTAAAATAATTTATTTTAGATTTTCTCTTCTGTTTTAGAATATCATCGTTTAAGTTTTAATTATATTTTTAGCCGGTTATTGAGTTATATATAATGAATTGTATATAGGTTGCTAAAATAATCCATTTTAGATTTTCTCTTCTGTTTGAGAATACCATCGTTTAAGTTTCAATTATGTTTTTAGTCCGGTTATTAAATTGTATAAAATGAATTGTATATAATCTAATAAAATGTATTTAGGCGCAAGTATCCCGAGCTGGGTTATCGCGTCCGATATGTCAAATAAAAATAATCATAGTCATAAAAAATAGTTCAAATTTCTTATTTTAATTGCGTATTTAATTTTCATTAGCATCTCATATATAAATTAATTAATTTTATAAATATTTAACCTTGAAATATTAAAATATTTAATCCTCTCTACTCTATAATATATTTGCGATTTTTCTCTAAGCATTTTTAAATGAGAGTTTGATTAATTTATTTTCCTTCTTTTTTGTTAGAATTTATTTATCAATTAATTATCCAGAATCAAATACTGTTCTTTATATTTTATCGCTTCAGTTTAGATTATTAAATCATATCCAAAAAAAAAAAAACACACAACCAAAAAGAAATAGATAAATTAAACAAAATGATATTGTCATTTAAAATGAATTCTCTTTGAAATCTATATGGTTTATTTTCAATTTAAATAGATATTCATTTATAATTAAAAAGGCATATATTGGATAAAAATATTATTTATGTTACCAATATTTCAGTTGGCTGAACGCCAACCTTTATCAAGGTATTATAACATTAATATGTGAAAAAATAGTACAAATGTGATATTGTACTGAGATAAGGTGCATAAATTATGAAAAAGACATCTCCTTATACAGCTTGGTACAGCTTGCACCACGCTGATGAGGGCCGACAGCCCGAAACTAGTCCGCGGTTAGTTTTTCTTGATTAATCAAGAATGGGTAATTGACCAATTCTTGAATAATTAGATATCAACGAGAATAGTTGATATTTATTCCGATAGATGGCGCAAGCCATCAGCAACTTTCAGCTGCACGATAAGGAGATGCTTTTTTCATAATATTAATGTGTCAACAACAAACTCAGCGCCACACTTTATTGTATATGATAAAAAGATTTACTGGCCGAAGTATTTCTGTTTTAAGAATCATTTGTTAATTTTATTCCAAATAATCAAGGAAGAGAATGAAGTATGTTAGCTATAAGATTTTTCAAAACGATTATCATTTTCAATGGTAGATTTTGACTTCTGTGAACATTGAATAATTGTAGATAAAAACATTTCTTATAATGCGCGCTTTCCTCTGTTATTTTTTCCACTTATTTGCTAATGTTGAGTGAAAAAAGATGGCAACTGACACAGGAAAAAAGAGAATCAATTATCGCAATAAATCAGGCAATCTTATGCAATCAAGCAGTCACCGTTAGGAGGAGATTAATGGATTCGCTGAATGTCGTGGTTTATTTGGATGAGGAAAGTGAAGACTAGAACGTGGCTGATTCCACACTCGTCTTTTCAGTGATACGCTAACCTATGCACGGTGGATTCTGTGGCTACTGGACATGTGTCGGTTCTGGAGGCTGTTGTTGGATTCTGTGCTGCCTGGAGTATAGGAGCTCCATCTATGCCTTCTTCCTATGGTGAATCTGTATAAAACCGGTGGTCTTAATAAAGTTGTTTGTTGATGTATAATTTATTCTCGTGGATATGTGTCGGACCTCGAGGCTGTTGTTATGTTCTGCGCGCTGCCTGGAACATAGGAGTTCTATCTATGCTTTCTTCCTACGGTAAATCTGTATATGACCGGTGGTCTTAATAAAGTTGTTTGTTAATGTATATTTTATTCTCGTGGACATGTGTCGGACCTGGAGGCTGTTGGGTTCTGCGCTGCCTGGAATATAGGAGTTCTATCTATGCTTTCTTCCTACGGCAAATCTGTATATGATAGATGGTCTTAATAAAGCTGTATGTGTGTATATACATATTAGCAAATAATTTTAAAAATAATATATTGAAAAGAAACTCATCCCTCAGCAAATTGCCTTATATTTATAATATCATGATGAATTTGATTTATTCAATAGGGAATCAATGATTTCGCTTATTTTCCTTTTTCTTTTATGTATCGAGGTTTCGGGCTAATACTCCCTTCAACACGGAGATCCTAGCTAGAGGTTGTACTTCTGGATCTCCGTGTTGAAGAGCATGTTAACCCAAAAGCGAGAGAAATAAAAGAAATGAAAAAAAAAAAAAAAAACAAACTCAGAATTTTTTTTTAATAAATCAAAGTGTAAAATCAGGAAAATATCTTTATTGCAATAAATATTGTTTATATAAAATGATGTCAATCATTTGGTTGTTTTGAGTAAATGAGCATTCAGTCTATGGTATTGTGGCAGTGATGGAGAATACAAGAAAATTAACTTTGAATCACATAATTGGTCTAATGAACAGAATTAAGGATGAGATACCTGACTTAGATGATTGACTTAGACCCAGAGCAGCAGCTTTACACACCCAAGATAGAGGACATTGCTGTGATGGAGATGTATGGAGATATCTGAGACTCTTCTTTGGACACGACAACAACAACAACAACAGAATTAAGGATGAGATACCTGATTATAGTCTTAAAAATAAAGAAAATAAAATATTACATATTTACATATCTACAGAATGAGCCAGCCAAGGAAAAACAACAATAGGTTTATATAGGGAAAGCTGCGACATCTAACGGTCGACTTTACAGTGTAGTTTGTTCTATAAAATATAATTTTAAAATAAAATAATTTTTAGATAACACACACACATATATATTAAAAATAAAGAAGGCATCTTCTGACCACGAGCACATGTGCTTTTTAGATGACAGAGCGCCATCTAGTGGAGCAAAAATAAACTAAACGTTTAATTAGCTTGCTCCGTGATATTTGGCCAACTCAATTTCTTGATAAATCAAGAAAAGCCATCCACGAACGCGTTTCGCGCTGTTGGCGCTCGTCAGCATGGAGTATATATATATATGAAAAATATATAAAAATATCAGCAGTTAATATTTAAAATCAAAAAGACATACCCTGAACGCTAACATGAGAATTATGGAAAACAAATGAGGAATCAAAGTATGAACAAATTGCTTCTGTGCCCTTAAAAAATAAATAAATAAATAAATAAACAGACGAGCGGTGACAACAAAATATAAAACTTCCTCAAGTTTTGTTAATGAGAGAAAGAGAGGGTATATATATATGTTGTAATATATTCCAATATATACTTATACCCCCATATGTAATATAGTGTAATATCAATACAAAATAATAAAGTTAGATTAAGTGACAGCCGGCGCCAGGACAGGAAAAGGTCCGAAAAACATGTCGGGTTACCAGGTGTGTCCCTTTCTTGCTCAAACAGATCAGTCCGCTTTGAGACACCATGATTGACAGACCCCCTGGACAGATCTCCCCTGACCGGTGTCGGCATCACTCTCTCGCCTTCTCTGTGGTGACATCCAACATGTCTTGGTCTTTTGTGTAATTTTCACGCCTGAAACCACTATGAACATTGTGGCCACAACGACTGCAACTACCAACATGCCATACTACAATCCCCAACAAAATTAATTACATTACAACATATACATATGTTATATAAAAATTATATTTTATATTAAGATTATAAATCCTAGAACAAATTACTCTGTTAAATCGACCGCCAGAGGTCGCGCTTTCCCTTTATATAACCCATTGTTGATGTTTCTCATTGGCCGTTTCAAACCTTTTGTAATTATGTAAAATAATATTTTGTTTCATTTATTCTACTCGCCTTAAAACAGGTAGTACTTTATCAAATTATGTATTTATGTTCCATAAGCTTAATTAAAAGTAAATCTGATCAAAACTATTTTTTATTATTCCCACGACTGCAAAACAGTGTCATAATGATCAAACAATCCACTTAAAAAAATTTAAAACCTTATCTCAACAATTCCAAAATAAATCAACAGAAAAAATATTTTTTTTTATATTGTAATATATATATTTATTATTTGATTTAATAATCTTATACATTTATCACAGCGCGCCTTATATTTATCAAATTTAATTTCAAATTTCTCTCTGAAATATTTTTATATGTAAATAAATATATTTTATTATAGCTAGAGCAAGTCATTTTATTGGAAGGAAATCTATAAAATTCTCATAAAATGGAATATCTAAAAGTTGGAAAGATGTAACTTTCTTTTATCACTTCTAGCTAAATTTTATCTCAGGTACATTATTTATTTGGAGACGTGGGTGTAAAATTTCATACTTCATTATGAAATATATATATATAATACTATATATATGTTATAATAAATTTAGGATGAAGGAAATATTGTTGTTGTTGTCGTGTCCAATGAAGAGCCTCAGATGTCTCCGTACATCTCTATCACAGCAATGTCCTCTATCTCGGGTGTGTAAAGCTGCAGTTCTGGGACCATGTCAATTTTCTGTTGTTGTTATCGTGTCCAATGAAGAGCCTCAGATGTCTCCGTACATCTCTATCACAGCAATCGCAATGTTCTATATCTTGGGTGTGTAAACCTGCTGTTCTGGGTCCATGTCAATTTTCTGTTGTTGTTGTCGTATCCAATGAAGAGCCTCAGATGTCTCCGTACATCTCTATCACAGCAATCGCAATGTTCTCTTTCTTGGGTGTGTAAAGCTGCTGCTCTGAGTCCATGTCAATTTTCTGTTGTTGTTGTCGTGTCCAATGAAGAGCCTCAGATGTCTCCATACATCTCTATAAACAATACTTAAAGTTACCCCGCATAAGTTTCTTTTTTGTGAAAAATCAATATTTATTTCAAAGATAAATATTTACTATTTCTAACTTTTTTGAATGAAGTATGAGAGGGTGAAAATATGAAGAGTAATGGCGAACGGAAAAATAAAAGTGTCCAGGGGCGGGAATTTTATTTTTCCGTTCGCCATTACTCTTCATATTTTCACCCTCTCATACTTCATTCAAAAAAGTTAGAAATAGTAAAATTTTCTCTTTGAAATAAATATTGATTTTTCACAAAAAAGAAACTTATGCGGTGTAACTTTAATTATAGTTTATAATCACTCGCCGCAGTCCTTTATAATACAACTCTATCACAGCAATCGCAATGTTCTCTTTCTTGGGTGTGTAAAAATGCTGTTTGGGTCCATATCAATATTCTGTTGTTGTTATCGTGTCCAATGAAGAGCCTCAGATGTCTCCATACATCTCTATCACAGCAATGTCCACTATCTTGGATGTGTAAAGCTGCTGTTCTGGGTCCATGTCAATTTTCTGTTGTTGTTGTTGTCGTGTCCAATAAAGAGCCTCAGATGTCTCCATACATCTATATCACAGCAATGCTCTCTATCTTGGGTGTGTAAAGCTGCTGTTCTGGGTCCATGTCAATTTTCTGTTGTTGTTGTCATGTCCAATGAAAAGCCTCAGATTTCTCCATACACCTCTATCACAGCAATGTCCACTATCTTGGATGTGTAAAGCTGCTGTTCTGGGTCCATGTCAATTTTCTGCAAGGCTGAGGCCATTGCTGGGCATGAGAATATGTGGGCAGGTTTACCTGGAGTTGGTATACATGAGTATTAAATGGAATTCAGTTGTTATATTTTGGAAGCTATTGTTATATCAAATATAACTATTAGAGGTCTAGTAATTGTGGATAATCATGATATTATTAATACAAAAAATAGCGCATAATCTATATATGATATGAAGATATCAAGACACAAATGTTTATTTTCACAAATAACACAAACTTCTACTGTCCTCACTGCGATGAAAAAAATATTGGGAGAGCTTAGCTCATCAGTGGTGAACCTTCCCAGCGGTTTCACCAATTTAATCCACCAGATTGCTTATTTAGAACTCTAATGCTGTATTCTATCATTCTGCTTATATATGTTACACTGAAAGGTGGAATCTTAGAAATCGTATTTAAGCAAACCCTGATAGCCAAGCCTCCCAATATTTTTTTTTTCCTCGCAGTAAGGACAGTAAAATGCCTATGTCCATAGTTTGCTTAAAAGCTTAGGTCTATAGTTTGCTTGAATAATATTTTTAAGAATCTACCATTCAGTGTAGCATATAAAAGCAGAATGATCCAATACAGTGATATGAACCAAGCGATAAGGAAGATGGGTGTCTTCTTATATAAAACGAGCACGAGCTTTCGGGTAAAAACCCTTCTACAGGCGGCCAAAAAAGGGGGTATCCATCTTGCTATGTGATAGCCGCCTGTAGAAGGGTTTTTACCCGAAAGCTCGTGCTCGTTTTATCTAAAAAGACACCCATCTTCCTTATCGCCTGGTTCATTTTAGAGTTTACTAGGGAGAGTTCTTTGCAATCCGATCCAATACAGTATTAGAGCTCTAAAGAAGCAGTCTGGTGGATTATATTGGTGAAACCGCTGGGAGGGTTAACCACTGATGAGCCAACTCTCCCAATATTTTTTCATCTCAGTAAGGATAGTAGAGATTCGATTTGTTTAGGAAAGGAAAAATTCGTATCTTGATGTTTTCATTAGTTATATCATGATGTTATATAAAATATGTTATCATATTTATTGATCATTTGTGAAAGAAATATCTGACGAGATGTGAAGAATAAAGAAATTAAAACATATTACGTATTCACATATCTACAAAAACTAGCCGAATGACCCGGGCAACGCCAGTGTTTTACCCGATTGAATGTTTTGATTCAAATACTATTTGTTACAATTATAAATTGGCGCCTTAATTAATTGCATATGTTAGTTAATAACTATAGCCTATGTGCTTTATCTGTCTATGTACTGTTGGCTTCCGTAGGCGTCTCTTACTGGTAAAAAGAAAGAGAGGATTCCATTTGATTATTATCTAATATATGCATTTATTTAGGGAGCGACCCGCTCCAACACAATAGTTAAATGGCGAGTGGGGGGGGGGGGGGAAGGTGGCATGACCGTAGCCAACCAATAGGAGGGCGCCATTCCAAACAAAAAGCAAACGGTGACAGAGTTGATTGATTAGGAGATTAGGAGATAAGGAATGACGCTCGTAACTGTATATAGAAATAATTGAGTAGGAAAGAAGAAAACAACAACAATTTGTTTATATTATGAAAAGCTGCGCTACCTTGAGGACGAATTTAGAATGTAGTTTGTTCTAGAATGAATGATTCATCGAATATTTTTCATATAACATATATATGTGATTAGTAAATCAAATTTATTTGCCATATATCGTTAAAATTTCACACATATAAATTTACTGGCAATGCGCTTCTTTTAAATATCATCAAACTAGAAGAATGACCCTGCTTCACCCGAGAAATCCCCCGAGTGAAGTATCCTTCATACTGAAAGTACATCAAAAATAAATAGTAGAAGTGCCATAGAATAGCAATACAGAAGAAACACATAAACTACAGGAAAAAAGTGTGTAATAACAAAAATTGTATTATATTAGTGATTTGATTTAATTATTTTTTTGCAATCCATTTAGTTGTTTCAAAATTAATATAGTTTGAATAAATGAGTTTTAAAAATTGTAAAAAAAAAATGCAGCGGCCGGGAATCGAACCCGGGCCGGCCGAGTGGCAGGCGAGCATTCTCGCCATTGAAATACCGATGCTTATAAGAAATGACCATATTTGGGCATTTATTCTATTCACAAAAGCAAAGGGTGACAGAATTGATTAAGAATTGTTGCTTGATGACTCTGATACTTGTATATTTTAATATTATCTCTACAGACCTTACTGCAATGATATAAGTTATTAAATGAGAGGGCTTGGCTCATCAGTAGTGAACCCTCTCAGCGGTTTCGCCAAATTAATCTCTAGACCGCTTTACTATTGTATTGGATTGGTCTTGTTATATATCCTGTATATACTATGGAAGGCAGCTTAGGGGTATTTAGTGAACTATAGACATAAGCTTATAGGTCTGTAGAGGAACATACATATAATTTCAAGGTATTGCATCGAGCAAAGCTCTTCCTTAAAATATGTTTTCATAACAAATATATATTAGTAAATTAAATTTAATTGCCATCTATCGTTAAAATTTCACACACATATAAATTTACTGGCAATGCGCTTCTTTTAAATATCATCATGATATTCAAAAGAAGCGCATTGCCAGTGAATTTATATGTGTGAAATATATATGTGATACTAGTGGAAATTATAAGATGAAACAATGTTTTTTTTTAACACTTCAATTATTAATTATATTTTCAAATATACCTTTGCCTAAATATTTGCCATAGTATGCATACAACTATAGTAGATAATCTTATGTGGACATTTTAATAAAGTAGTTAAATATATCAATATTTTATATTACAATACAATATAATGCGGCTTATGTAAAACGACATTTGAAAATTATCTTGCATGTGTTTCTTTTCAACGAAAAATCAAAATTTATTTTAAGAAGAAATAACGATTATTTCTAACCTTAGAGATGAGGTATGAAAAGATGAATTGTGAAGAGTAATGATAAACTTTATGTATTATTTACCAATGGAAAAATATGTCCAAGGTAGCTTAGTGGACATGGCATCTGCCCGGTAAGCGTAACAATGTGGGTTCGATTCCCATCCCTGGACACTTTATTTTTCCGTTTATCATTACTCTTCACAATTGTTTTTTCATACCTCATCTCTAAGGTTAGAAATAATCGTTATTTCTCCTTTATAATATTTTGATTTTTCGTTGAAAAGAAACACATGCGGAATAATTTTCAAATGTCGTTTTATATCAATCATTCTTTCAACGATAAACTTGACTTTCCGAATATTTTTCTCTTTGCAATAGAAACAGAATAGTTAATTGGTTCTCTAATTAGAATTATAACTCGAATCCTAAATATAGATGAATTTATTAAATACATTAATAAATATTAAAATGATTATACAGTTTATTCAATATATCCTGTATGCCTTCTATCAATAACTTATGGTATAATGAACAACACTTGGAGCTCACCAAATATTTTACCTGTCACAACTTGTTTGTTCATTATAATTTAATATTTCACAACTTGTACAGGACCTTGATGGCTATTAACGTCTTTAAACAATTTCCGCCAAGTTTCTCCTTGTTTTCATTCTTCAGCATTTACTTCATAGCTTTATCATATATTCTTCAATTTATTATATATTTATTAATTTTTATTTTTACTTAATATCACGGGATTTTGGAACAGCGACCCTTTAAATTGCTACTTCTGCAATGTTGGCATCCAAGACAATTTGGTCCACTATCTATTCAATTGCCCATTCCTACATGAAAAGAGACTGGAAATTCGCGAAATTTCGGAGCTAGCTCACTACAATGAACAACATGTATATAAAATATTTAATGCTCTCCCGCTGGATAAAGCATTTGTTTATAAATATTTTAAATTTTTCAAGGCGATTGATAAAATGAGAGAAGAGGTGCTCAACTCCACAGACAACGGCTGATTGCTCCCCCTCTCCTCTGGATTGCTTTTCCTCCTCACTCATGTACATATATAACCTTCAGGGGAATCCCCTTGTAAGACAATAGTGTCTTAATAAAGGTTTTTGTTGTTGTTGTTGTACTTAATCCTAGTACATGTGGTATGGGCCATAATATTCATTGTGAGTAGAAGTTGGCGACTGCTTTTACTGTAAGTGTACCACATGTCTACACATGGTACAGGCCATGATAATTATGGTTGGTAGAAGTTGGTGACTAATTTTACTGAAGGTTCACTACATGTCTACGCATGGTACAGGTCATGATAATCATGGTAGGTAGAAGTTGGTGACTGCTTTGTGTTGACTGCACATGTCTACACATGGTACAGGCCATGATAATTATGGTTGGTAGAAGTTGGCGAATGCTTTTACTGTAAGTGTACCACATGTCTACACATGCTACAGGTCATGATAATCATGGTAGGTAGAAGTTGGTGAGTGCTTTTATATAAGTGTACCACATGTCTACAGATGTGAAAGAATTTCGACTTTGCACTTACAAATGTGCCAGAGCTCTCGTTTGGTTACTTGCACTCGCTGGTGGGGTTAGATATTTGTAATAATCGGGGGCCATTGGAGCATATTTGTGTGCCCAATGAGAGATTCAATACCGGGTCGTAGCGGTCTAAAACCAACGGATTAGACTATCTTCATACATAATGTCTATGAATATATTATCAATATGGTGAATACACACATATGAACTATTTTAATTTAATACATTATGTATATTATAGATAAATACTATAACTGCAACCCCAAACCATATCATTGATTTTATTAGTTCATCCATTGATGAGCTCTACTCATCCCAAGCAGTAATCATCAAAAAGCTCTACAAGTTTTACACCCATACCTTGCTTTGCGTCGGGGTTACGTTCCAAAAAAAACACGACGCTAATTGAAACGACGCAAAGTGGAAATATGTGAAGGCGCAATCAAAAACAAAGATTTTGCCATATTTTAGGAAAAAATATTCAAAAAAAATTTAAAGACTCGAATCCAAAACAACGCTACATCGAATATCTAACGACGCACAGTGAAAATCAGTAAAAATTAAGCAACGACGCAACTTCGAAAAGAACGCATAAAAAAAGCGACGCAAAATGAGGTATTGGTGAATATTATAATATGATTGGGTGTTGATAAGAGATAGAAAATAAGGTATATACTAGACAATCATGGACAAAACAAAAGGAAGTTTATTATTTCGAAGTGGCCAGTAATAAGTTTTTATTGAGAAGACATTGGCAAATTTGCCACATTTGGTTAACTCGTGTGTCTTCAATAAAGGTCACTAGGGGGAAGTGAAGACAGGTAGTTACCACCTTGTACAAGTAGATACAAGAACGTAGAGGTACGGCGGAGGTTAGAGAGGGAAGTAGAGACAAGTAGTTACCACCATGTACAAGTAGATACAAGAACGTAGAGGTACGGCGGACGTTAGAGAGGGAAGTGGAGACAGGTAGTTACCACCATGTACAAGTAGATACAAGAACGTAGAGGTACGGCGGAGGTTAGAGAGGGAAGTGGAGACAGGTAGTTACCACCATGTACAAGTAGATACAAGAACGTAGAGGTACGGCGGAGGTTAGAAAGGGAAGTGGAGACAGGTAGTTACCACCATGTACAAGTAGATACAAGAACGTAGAGGTACGGCGGAGGTTAGAGAGAGGGAAGTGGAGACAGGTAGTTACCACCATGTACAAGTAGATACAAGAACGTAGAGGTACGGCGGAGGTTAGAGAGGGAAGTGGAGACAGGTAGTTACCACCATGTACAAGTAGATACAAGAACGTAGAGGTACGGCGGAGGTTAGAGAGAGGGAAGTGGAGACAGGTAGTTACACCATGTACAAGTAGATACAAGAACGTAGAGGTACGGCGGAGGTTAGAGAGGGAAGTGGAGACAGGTAGTTACCACCATGTACAAGTAGATACAAGAACGTAGAGGTACGGCGGAGGTTAGAGAGAGGGAAGTGGAGACAGGTAGTTACCACCATGTACAAGTAGATACAAGAACGTAGAGGTACGGCGGAGGTTAGCGAGGGAAGTGGAGACAGGTAGTTACCACCATGTACAAGTAGATACAAGAACGTAGAGGTACGGCGGAGGTTAGAGAGAGGGAAGTGGAGACAGGTAGTTACCACCATGTACAAGTAGATACAAGAACGTAGAGGTACGGCGGAGGTTAGAGAGGGAAGTGGAGACAGGTAGTTACCACCATGTACAAGTAGATACAAGAACGTAGAGGTACGGCGGAGGTTAGAGAGAGGGAAGTGGAGACAGGTAGTTACCACCATGTACAAGTAGATACAAGAACGTAGAGGTACGGCGGAGGTTAGAGAGGGAAGTGGAGACAGGTAGTTACCACCATGTACAAGTAGATACAAGAACGTAGAGGTACGGCGGAGGTTAGAGAGAGGGAAGTGGAGACAGGTAGTTACCACCATGTACAAGTAGATACAAGAACGTAGAGGTACGGCGGAGGTTAGAGAGGGAAGTGGAGACAGGTAGTTACCACCATGTACAAGTAGATACAAGAACGTAGAGTTACGGCGGAGGTTAGAGAGGGAAGTGGAGACAGGTAGTTACCACCATGTACAAGTAGATACAAGAACGTAGAGGTACGGCGGAGGTTAGAGAGGGAAGTGGAGACAGGTAGTTACCACCATGTACAAGTAGATACAAGAACGTAGAGGTACGGCGGAGGTTAGAGAGAGGGAAGTGGAGACAGGTAGTTACCACCATGTACAAGTAGATACAAGAACGTAGAGGTACGGCGGAGGTTAGAGAGGGAAGTGGAGACAGGTAGTTACCACCATGTACAAGTAGATACAAGAACGTAGAGGTACGGCGGAGGTTAGAGAGAGGGAAGTGGAGACAGGTAGTTACCACCATGTACAAGTAGATACAAGAACGTAGAGGTACGGCGGAGGTTAGAGAGGGAAGTGGAGACAGGTAGTTACCACCATGTACAAGTAGATACAAGAACGTAGAGGTACGGCGGAGGTTAGAGAGGGAAGTGGAGACAGGTAGTTACCACCATGTACAAGTAGATACAAGAACGTAGAGGTACGGCGGAGGTTAGAGAGAGGGAAGTGGAGACAGGTAGTTACCACCATGTACAAGTAGATACAAGAACGTAGAGGTACGGCGGAGGTTAGAGAGGGAAGTGGAGACAGGTAGTTACCACCATGTACAAGTAGATACAAGAACGTAGAGGTACGGCGGAGGTTAGAGAGGGAAGTGGAGACAGGTAGTTACCACCATGTACAAGTAGATACAAGAACGTAGAGGTACGGCGGAGGTTAGCGAGGGAAGTGGAGACAGGTAGTTACCACCATGTACAAGTAGATACAAGAACGTAGAGGTACGGCGGAGGTTAGAGAGGGAAGTGGAGACAGGTAGTTACCACCATGTACAAGTAGATACAAGAACGTAGAGGTACGGCGGAGGTTAGAGAGGGAAGTGGAGACAGGTAGTTACCACCATGTACAAGTAGATACAAGAACGTAGAGGTACGGCGGAGGTTAGAGAGAGGGAAGTGGAGACAGGTAGTTACCACCATGTACAAGTAGATACAAGAACGTAGAGGTACGGCGGAGGTTAGAGAGGGAAGTGGAGACAGGTAGTTACCACCATGTACAAGTAGATACAAGAACGTAGAGTTACGGCGGAGGTTAGAGAGGGAAGTGGAGACAGGTAGTTACCACCATGTACAAGTAGATACAAGAACGTAGAGGTACGGCGGAGGTTAGAGAGGGAAGTGGAGACAGGTAGTTACCACCATGTACAAGTAGATACAAGAACGTAGAGGTACGGCGGAGGTTAGAGAGGGAAGTGGAGACAGGTAGTTACCACCATGTACAAGTAGATACAAGAACGTAGAGGTACGGCGGAGGTTAGAGAGAGGGAAGTGGAGACAGGTAGTTACCACCATGTACAAGTAGATACAAGAACGTAGAGGTACGGCGGAGGTTAGAGAGGGAAGTGGAGACAGGTAGTTACCACCATGTACAAGTAGATACAAGAACGTAGAGGTACGGCGGAGGTTAGAGAGAGGGAAGTGGAGACAGGTAGTTACCACCATGTACAAGTAGATACAAGAACGTAGAGGTACGGCGGAGGTTAGAGAGGGAAGTGGAGACAGGTAGTTACCACCATGTACAAGTAGATACAAGAACGTAGAGTTACGGCGGAGGTTAGAGAGGGAAGTGGAGACAGGTAGTTACCACCATGTACAAGTAGATACAAGAACGTAGAGGTACGGCGGAGGTTAGAGAGGGAAGTGGAGACAGGTAGTTACCACCATGTACAAGTAGATACAAGAACGTAGAGGTACGGCGGAGGTTAGAGAGGGAAGTGGAGACAGGTAGTTACCACCATGTACAAGTAGATACAAGAACGTAGAGGTACGGCGGAGGTTAGAGAGGGAAGTGGAGACAGGTAGTTACCACCATGTACAAGTAGATACAAGAACGTAGAGGTACGGCGGAGGTTAGAGAGGGAAGTGGAGACAGGTAGTTACCACCATGTATAAGTAGATACAAGAACGTAGAGGTACGGCGGAGGTTAGAGAGGGAAGTGAGACAGGGTAGTTACCACCGATGCACAAGTAGATTCAAGAACGTAGAGGTACGGCGGAGGTTAGAGAGGGAAGTGGAGACAGGTAGTTACCACCATGTACAAGTAGATACAAGAACGTAGAGGTACGGCGGAGGTTAGAGAGGGGAAGTGGAGACAGGTAGTTACCACCATGTACAAGTAGATACAAGAACGTAGAGGTACGGCGGAGGTTAGAGAGAGGGAAGTGGAGACAGGTAGTTACCACCATGTACAAGTAGATACAAGAACGTAGAGTACGGCGGAGGTTAGAGAGAGGGAAGTGGAGACAGGTAGTTACCACCATGTACAAGTAGATACAAGAACGTAGAGGTACGGCGGAGGTTAGAGAGGGAAGTGGAGACAGGTAGTTACCACCATGTACAAGTAGATACAAGAACGTAGAGGTACGGCGGAGGTTAGAGAGGGAAGTGGAGACAGGTAGTTACCACCATGTACAAGTAGATACAAGAACGTAGAGGTACGGCGGAGGTTAGAGAGGGAAGTGGAGACAGGTAGTTACCACCATGTACAAGTAGATACAAGAACGTAGAGGTACGGCGGAGGTTAGAGAGGGAAGTGGAGACAGGTAGTTACCACCATGTACAAGTAGATACAAGAACGTAGAGGTACGGCGGAGGTTAGAGAGGGAAGTGGAGACAGGTAGTTACCACCATGTACAAGTAGATACAAGAACGTAGAGGTACGGCGGAGGTTAGAGAGGGAAGTGGAGACAGGTAGTTACCACCATGTACAAGTAGATACAAGAACGTAGAGGTACGGCGGAGGTTAGAGAGGGAAGTGG
Source organism: Cordylochernes scorpioides (assembly GCA_030710605.1). Taxonomy (NCBI): domain Eukaryota; kingdom Metazoa; phylum Arthropoda; class Arachnida; order Pseudoscorpiones; family Chernetidae; genus Cordylochernes; species Cordylochernes scorpioides. The sequence continues at coordinate 176,135,556 of CP092863.1, read as the reverse complement.
AGACAGGTAGTTACCACCATGTACAAGTAGATACAAGAACGTAGAGGTACGGCGGAGGTTAGAGAGGGAAGTGGAGACAGGTAGTTACCACCATGTACAAGTAGATACAAGAACGTAGAGGTACGGCGGAGGTTAGAGAGAGGAAGTGGAGACAGGTAGTTACCACCATGTACAAGTAGATACAAGAACGTAGAGGTACGGCGGAGGTTAGAGAGGGAAGTGGAGACAGGTAGTTACCACCATGTACAAGTAGATACAAGAACGTAGAGGTACGGCGGAGGTTAGAGAGGGAAGTGGAGACAGGTAGTTACCACCATGTACAAGTAGATACAAGAACGTAGAGGTACGGCGGAGGTTAGCGAGGGAAGTGGAGACAGGTAGTTACCACCATGTACAAGTAGATACAAGAACGTAGAGGTACGGCGGAGGTTAGAGAGGAAAGTGGAGACAGGTAGTTACCACCATGTACAAGTAGATACAAGAACGTAGAGGTACGGCGGAGGTTAGAGAGGGAAGTGGAGACAGGTAGTTACCACCATGTACAAGTAGATACAAGAACGTAGAGGTACGGCGGAGGTTAGAGAGGGAAGTGGAGACAGGTAGTTACCACCATGTACAAGTAGATACAAGAACGTAGAGGTACGGCGGAGGTTAGAGAGGGAAGTGGAGACAGGTAGTTACCACCATGTACAAGTAGATACAAGAACGTAGAGGTACGGCGGAGGTTAGAGAGGGAAGTGGAGACAGGTAGTTACCACCATGTACAAGTAGATACAAGAACGTAGAGGTACGGCGGAGGTTAGAGAGGGAAGTGGAGACAGGTAGTTACCACCATGTACAAGTAGATACAAGAACGTAGAGGTACGGCGGAGGTTAGCGAGGGAAGTGGAGACAGGTAGTTACCACCATGTACAAGTAGATACAAGAACGTAGAGGTACGGCGGAGGTTAGAGAGGGAAGTGGAGACAGGTAGTTACCACCATGTACAAGTAGATACAAGAACGTAGAGGTACGGCGGAGGTTAGAGAGGGAAGTGGAGACAGGTAGTTACCACCATGTATAAGTAGATACAAGAACGTAGAGGTACGGCGGAGGTTAGCGAGGGAAGTGGAGACAGTTAGTTACCACCATGTACAAGTAGATACAAGAACGTAGAGGTACGGCGGAGGTTAGAGAGGGAAGTGGAGACAGGTAGTTACCACCATGTACAAGTAGATACAAGAACGTAGAGGTACGGCGGAGGTTAGAGAGGGAAGTGGAGACAGGTAGCTGTCCCGGAGATCAATGCCACCAGCAACCCAGCCCGGCAGCCAACTACCTGGGAAAGCGCCATTAATTTCTCCCAGGTTTTCTCTCCCTTCTTGAAATAAATTCTTTCTGTTTATCATCAGAGTGGGAGCTAACCTCAGATACTATCTCAACACTATTGATTCTACCAAATTTCACAGTAAATATACAATTCACCCAACATTTAACTCTCATTATTGTCTATCAAATCATCAAGAATTTTCATATTCACAACATAATGCCAAAAATAATTGGAAAACATTAGAATCTTCCAGTTTTACATTCATATATCAGTAATCTTGTTCTTCAACAAATTTTCGAAAATATTCCAAAAATATTTTTAATAACACCTACCTAGAAAATAGAAATTGAGATTGCAATTACTTTATTATATCGTATATGTTGTAACAAAAGAAATATGAAATTTTGACGTGTATATTTATTTTTAAAATAAAACAATTTCTACTGTTCTTACTGCAATATGATATATCAATGACAGGATTCACTATTGATGAGCCAGGCCTTCCTATCATTTTATCAATGCAGTAAGGGCTGGAGAAGAAAATATTTTCATTCTAAAAATAAACACATACGGATCAAAAATGAATATAAATTTATTATAACAGATTGTACTATAACGCATCATATTTTTATTGTATTATATATGTATTGAATAATCTGAATAAATAAGATAATATATTTTCTAAATATTTACGAAAATTCGAAACTAATTTAGAAGCGTATGATTATTTCAAAAATAAAACAATATTTACTGCCTTTACTGCAATGGAAAAATTAATGGTTAAGTTTTTTTTTTCGTTCCAAAAATCATTTGCGGTAAAGCTTGTCAAATGTCGTTTTATAAAGTCATATATTAGATTATAAAGGCCATATCAACAATAATTGTTAATCATCATATCGCTAATCTATGTACGTTGGATTCTGTGGCCACTGGACATGTGTCGGACCTGAATGATGTTGTTGGGTTCTGTGCTGTCTGGAGTATAGAAGCTCCATCTATGCTTCCTCATTGTGGTGAATCTGTATAAAACCGGTGGTTTTAATAAAGCTATGTGTATGGATTAGAGCGTTTATATATATTTCTGAGTCATTATAGTTGGTAAAGTAATATATTTCATAGAAAAAAAAGCGGCGATAGAAGAAGAATATCTTATACGTACTTTGTTAGCAAGCTTTCGGACGCATGCGTCTTTTTAGTCAACATAAAGCCTGTAGAAGGACGTCCGAAAGCTTGTTAAAAAAGTTCGTATAAGATTCTCCTCTTTTATCGAAGCCTTATTTTTCTATTTTAATCGATTTAGTCTATTAATATATTTCTTGTTCAGAGAAACTGATAACATTGAGATGTAGCAATAAGGAATATGTGATAACTTGAGATATACATCACACCCAAATTATGCTTCCGAATCTACGCTAAAGATTAAGAAAGATCACGTCTAACTTGTGGTCTTAATTAAGCTGTATGTGTGTAGCTGTGTATTTTATTAGAATATAAATCGGCATAAAACCGGAATAAGTCATAATCATGCTCTTGAGCAGCTTAATTGCAAGGAACGCAAGAACTCCATCAGAACCCTCTATGAAACGTACATGCCAGGTGCAAAATGGAAGAACTTTGGGAAATTGCGCGAGGCATGGGCTTATTATTTGAATCAACTCTAAAACAGCAATAAACCCTGTTGTCCTAATAAAGCTGTATATTATAAAATGAATAGAGCTTCTAAGGCTATGCTTCTTTTTCAACTTTTTTTTATTTTCAAGCTTTCGGACTTGTCAGTCCTTCAACAGAAGTATCACGTTAATAAATGGATGATATATACTATTTTTATATACAAATTATTGTTTACATATTTTATATATTTATGATATTGCAAGGGGAGAAAAATATATTACATACTTCGTGTGTTATATGTGTATGTGTTAATCAGTATATGTTTTTATGCTTAATATTATTTGTTAACATATTGGAGGTGTAAGACAAATATATTGTCAAGTAGCTCTACAACCCCAGTCACACGAAGCTCCATGGGACACCTGTAAATCATCACTGGACTCCAGGGGACAGATGTGAGGGGTTCTCGGAATCTTATCGGCAAATAAGGAAATCGAGACGCCTCGATGGCAAAACACTCTCATTATTATTATCTTTACCTCTTGGGATAAGTTATATTATCTCTCTTCCTATAAATACCTCTTGTATATAATTTTATTGGAGAATTAAAAGGTAAATATACCTTATAATAAATTAATTATATCCAAATTTGCCCTTGCTCTATTTATCTCCGCGACAATAGTAAGGCAGGAGGAACACCTGAATTCAGACAATAACTCTGAAAGATACACTCATAGATAATACTTATGGAAGTTGTACCTTTTACCATGTATATCAAGATTCAGACAATAACTCTGAAAGATACACTCATAGACAATACTTATGGAAGTTGTACCTTTTAGCATGTATATCGGGATTCAGACAATAACTCTGAAAGATACACTCATAGACAATACTTATGGAAGTTGTACCTTTTAGCATGTATATCGGGATTCAGACAATAACTCTGAAAGATACACGCATAGTCAAAATTCAAGGAAGTTGTACCTTTTTTCCGCGAAATTATTAAGGCAGGAGGAACACCTGAAAGGTTTACGTAATCCCATCATATTGATCCCAGAGGGGTGAAGCAAAATCCTAGCAAAGATTGATGACTCTTTTATTCTCTAAAAATTACCATTAGCGACAACAACACGTGAAAATTGTCAAACTCTAATTGGAATTTATCAAATTGTGGTGTTAATGAGAATTTTAAGTCGCCGATAATAAGAAGAGATGTAATTAATTGTGAGGAGATATTGATGGGTCTCGTTAGTGGAGCTGAGGAGATAGATTGTGGCCTGTCATTACAGCCTTCTAGCTCTCTATATACATCTCACTCTTCCCTAGGTATTTCATTTTATTGAGGGGAGACATACTCTACGCATTCCTTTATTTATTTACTGCCGTTATAGCTATTTTCTTTATATAAACCTTACTAAATTAATTATTATGGATATCAATATGTATATATTCTTGGACAAAACTTAAGGAAGTTGTACCTTTCAGCATGTATATCGGGATTCAGATAATAACTTTGAAAGATACACTCATGAACAAAACTTAATGAAGTTGTACTTTTTAGCATGTATATCGGGATTCAGACAATACCTCTGAAAGATACACTCATGAACAAAACTTAATGAAGTTGTAGCTTTTAGCATGTATATCGGGATTCAGATAATAACTTTGAAAGATACACTCATGGACAAAATTTAAGGAAGTTGCACCGTTTAGCATGTATATCGGGATTCAGACAAAAACGCTAAAAGATACAATCATTGACAAAACTTAAGGAAGTTGTACCTTTTAACATGTATATCAGAATTCAGACAATAACTCTGAAAGATACACTCATGGACAAAACTTAAGGAAGTTGTATCTTTTAGTATATATATCGGGATTCGGACAATTATTCTGGAAGCTACACTCATGGACAAAACTTAAGGAAGTTGTACCTTTTAGCATGTATATCGGGATTCATACAATAACTCTGAAAGATACACTCATGGACAAAACTTAAGGAAGTTGTACCTTTCAGAATGTATATCCGGATTCAGACAAAATCCATGAAAGATAACAAAACTTAAGGAAGTTGTACTTTCTAGCATGTATATCGGGATTGAGACAATAACTCTAAAAGATGTAACATTGTTCCTTATTGAAGACACACGAGATAACCATGTAAACTTGATTCACTCTGTCTCTTTTAAAATTAATGAACAGACGACATTAAAGACCTTCTACATTCTTTAGTTTTGTCTATGAGTGTATTCACATCTCCGAAGTTTTTACTTGATTGAGAGCAGGTTACTCCAACATTCCTTACTATATTTACTGAAAATATAGCTATTTATAATCATATAAACCTTATTAAATACAATTTCATAAATATCAATATGTATGTGTACACACTCATCGGCAAAACTTAAGAATATTTTATTAATTTAGCATGTATATCGGGATTCAGACAATAACTCTGAAATATATTTGATACACCGTGCCTTTATTAAAGAGACATGATATAATCATGTGTGAACATAAATTCCTCTATCACTTAAAAAAAAAAAACAGACAAATGGTAACATAAAATACGTTTAACTTCCTTAAGGTTTATAGATGGAATATATTCCGGGAGTAAATTGATCCATAGAAGCATAGTGCGCCTCTCCCGTTAAAAAAAAACTTAAATGGCGACAGGTTTTGACGTTTACTTTGACGGGAGAGGCGCCCTATGCTTCTATGGATCCTTAAGGTTTGTCCATGAATGTATATATACACACATCTCCAAGGTATTTTACTTATTGAAAAAATCTATACCCTACATTCCTTTCTGAATATACTCCAAATACAGCTATTTAACAACAACAAAAGCCTTTATTGAGGACCTCACGTCCTATACAGGATTCGCCAGTTTACAGAGTAATTGAAGAGAAGAGAACTAAGAATACAGAGAGAAACCTATATGTAGTAGGTATAGTATAGTATTTTCTACACTGTAACTATATACAACAACAGCAACAAGCCTTTTACTGGAATCAAAGTCTCATACAGGATTCGTCATTCTAGTCCTGACAAAGATTATTTACATATAATTATTTACATCAATTAGATTATGTATATAGCTTCCTCTTCTCTTCAGCCGTCTTCCAAAATTTGAACAACGCAAACGCTCCAGCTCTGTTTCTCACCACCTCCTTCAACAGGAGCTCCAAAGAGAGTCCCTCAAGGCCTATTTCACTAAGGAGCACTTCTCGTTCGTCTTTCAGCCCCATACATGAGAGTATATGGTGATGTAGCCCCGGCTCCATCAAATACAGCTATTCATATTCATATATTTTTTTAAAATAAAATTTATCACCATCAATACCTATATTTCAAAATTAGAATTATTGTATACGTCAATAGACTTTTATTTAGTATTACAGTCGAACTTGGATAA
>CP092863.1:176090849-176129115 GCA_030710605.1 Cordylochernes scorpioides | reverse complement strand
ATTTTCTCAGAATATATTGTTTTTTGAAAGTTTTTGTCCGCTCTATATCTAACATATTTATTAGAATATATTTTCATAACAACCTATTTTCTCAATTCCTTCAATACAATATCAATATTCAGACACTCACTTGAAGTGAAGAACCATTTTTTAAAAATGAATTTGAGTGTCATCTATCGATAAAATCTGCAAAATTAATAATTTTGGTAATGTAGATAGATATAAAAAGTAATTCGTTGTCAAATAACTATTTCAATGAGAATGATAATTCTTAATCATACACACTTCATAATTAGAATTTTTATATATATTGTTACTCATATATATATATATAGAGAGATAGTGAGAGAGAGAGAGATAGTGCAATCCATATTTAAATAATTAGCTAATAAAAAAACATATATTGGATTGAATAAAATATTTATTTGCCAATATTTTGGTTGACTGAACGTCAACCTTTGTCAAAGCATTACATGTTTGTATAAAAAAACTTACTCTACATCTCCTACTTTCTTTGTATTTTTTAAAATCTTATTTCAACTTTGTAATTATAACACTATGTAGCGCTGAGTTTGTTTATACAAAAATGTAATGCCTTGACATATTGACAAATAAATATTTTATTCAATCTAATATATGTATTTTTACTATCATATATATATAAATATAACGATATTTTATCTCATAATATTAAATCATTATCCATGGTAAATCATAGCTATTGATTTTAAATAACGCTAAACTTTCTCTCTAATCCCAAAAGCTTTGTATTCAACTATACAAAATTCTATTGTCGCCTTTCTTTCGAGAAATTATAGACTGAATAATTTTTCTCTTCAATTTCCATATAGACTATGATATATAAACATATAGGCATTATACAATAGAATAACAGTGATAGGAAAATAGAAAGAAGAAATACAATATTCTGATGAAATCAATAAAAAGTATATCAAATTGAAAAATGGCACAAACCCTCTATAAAATTTATAAGGAATGATAGAGCCACGATTGTTGGAAATATTTCATAATTTTTGTCATCTTTCTTTTAGATTGGTCGATGGAGTTTTATATCAATATAGATTGCTCTTTTTGACTTGGAGCTATTTTATCATATAAACTCCAATTTACTCGAAAGTCACATACCTTTATTATCAGCGCTTCAAAGCAAAATATTTTGAAAATAGAGCAATCCATAAATATATCTTTGATTAAAAAGGCATATATTAGATCAAAAAATCATTTATTTTTTCAATATTTAAGTTGGCTGAACGTCAACTTAAATATTGGAATTCCTAATAATATTTTTTTATCCAATATATACCTTTTTAATTAATTAAAAAGCAAAATATATGTCAATGTAATAATAATATAATATTTTATTAACTTAGAGGATAAAATACCGTCTGTATGTAAAATTGGAAGTTGAATAATCTTATGCTTTTGCTTTGTTTTAAAAATGAATCGATTTTGGTTCCATATGCTTAAATTGAATATTAAACCTTAGTTCTACATATTTTATTGCTTAAAAAGGAACACAACAAAACAAAAAAGAAATTACAATTACAAAATGATCTGATAACCAACTAAGAAAAAAACAACAATAATAAAAGCTGATGATGATAAAAATTGAATATGTCTGCCAGAAAAATGTTTCTATGAATTAAAAAAAGGAATAATTACAAAAAAAACATATAAACTTTAAACACCTTCTATGTGTGAATGAAAATAGTTAGTATTCATCTTTATTATCTTCAAACTAGTTATTGATTTGAAAAAAATAATACAAAATAGAATTGATTTGTATGATTATTCAAGAATGGGTATTTGTACAATTCTGAAATGATTGATAATCGACGATTAGTTGATATTTATTCCAATAGATGGAGCAAGCTTATAGCAAATTTTAGTCATACAATCAGGAGATGCCTTGATATATTAAGTTATTGAGAGATTTATTCGATCAATATCATTAATTTGAACTATTTTAAGAAATGTGAAGGAAAATTGATAATATCCGTATAATATACGAATTTTTTATATGAAATTTATATCATTATATAAAGCAGCATTCACTATTTATATATTATTTTGCTAAGTTGTGATGTTTCATATGCACTCATGGGCAAAACTTAAGGATGTTTTACCTTTCAGCATGAATATCGGGATTCAGACAATAACTCTGAAAGATACACTCATGGACAAAACTTGAGGAAGTTATACCTTTTAGCATGTATATCTATTCAGACAATAACTCTGAAGGATATATGATACATAGTGACCATTATACAAATAGGGACAAACCTTTCTAAAAATACATATCTAATAAGAGGACAAACAAATAAATAAATATAGGCCTCTAGAGATTAACTAAGGAAGCAAGGAATACATATTAGGCACACTTTTCCCTTGAGGCCTGATTATTTTTACTTAATATTGAAGCAAGGGATTGTTTTATAGAATAATCATCGATTAATTAATAAAAAATATTATAGAAAAGATTGAAAATCATATTCGTCATTTATTTTATTTTCTATAATGTGAAACACCAGCCATAAGAGCTCCATCTATTCTTCCTTCCTGTGGTGAATCTGTATAAGATCGGTTGCCTTAATAAAGCTGTGTGTATTTGTTGGTATATCCTGTGGTCACTGGACATGTGTCGGACCTGGAGGCTGTTGTTGGGTTCTGTGCTGTATGCAGTATAGGAGCTCCATCTATTCTCCCTTTCTGAGGTGAATCTGTATAAGACCTGTGGTCTTAATAAATCTGTATGTGTATTTAATTCTCGTAACCATTCAACATGCGTCGGATCTAGAGTCTCTTGTTGGGGTTTGTGCTGCTTGGAGTATAGGAGCTCCATCTATTTTTCCTTTCTGTAGTGATTCTGTAAAGACCAGTGGTCTTAATAAAGCTGTATGTGTGTGTATTAAATTCTAGTAACCACTGGACATGTGTCGGACCTGGAGGCTGTTGTTGAGTTCTGTGCTGCTTGGAGTATAGGAGCTCCATCTATTTTTCCTTTCTGTAGTGATTCTGTAAAGACCAGTGGTCTTAATAAAGCTGTATGTGTGTGTATTAAATTCTAGTAACCACTGGACATGTGTCGGACCTGGAGGCTGTTGTTGAGTTCTGTGCTGCTTGGAGTATAGGAGCTCCATCTATGTTTCCTTTCTGTAGTAAATCTGTTTAAGACCTGGGGTAAATAAGCTGTTTGTGTATGTAATTAGAAATAAATATTTGTTAAAAGGCATAATTAATTAAAATAAAATAGGCAAAACAATATATGTATATATATATATATATATATATATATATATATATATATATATATTAAAAATGGCATATCCTGACCAGGAGCACATGTGCTTTTCAGAAGGCAGAGCGCCATCTGGTGGAACAGAAATCAACTATTCATTGATTTAGCCTGTTCCCTGATATTTGGCCAACCCAATTTCTTGATAAATCAAGAAAAGCCATCCACGAACGCGTTTCGCGCTTTTGGCGCTCGTCAGCGTGGAGTAGGCTGAACCATTGCGACCAAAAAATAATTTTTGATCCCAATGGCTTCCTGAAAAACCAAGAAATGGGTATTTAAGGCCAAACTTGCGTAAATACGCTTAGCACATTAAAAAACGAAAGAAAAAAATAAAAGATAAAAAGATCAGGTGTTGAAATCAATATTAAAAATGGCATATCCTGACCAGGAGCACATGTGCTTTTCAGAAGGCAGAGCGCCATCTGGTGGAACAGAAATCAACTATTCATTGATTTAGCCTGTTCCCTGATATTTGGCCAACCCAATTTCTTGATAAATCAAGAAAAGCCATCCACGAACGCGTTTCGCGCTTTTGGCGCTCGTCAGCGTGGAGTAGGCTGAACCATTGCGACCAAAAAATAATTTTTGATCCCAATGGCTTCCTGAAAAACCAAGAAATGGGTATTTAAGGCCAAACTTGCGTAAATACGCTTAGCACATTAAAAAACGAAAGAAAAAAATAAAAGATAAAAAGATCAGGTGTTGAAATCAATATTAAAAATGGCATATCCTGACCAGGAGCACATGTGCTTTTCAGAAGGCAGAGCGCCATCTGGTGGAACAGAAATCAACTATTCATTGATTTAGCCTGTTCCCTGATATTTGGCCAACCCAATTTCTTGATAAATCAAGAAAAGCCATCCACGAACGCGTTTCGCGCTTTTGGCGCTCGTCAGCGTGGAGTAGGCTGAACCATTGCGACCAAAAAATAATTTTTGATCCCAATGGCTTCCTGAAAAACCAAGAAATGGGTATTTAAGGCCAAACTTGCGTAAATACGCTTAGCACATTAAAAAACGAAAGAAAAAAATAAAAGATAAAAAGATCAGGTGTTGAAATCAATATTAAAAATGGCATATCCTGACCAGGAGCACATGTGCTTTTCAGAAGGCAGAGCGCCATCTGGTGGAACAGAAATCAACTATTCATTGATTTAGCCTGTTCCCTGATATTTGGCCAACCCAATTTCTTGATAAATCAAGAAAAGCCATCCACGAACGCGTTTCGCGCTTTTGGCGCTCGTCAGCGTGGAGTAGGCTGAACCATTGCGACCAAAAAATAATTTTTGATCCCAATGGCTTCCTGAAAAACCAAGAAATGGGTATTTAAGGCCAAACTTGCGTAAATACGCTTAGCACATTAAAAAAACGAAAGAAAAAAATAAAAGATAAAAAGATCAGGTGTTGAAATCAATATTAAAAATGGCATATCCTGACCAGGAGCACATGTGCTTTTCAGAAGGCAGAGCGCCATCTGGTGGAACAGAAATCAACTATTCATTGATTTAGCCTGTTCCCTGATATTTGGCCAACCCAATTTCTTGATAAATCAAGAAAAGCCATCCACGAATATTTTTAATATTGATTTCAACACCTGATCTTTTTATCTTTTATTTTTTTCTTTCGTTTTTTAATGTGCTAAGCGTATTTACGCAAGTTTGGCCTTAAATACCCATTTCTTGGTTTTTCAGGAAGCCATTGGGATCAAAAATTATTTTTTGGTCGCAATGGTTCAGCCTACTCCACGCTGACGAGCGCCAAAAGCGCGAAACGCGTTCGTGGATGGCTTTTCTTGATTTATCAAGAAATTGGGTTGGCCAAATATCAGGGAACAGGCTAAATCAATGAATAGTTGATTTCTGTTCCACCAGATGGCGCTCTGCCTTCTGAAAAGCACATGTGCTCCTGGTCAGGATATGCCATTTTTAATATTGATTTCAACACCTGATCTTTTTATCTTTTATTTTTTTCTTTCGTTTTTTAATGTGCTAAGCGTATTTACGCAAGTTTGGCCTTAAATACCCATTTCTTGGTTTTTCAGGAAGCCATTGGGATCAAAAATTATTTTTTGGTCGCAATGGTTCAGCCTACTCCACGCTGACGAGCGCCAAAAGCGCGAAACGCGTTCGTGGATGGCTTTTCTTGATTTATCAAGAAATTGGGTTGGCCAAATATCAGGGAACAGGCTAAATCAATGAATAGTTGATTTCTGTTCCACCAGATGGCGCTCTGCCTTCTGAAAAGCACATGTGCTCCTGGTCAGGATATGCCATTTTTAATATTGATTTCAACACCTGATCTTTTTATCTTTTATTTTTTTCTTTCGTTTTTTAATGTGCTAAGCGTATTTACGCAAGTTTGGCCTTAAATACCCATTTCTTGGTTTTTCAGGAAGCCATTGGGATCAAAAATTATTTTTTGGTCGCAATGGTTCAGCCTACTCCACGCTGACGAGCGCCAAAAGCGCGAAACGCGTTCGTGGATGGCTTTTCTTGATTTATCAAGAAATTGGGTTGGCCAAATATCAGGGAACAGGCTAAATCAATGAATAGTTGATTTCTGTTCCACCAGATGGCGCTCTGCCTTCTGAAAAGCACATGTGCTCCTGGTCAGGATATGCCATTTTTAATATTGATTTCAACACCTGATCTTTTTATCTTTTATTTTTTTCTTTCGTTTTTTAATATATATATATATATATATATATATATATATAAAATATAATAAAATGCAAATCAGTATGATAATAATTTATTTAAATGTAAACGTTATAAAAAAGGTAATGCACTATAAAACAATTTGTGTTTGTTTCCCATTAAAAGAAGCTATTTCCGTGTTTCTATATTTAGCAAGAAGGCAGTCCAATAATAGCATGACCACTTCGGTAAAAAATATTGAGCATTAAGGTAAGTAACGTGACCAGGATTGTCACGGAATTCGAATCACGTTCCTAACAAACTAGGCGAAACTAGAGCAGGAATAATAATTCATTGGCTCAACGTCCTGAAGTCAATGACTTCTACCTCACAGTTCAAATAGCTCAACCTTTTGTTCTAAAAGTTGGCAAAATGTTCCCATTTATATATATGTTAGATAAAAATTGTATATATAATTTTCAAATTATAATTCCCAGATCAAATTACTCTGTAAAGTCGACCGCCAGATGTCGCGATTTTTCTTATATAAACCTATTGTTTTATTAAGAAAAAGGCATCTACTTATCGTGCAACTGAAAGTTGCTTGTGGCTTACGCCATCTATCGGAATAAGTATCAACTATTCTCGTTGATTTTTAATTATTCCAGAATTGGATTAATGATTAATCAACGGACGCGTTTCGGGGCTGTTGGCCCTCATCAGTATGGTGCAAGCTGTACCTCAACGACAAAAAAATTGGTCATTAAGGCATTATGCACCTTATCCCAGTACAATATTACATTTTTACTATTTTTTCACAAACCTATTGTTGTTGTTTCCCGTTGTATGGCTTGAAACTTTTGTAGATATGTTAATATATAATATTTTATTCACTTCTTCAAGCCACAAGTAAAGTAGTACTTTTATCATTTAATGTTTTAAATATTTCATTAGCTATATTAAAGCAATATTGATCCAAATTGCTTTATTGTATTTTTTAAGATGTCCACGACTGAAATTTAAATACCCATGTCTACCACTCAAACAATTCTATATGTCTAATTCTAAAATGAAAAATATATATATTTTTTGTGATATATATATATATATTTGCGACAAATATGTTTTGAGAATTAATATTAATATTCGTTTTACCGATATCTAAGTTTTGAAAATTTTCGTTATTGAGGTAGAATATATATAAAAGTAAAACGCGAAATCATGAGGCAAATTCTTTTTTTTTTTCTTTTGAAAGGAACATATAACCTTATAATTTCGCTCCTTTTATGAATTCACTTCAGGCGATTATATAACTCAAGCTATATGAAAGTAATATATATTGTCATGGTAGTAATGACATGGAGTCTTTTAAGCTAAAATAAATTGAGATTTAAGAATTTATTGTCAATATAAAAGTACTAAAATCACACAGTTAAAGATGTATACATAATCAAAACTATTAACAACCATTTGAATCTTATTATTGTAAATTAAATTGAGAAAATCGTGTATGTTTATATCTTAATATATACTCTCCCAGGGATAATAAAGCTAACCTACAGACAACCCAGACAGAGATGGGATATAAAGTCCGGTCACTTGAGACATCAGCGATTACCAAGGGACGACCACACGTTAGTTAACATCTCGGGACTTTTAAGACAGTTGGGGATTGTGTGGGACACGAACGGCCGCCCGACTGTGGCCGGTCCTGTGTCTCTCTTTCTGGTTGTCTGGGTCCCTCTTTCAACTTTGCGCAGAGACGATATCGCAGCCAGTGAGGAACTTCCGAGGCGCGATTATTGCTAGTTGAAAACTTTACCTTTTTTCAACTTTTGATGTTCTTATGTATTTCCTCCACCTCTTTTTACCACATATATATAAGTAGAAATAAGATTCAAAGTAAACATTACCCAAATGACAGGAAGTTACTGAAATGTCAGGAGTTGAAATAAATCATTAGTTGATGTGGCTGTGTTTTTTCTTAATCTACTTTCAACCAACAAATCATCTTAAAAATTATATTAAATGAGAAATATATAATTATTAATCCATTTCTAGTTTATTATTTAAATAATTTTTTTTTTGCTTATCCCTAGTACACGTGGTACAGGCCATGATAATCATGGTGGGTAGTTAGCGACTGCTTTTACTGTAAGTGCACCACATGTCTACACATGTGAAAAGCAGTTCGACTTTGCACTTACTAATGCCAGAGCCCCGTTTGGTTACTTGCACTCGCTGGTGGGGTTGGACTTTTGCAAGAATCGGGGGCCATTGGAGCATTTTTTTTCTTTAAACAGAAAAAGGGGTCCAATGCGGGAATCGAACCCGGGTCCTAGTGGTCGAAAACCAAACGGTTTAACCAGCCTTCCACCGACCCCCATTTAAATAGTTAAACACTGATAATATTATAGAGTTAACTCTATGGTACAGACAATGCCTCAACAATATTTTTCTTATTGCAGTAAGGACATAAAAACTGTTTATTTTATTTTGAAATATCGGCGCTTAAATACAGTAGTTCAGAATAATTAATACAGTTTGCAAGGTTAAGCGACGTAATTAACGAAATACTATTTTTGAAAAAATTGGAAATATCGATCAAAAGTTCATTCTTTATTGAGTATTCATTTTTCAATCCTGAAGATAAAAAATGTTTATACTCAAGATCGTCTTCACCATTTTATATTCCCTATTATAATTACTATTAAGACATTTAGATATTACATTCATGGACAAAACTTATGTAACTTGAAATTTTTTAGCCTCGACTTTCGTCTTTATTTATTCATTATTATTTTTTTTTGAAGGAGACAGGGTCAATCTTTTTCACACTGGTAATCTTATGTGTCTTCAAAAAAGGTCACTGTATATCAAATACCTCTCAGAGTTATTGTCTGAATCCCGATATAAATGCTAAAGGTACAACTTCCTCAAGTTTCGTCCATAAGTGTATCTTTCAGAGTTATTGTCTCAATCCCGATATACATGATGAAAGGTACAACCTCCTTAAGTTTTGTCCGTGAGTGTATCTTTCCGAGTTATTGTCTGAATCCCGATATACATGATGAAAGGTACAACTTCCTTAAGTTTTGTCCATGAGTGTATCTTTCAGAGTTATTGTCTGAATCCCGATATACATGTTAAAAGGTACAACTTCCTTAATTTTTGTCTGAAAGAGTAATATGTCTTGAAAAAAATATTCCACGATTTTAGTTTATAATTGTTATTAATTCAACACCAGAAGAGTGTTGAGATAAATGCCTTAATTAGATATGTTTATCACAGTTTATCTCATTAAAGAGGAAATTTTCTCTTAAAATATTCGAGCGTCATTGTAAATATTCCTAGTAAATGCCAATGTCCGCCACCGACACCGACAAGCTACAATAGAACACCGACAAGCTACAATGTAACACCAACAAGCTACAATGTAACACCGACAAGCTACAATGTAACACCGACAAGCTACAATGTAACACGGACAAGCTGCAATGATACACCGACAAGCTACAATGTAACACCAACAAGCTACAATGTAACACCGACAAGCTACAATGTAACACCGACAAGCTACAATGTAACACCAACAAGCTACAATGTAACACCGACAAGCTACAATGTAACACCGACAAGCTACAATGTAACACCGACAAGCTGCAATGATACACCGACAAGCTACAATGTAACACCGACAAGCTACAATGTAACACCGACACGCTACAATGTAACACCGACAAGCTACAATGTAACACCGACAAGCTACAATGTAACACCGACAAGCTACACTGTATAAACGACAGGTGCAATGTAACACCGAAAATCTACAAGGTAAAACTAACCGACTTCCCTGTAACTGTTTATATTTTATGAAAGATCATCTACACAGTTGAGTTGACGAGGCCACAATGTAAAACCGACAAGCTACAAGGTAAAACCAACCGGCTTCCGTGTAACTGTATATTTCAAGAAAGATCAGCTACACAATTGAACCGACAAGCGACACTGTAAGGATTACCAGTTACATTGTAAGAAAGATCAGCTACACGGTAAACCCGAACAGCTACACAGTTAAACCGACAAGCTACACGGTAAAACCAATCGGCTTCCGTGAAACTGTATATTTCAAGAAAGATCAGCTACACAGTTGAACCGACAAGCTACACGTTAAAACCAACCGGCTTCCATGTAACTTTGTATATTTTAAAAAAGGTCAGCTACACATTTGAACCGACAAGCTACAAGGTAAAACCAACCGGCTTCCATGTAACTTTGTATATTTTAAGAAAGTTCAGCTACACATTTGAACCGACAAGCTACACGGTAAAACTAACCGGCTTCCATGTAACTTTGTATGTTTTAAGAAAG
Organism: Cordylochernes scorpioides; assembly: GCA_030710605.1. Taxonomy (NCBI): domain Eukaryota; kingdom Metazoa; phylum Arthropoda; class Arachnida; order Pseudoscorpiones; family Chernetidae; genus Cordylochernes; species Cordylochernes scorpioides. Next base: position 176,118,790 of record CP092863.1, on the reverse strand, counting down.
ATCAGCAAAACAGTTAAATCGACCAAATATACTGTAAGAAATACCAGCTACATTGTAAGAAAGACCAGCTACACAGTTAAACCGACCTCAGCTAAAAGCTTAAACCAACCGGCTTCCATGTAACTTTGTATGCTTTAAGAAAGATCAGCAAAACAGTTAAATCGACCAAATATACTGTAAGAAATAGCAGCTACATTGTAATAAAGACCAGCTACACAGTTAAGCCGACAAGCTACACAGTTAAACCGACCTCAGCTAAAAGCTTAAACCAATCGGCTTCCGTGTAACATTGTATATTTTGAGAAAGATCAGCTACACAGTTGAATCGACCAACTATACTGTAATTAATACCAGCTACATTGTAAGAAAGACCAGCTACACAATTAAACCGACAAGCTACAAGGTAAAACCGACCGGCTTCGTTGTAACTGAGCCGCTACTCACTCCGTCAGGTGGTAGGAGAGCGCCCAGGGCCCACGCGGCCGCTCCAGGAAGTTGTGCACGAGAAGCTGGGAGCGCCGGTACCGGGGATCCCGCATGCGGCTGGGGCGGACGGCCACCGGCTTGCCCAGCAGGCTGAGGCGGGGCTGCTCCAGGCGGAGAGAGTCCCCCCGCTCCAGGGAGCCCTGCCCGCTGCTCCCCCGTAGCCACATGGCGGCCGTAGTCACGTGCCCGCCGCCAGCTACGCCGCCTACTGCCCGCCGTACGAAACTCGGCCTCCTTCGACAGTAGCTTCCTTCCTACCGTGCCACTAGGGCTCTCCAATTACCCTTTATACCTTGTTCGATAATACAGAGTATGCTTTACCAACCTAATGCATTAGCGCGCCATCTGTTATGAAAATTAGAAAATATTATAAACGCGTATGATTCTTTAAATATTAAACAATTTCTACTGCCATTACTGCAATGCCTATTAATATTTTCATTTCAGTAAGGGCAGTAGATATTATTTAATTTTTAAAACGAATCATACGCGTCTACAATAGTTTGGAAATATCAACCTTTATAGAGTGTCCTATTGTTATTATTATCCCTAGTACACGTGATACAGGCCATGATAATCATGGTTGTAAATGTTGGAGACTGTTTTTACTGTAAGTGCACCCCCATGTCTGTCCTCTCTATGTCATGTTTGGAATCAGAGTGTCCTTAATATTGCTAGACCATTTATATGAGCACAATTCTAAATCTCTCAAATTTTTGTCGATATTTATGCATTATTTAATGTTAAAATGAATATTATTCATAATGGTTTATTGAAATGAAAAATAATCCATCTAGGGATGTGTTACATTTTAGATTGTGTCTATTATATCAAGATTTTTAGGCATAAATTACCTTCAAGAAATTGATTAGGCCAAATAACACGAAACTATTAAATCAATATTTATTCGATTTTTGTTCTACTAGATGACTCTCGGCCAAAATGTTCATGTGAACCGTCAGGATGCCTTTTTGATTTATTTTATATGTTTCGAAATTAGAGGAATTCATATTTAAATCTTTAATAAAAAGGCGTTTATTGGATTGAAGTGTATTCAATCCACACATAAAATATATGAAAAAATAGTACAAATGTAATATTGTACTGGGATAAGGTGCATAAATTAAGAAAAAGGCTTCTTCTTATCGAGCAACTTAAAGTTGCTGATGGCTTGCGCCATCTATCGGAATAAATATCAACCATTCTCGTTGATTTTTAATTACTTGATTAATCAAGAATGGGTATTTGGCCAATTCTGGAATAATTAAAAATCAACGAGAATGGTTGATATTTATTCCGATAGATGGCGCAAGTCATCAGCAACTTTCAGTTGCTCGATAAGAAGAAGCCTTTTTCTTAATACAATATATATGTGTCTCTTTATTACCTAAATATATATCAAAATATCAAAAACTATTTTAAACGCGTATGATTATTTTTGAAATTAACCAATTACTACCCTTACTGCAATGAAAAAATTAAAGAAAGGGCCTGGCTCATTAGTGGTGAACCCTCTCAGTGGTTTCGCCAGTTTAATCTACCATTTATATACCATAATTTTTCGATTGCAGTAAGGGCAGTAGAAATTGTTTATTTTCAAAAACAATCTTACGCGTTTAAAATAGTTTCGAATTTTGATAACAGATGGCGCGCAAGTTAATTGAAATATATATGTAAGTGTATAGATATACATATATAGGTATATAAAAAAAAACAAAAAAAAAAGATAAAAAAGTCAGATGTTGGTAAAAAATATACAAAAAAAAAGGCATATCCTGATCATTCTCACATGAGGTTTTTATATGGCAGAGATCCATTTAGTTTACGGTTGACTTTTCTTGATTTATCAAGAAAAATTGGTTGGTTAAAAAACAGGGAACAGGCTAAATTAACGGTTTGTTGGTTTCTGTTCCACTAGATGGCGCTCTGCCATATGTGTATAATACTTAAATGAAGCAATAAGCGTTTTTGTAGTATATTCTTGGACAACACTTAAGGAAGTTGTACCTTTCAGAATGTATATCGGGATTCAGACAATAACTCTGAAAGATATACTCATAGATAATACTTAAGGAAGTTGTACCTTTCAGCATGTATATCGGGATTCAGACAATAACTCTGAAAGATATTACAGTGACCTTTATTGAAGACACATGAGATAACCAAGTATGAACAAATATGCCTCTGTCTTCCTAAAAATAATAAAGCAGACCTAGGCGTTCCAGAGACCTTCCATTTCTCAAAGATTCGTTCTCACGACTGTATAATATATTATCAATTTAATAAGCATATCATTAGAAGTCATCTCTATTTAAAAAATGGTGATTCACACATTATGTTCATTTTCCAAGTTTGACCTATGGATCAATAGATAAGTTGTGCTGATTTCAACAAGGTCGTATTGGCTGAACAAAATTGATCTGTATCAATTTAATCTCTAGAGGCAAAAAGCCATTTTTTCCATACAATAAACAGTTTAAAATATTGTTGCGTTGTTGATTGACAACGAATAACTTTCGTGGGTACAAAGGATGTTTAGGACTTTATTTAAGCCTAATAAATAAAATAATTTACAGAAGAATGCAAAATAAAAGAACGACAATAAGGAAAAGAGCCGTTACAAACTCACCAACTGCAGCACAATGAAGTAAACAGAAACAGAATAGGAGATAGAATTTGGTAGAACTTTCTAGAATCTCCCAGGAATTAAACCGGCTTCGGCGGTATGCAGCAGTCCGACCTCTTGAGACAGCAGCGTAAGCTTGGAGTACACCACGTAGCTTCGTTCTTCTTCTCCTTGGCATGAAACCTCATCCCTATATATCCCGAAGTAGATCTTTCCAGAACGGTCATGGTTGCTCAGCCGATCAGAAAGCCGCCAGCGCTTAGCCTTGCGCAATCGCTTTAGATTGGCCAATCAGTCGTTTTCCGATTTTTCCACATTATTTTTGAACGTTATGGAACATTATATTCTGGAATGTGTTTTTTTTTAATTCTACGTGACAATGTATAGAGTATTCTTATGTACATAATCAATACTTTGGAGATATTTTCTACATCAAAATATATAGTATTTGCTATTGATTTGTAATTTATCAAGAAAAACACATTTGCTTATCCTGCAACTGAAAGTTGTTGATAACTTGCGCCATCTATTGGAATAAATATTAACTATTCTGTTGATTTTTAATTATTCTATAATTGGAAAAATACGCGTTTCGTGATTTTCATATTGTAATTTATCGTGTTATAAATATTTAACAAATACAAACTTTCTTCAAAGCTTATTTCCATATTTCATTAGAAATATATTTTTCAAGAGTCTATCTTTAGTATCGTTATAAAAAGAAAACTGCCTAATGTAATATTACAGCGATATAGTAGATAAAACTGTCCAAACCGCTGGGAAGGTTTACCACTGATGAACCAAGTCAACTTACTAATTTATCATTGCATACCAACCCTTTGTGCATGTAATGATTCCATATACAAATTTTATTCTTGAAGAAAAAAATGCAGCATATATGTAAATATGTATTAATTTTCTGATAGAAAATCAAATATGTAAAATGTTTGGATGTATATAGGGTGTAAGAGGAGAGTAAAAGTATATTTTTTATAGAAATAAATAGTTTATACCTTATAGTGTTCGTCAAGTGCTATTTTTGCTAGGTAGAGAACACAACAATGCATGTTTCAATTGTGGTGATATTTTCTCCTATTATCTTTAATTAAATTACATACTAATTCTTGTACATATTTCAATCATGAGAAGATCCCGATGTTCAGTTTACTTTCAAAATACAACTGTCCCTAGGGGGACATTACGCTCTCTGTCGAAATAAAATAAAAGTAAGGGCAGTAGATATTATTTCATTTCAAAAAGAATCATAGACGTCAAAAATAGTTTCAATTAATTACAAACTCTACTGTTATTCAAGGTTCCTTCTTGGTTAACCTTACTCAACACCATTCTTATTATGCATTTTTATCCTTTGGCGTTTATATTGTCATAACCAAAAATGTACATAGCTTGTAACTGTAAATAATACATCGGCAGCTTGGCGAATGTTATGTACCTAAGCACCGATAGGTGGCGCGCGCTGTCAGCTCGGCAAGTGTTATGTACCTAAGCTCCGATAGATGGCGGGCGCGCTAGGCGGGAAGTTTGTAAACAATAGTCGCCATCTTAAGGGGGTAGCCGATCGCCAGCCGTTTGGGTCTCTGACATAACTTCCTTAATTTACCATTATTTTTATTCATTCAACTTAGTTTACCTCTATTTCTTTTTATCCCTCAAACTATTCAACTATTTAAAGTCATCTAATAAATTATTATTTTATTCTACCCAAACGTCACCTTCATTACTGTGACAATATTAATACACACAAGCCTTTATTAAGACATTCCGTCTTATACAGATGATTCTCCTGTTAGAAATGAATCTAAAATGAAATGAGAAGCAGGGGAAGAAACTGAATCATCGCTCAGAAAAAAAGAAAAAGAAGAATATATATGTACAAAAGTTGAGACTATATACATCGTGCAAAGAACACAGTGAAGAATTAGATTAACTCCGCCTTTGCCAGTCCCAAGCCCGGATGAAAAAGGAGGAGGGGGAGCAGTAACAAGCTCACTATAAAACCTGGGCTCAGCTGGCCATGCTGATAGTACCCTGTAAGGGCTCCTAATCCAGGGATACAGGATGAGCAGCGTTTGTACTCCATGTTAGGAGCGGCTGCACATGGCGTCTGTTCCTCATGTCAGAAGCGGACATTTCTTTTGGAGCTAAGTCAGCCCTACACTGAGTAGTGCTCCCAGTCTTAATGACAAAGGCAGACGCATTCTACTTCACCCAGTCAAGGGTCGCAACTTGATACCCTAATATGATTGAGTGGAGATAAGAAGTAGATTATTGAGTTAATGGTTGCATCTTGTGAAGAAAAAAATATTTCTACACAGTTCAGTTATTTTTCATTAATAGACAAAGGTATATAATAAAGAAAAAGGTATATCCTGTTTGTGAAAATAAAATTTACTGATAGATAGCGCAATCTATCGGAATAAATACGATTAAATGTTGATTTTTAAATATTTCTGAATATCAACCCAACACATTACTTCTTGATGAATCAAAACAATTGAAAAACATATGATTTAATAATTTTATATGAATAGATAATATTAGGTATTATATTTAACAATTTCCGTTTGGTATATTACAAATGTAAAATTAAACCAAAAGACATATTTTCCAAATTGAATTAGAAATATTTAATAATATCGTACATTAATATTTATTAAAATTACAAATATATTCTCCCAATGAGTATCTTTTTTATTGAAAAAAAAAACGCTAGCTTTCAAGCGTTAATCGCTCTTCAACGGGCTTACTATAATATCGACTTGATCCCACCAGAAATATTTACTTCTAATATTAGAATAATAATAATAGAATTAATATTTATACCGTATTTATAAATTTATAATTAATAGTTATAAATACTTAGATAAAAAAAAGTATATTTGGGATTTATTTGAAATTTTAAACACAAACAGAAGGCATCTAAATCAAACGAAACTTCTTTCAGCCAAATATTTTACCAACCAAATTTAGCCAAATAACGCATTTGTTTTCTAAAAAAGGCTCTCACTAAGAAATTTAAAACTTGCTATAAAATTTCGAATAAATTTCACATTTCCAGCAACCATTCAATTTTAAAATATAAATCAAGGTTTTATAAAATTCAGATTTTTTTTGTTTCTTACATCCTATTTTTCTCAAATATTTTTTCTGCTTATAAATCCTCACGATTTTTTTCATGCCCCTTAATGTGTTTTCTAACGGTTAAAATATAAATATATATATTTCTCTCATGTACAGGGTGATCCAAAAGTCCCGCACAACTTTAAAAATTAATAACTCCGCGAATATTCGCGCTAGAGCAATGCGGTAAACACCATTGTGTTCAGGATGCAATGGGATTTTTTATGGCAAATAATGTAAAATTCGAAATTGATTTTAGTTACAATTTTATTCGCCAGATGGCGCTCTACCAGAATCAGAGATTCAGCGGCCAAATTGTTTGATAAATTGAAAAATATAACTGATCGACACGTATTTTTCCTTTTTGAATACCAGGAAATAACCCTAATAATATCAAATAACAAATTAATAAAACACCACTTCGCCAAAAGTATGAAGAATTGGTTAACGATTTTCAAATACAATCAGAGATATGTAAAATAGGTAAATGCAAATTAAAACATGTAGCAAAAAGAAAATTGATATTTTAGATACGGTTTGTTTCCGAAGATAATAAATTTCTAATATTTTTAATTCAACTCTCACTCAGTATCGATTATATTTATTTTAATTCATTTGAAAAATATGTATCTATCTCTGACAATTTATTTTACTCTGGAATGCCGTTGTTGTTGTCGTGTCCAATAAAGAGCCTCAGATGTACCATGCATCTCCATCACATCAGCAGAAATGTCCACTATCTTGGGTGTGTAAAGCTGCTGCTCTGGGTCTATGTCAAATTTCTGCAAGGCTGCGGCCATTGCTGGACATGAGAATATGTGGGTAGGTGTAAGTTCCACACCAGGACAATTGTTGCATGCCCTATAGGTTCTTGTGCCATCTGGATGTATTGTCATTCCTTTATAGTGTTTTGTTCTAAGTCTTTCTTGTTATAGTTTTTGTCATTTTTCTCTCAGAGTTTATTTAGCATTTTGATCTTTTCTTATTTTTTTTGTTTATATAATTATCTTGTATTCTGACAAAGAATCAGCGTCAAATAATGACATTTGTTCTTTCCTTTGGCTCAACCTTCTGGCTTCCTTTGCCAATTCAAATGCCATTTCATTACTCCCGATCCCAGCATGGGCAGGGATCCAATGTAGAATGCAGTTATTCTCCAATGGTTCCAGTTGGGTAAGTAACGAGTGTATTTTCTGTGTGATTTTAGTATTGCCCTTCTGAATTGCTTCTAGAGCGGATATGGAGTCGCTGTATATTAAAATTCCTTCTGCTTGATGCAGGGATGGTTGGTTAAGGCATACATCAAGGGCTTTCCAGATAGCTGTCAGTTCACAAGTGAAGTTTGACGAAATCTGTCCTGCTCCTTCTTTGATTTTGATGTTTGTTCCATCTTGCAGTATTATGTTAATTCCGGCCCCTCCATTACTCAGGGTAAGGTCTGAAGATCCATCCGTATATGCTGTTAAAGGGCGTGGCCTAGCATTTTTAATCAATAATTTGTACTATGAGGACATAGCCGTTAATATTACAAACACATTAGACCTCGAAACCCAAGGTATCAAAGTCTACCTCAATCAAAACAAAGCCATCAACATATACAATATGTATCACCCTCCAAACAATACATTTATTGACGATGGAACAATGGCTCAATTTCTTACAGACAACACTATTATTTTAGGTGACCTTAATGCCAAACATCAACTATGGGGATGTTCTACGCCAAACCCAAGAGGCAAAATACTATCAAACATATTTGACGACAATGCCTTCATGTGCTTAAATGATGGGAATCCTACCCATCTTTCCTACAGCTATAATACTGCACAAGCCCTTGATATGTTTTTACTATCCTGACATTTTCCACAAATGCAAATAGCAAATATTAAAAGGTTTTGAAAGTGATCATTTGCCTAATTTGATAGAAATTAGCACCAAGACCAAAACTAGCTCAATTAAGAAAAATTATGGAACTTAAAAAAGCTAATATGATATCTTTCGAAAACACCATTATTAAAGCTGCCAAAGTTTCAATACCAAGAGGTTATATTAAGAAATGGATTCCAAATTATACACACCAGGCAAAAAATATTCAAACACTTATAACTAAAAGAAATGAACTACAAAAAAGTGCACCCAAAACCAAACAAATTGTAGAACTGAACTGAACATTGTGATTGCAAAAATAAAAAGATTATACGTAAATGTGAAAGGGAAAAATGGAAACAAACTTGTGAAAACCTGAACCCAAGAAACCCAAATACAAAACTTTGGAATTTGGCAAAACAAATTGACAGAGTCCAGCCACAAACTAAAAACACAAATATGATTGAGAATACAGATGGTACACCAGCAACTAATGACAAAATTGCTGCCAATCTTTTAGGTAATTCATATCAAATAAGTAGTAAAATCAAGGTTGAAAAAAGGCCCGAAAGATTATTCATGACTGTAAAAATGTCACCAGCACTCATAATACTTTCCATGAAAAAAATCAATATGAAAGAGCTAGCTTATGCATTAGAAAACACTGACCTAAACAAGACTCCTGGGCCAGATGGAATCCATGGCCGAATGATATCAAACTTGGGCAAAATTGGCAAAGAAAGACTTCTTAATATTTTCAATAACTCCTGGAAAACTGGAAAATTGCCTCAAGACTGTAAAAATGCAACAATAATTCCCATTAAAAAACTTGACAAATCTGCTGATGACCCAAAAAACTACCGACCTATCTCCCTCACAAATATTTGCTGCAAATTAATGGAAAAAATTATATTCAGACGACTCACCTACCACCCCGACACAAGAAATCTCTTACCAGTAGAACAATATGGATTTAGGAAAGGACATGGGACAATAGTCCAACTCTTATTTTTCACACAAAAGGTAAAAGATGCACAAAACAAAAAGCCAACTAACCACACCATTGCTGCTTTTTAGACCTTACACAAGCTTTTGATAAGGTATGGAAAAACAAGTTAATTACAAAATTATACAAACATTTCAAAATTGATGGAAAAGCTATCACTTGGATAAATGATTCCCTTAAAAATATATACATCAGGGTAAAATATAATGGCACTCTATCTAAAACCTTCAAATTGTACCAAGGATTACCACAAGGATCAGTCCTTAGCCCAACTCTCTTCACCCTCTTTATTGCAGGCATAGAAGAAAAATTTTCACATAAAACCAATATTGGACTTTTCGCTGATGACATTATTCTATGGAGCAGCAACACTAACTGGAAAAAAAGCTGAAAGAGATTTGAACAAGACTATTCTCCACCTAGAAAAATTTGCTAATAAACATAAATTAGAATTTAACCCCCAAAAATCTGAAACCTGTCTTTTTACTACCGATAAGAAACTATACAAAATAAGACCAAAAATTATTCTGAAAGAACAACAATTGCAATATAATAAACATCCTAAATATCTCGGCTACACCCTGGATCCAGAAATTAACTCCAGTAAACATATTGAAGGAGTTGTTAGAAAAGGAAGAGACCGACTAAAAATCTTGAAATATATTTCAGGAAGAGTGGAGAGCTGAAGCAACAACACTAAAATTAACTTACACATCTCTAATGAGACCTATCTTGGAATATGGATATCAAATCTATGATACAGCATCTGAAACAAATCTAAAAACACTGGAAAGGATACAACTAAATGCACCTAGAATTATTACAGGTCTTCGAAATACCTGCCCTAATAATATTGTACTTTGCGAGGCAGACATTATGCTCTTAAAGGATAGAATAAGCTACAATCTGCCAAAATATATAAACAAAATCAAGAGTTATGAAAATAAACACAGAACTTTCAATTACATACTTATTTGGGAACCCAATATAAGACTCAAAAAAGAAGGCCCTCTCCACCTGGCCAAAAGAAATGGATTTTTAAAATATAAAGTGGAAAAATATTATTTAGCTGAAAAAATATCTACATGCGAACCACTAACAAAATGTTATTTTTAATGCCACTTTAAACGAACCCACCAACAAACAATACCATAATCCAGAATACTTAAAACAATTATCAATAGAAATAATTAATAAAATTCCTAAAAATGCAATAACTATCTATACCGATGGTAGCAGAGACGAGTTGGGACACACTGGCAGTGGCTCTCTCATTAAAACCACAAATGGCATTGAGAAAATGAACAGAAGAAACCCAGATTTTTGCTCAATATTCAGATCAGAACTTATAGCCATCTATGAAGTCTTAAAATCCATCAGAAATACTAAACATCACGATATATGGATTCTTACTCATAGTAGAAGTGCCATACAACACTTGAGTCACACAGGGGAACTTAGAGACAAAGTCAGCAGGAACATAATTGGTTATCTCCAAAAACTCTCAATACCTCAAAAATTCACCTTCAATGGATACCCTTACATGTTAGCATTGAAGGCAATGAAGCTGCTGATGCGCTAGCGAAAAAAGGCACAAAAGAACCCTTGCTACAGAAAAAAACTTACTTTTAAAGAAATAGAAACAGTAGCCAAAATAAACAAGAACTGGAGGATCCCACCTAAGCACAGTTGGTACACCCTAGAAGCAGATGGCCACCCAGACCTTTCAGTCCACAAGCCGGCATGCGAAGCATGCCCTTCGCTGCTATTCTGTTCAACTCATAAGCCAAGTAACGGTATCCAAGCTAGTGCTTGGACATTGTACCTGGAAACACCACCTCCCAGACAACGTGTCTGGAAGGATTTCTATACCGGTGGCCTTTAATCACAGCAAAATAGGAAACTATCTACTGTGTCCAGCAGGGACCGCGGGGAGGCAGCCCCAGGTCGACTCTGTTCACTCACAGCTGAGGAAAAGCTCAGCTGCCACGTCGTGGGCTTTCTCAAGAAGCTTGCTGTGATTTCTCAGCAGCTTACTCTCGATCGCGCCCCTCGCCCTCCTTCTCTCTTCCTGCACACCCACTACCCTTGGACAATCCAAGACGTAGTGGCGTGCATTCACATCCCTTTCTCCATAGACGCAATCAGGGTTTCTCTTAATTTTAAATCTGTGGAGACTTGGGGAAGAGCCCATGTCCCGAACTACCCTAATGAGTTTGTGGGACATTACCTTACAGAGGTACTTGGGTGTTGTTACCCCATTGAATACCTCTCTCCCCTTCACACTGTTCCTCCATCTGTCCAACCATAAGTCCTGGACGTGACCCCTGATCCTTCTATAAACTTCTTTCTTGGTCACTGGGCTCCTCAGTGATCTACCTCTAAAGCATCCTGCCTTAGCGATCCTGTCTGCGAACTCATTACCTTCGATGAGGCTGTGTTTCCTAAACCAAGGGAGCTCCGGAGCCCGCGTCATCATCTCCAGCTCCTGGATTATTTGATGCGCGAGTTGCCCTTTCTCCAGATTGATAACGACGAGGGCCGACATACAATCTGAATAGAGGCGGTCCGGGCTGAAGTTCTTCTCGGCACACACTCTGAAGGCTACCCTGATCGCAACCAGCTTGGCTGAAAAGACCAATTCGTCCACTCTGAGTGTTAAACTTTCTTGGAAGATCAGCTCTCCATTAGTGAATATCACTACCCCAGCTCCAGTATTGGTTCCAGACTTACTATCATCAGTGAAAACCTCCGTGCCAATCCCTGTCGGCCCTCTATGACTCCAATTCCACTTTGGCAACCACTGCGGAGGCTTCCTTGTGTCCCTCTTCGATTCCAGGGCCCCCGCTTAAAGTCCCAGGGCATCTTCCCTTTTCTCCCAGATCTTCTGTCTGATGGTCTCCTCCTCTAGTTTCAATCCCAGGGGAATAAGCCCAGCGAGGACCAAAAAGGCCTCACTGCTGGTAGTGAGATATCCCCCTGTGATTCTGAGTGCCGCTGTCCTCTGCACTCTCTCTAGAGTTGTTGCCACCTTCTGATCCCTGTTTCGGCGCTACCAAGCCCCGGAAGCATATAGCAGGATTGTCTCGACACAGGAGAGGCAGAGGTTCCTAAAAATAGTACCCTCCTTCTCTCCCCCCACCCTGTTGAGGGCCAACCAGGACAGGCCTGCACAACGCCTCCCTGCCTCTCGTCACCATCTCCTCCGCCTGGTATTGCCAACCCATCTTGTCATCAATGACCACTCCCAGGATGGTCATCCTATTGACCAACGCTACCCTCCGTCCTTCCATCCGGATAGCCGGCTTGTGTTCCCATTTGATCCCTTTCCTTTTAGTTCTTATGTCCCTAGGCTTAAGGCCAGAGTCATGGGCCCAGATCGAGAAAATTTGGAGAGAAGTTTCAACACACTTCTCAGCCTTCGCTCTCGAAGCAGTCTCAATGATGAGGAACTGGTCGTCAGCATAGAGAACCAGCCTGTCTCCCTCATGGAGCTCCTCCTGGAAAACGGTGTTTACCAGGATATTCCACAGAATAGGTCCGCAGCAAGAGCCCTGGGGGCAACCCCTAGCACAGTTTCTTTCCAACTTCCACCCACCAAAACTGAGGCTAATCCGTCTATCCCTCAGGAAGTCACGAATCAAGCTGCACAAATTATCAGGACAACCCATGTCCATCAAATTTCTCATCAACTTGTTCCAGCTCATGGAGTTGAACGCGCCATCAATGTCCAGGGCCACGAAAAGAACCCAAGCATCCTTATTCAAGCCCATCTCAACCCCCTCTAACACCTCGTTCAGAGCTGTGGTTGTGGACTTCCCTTCCCTAAAACCATGTTGGAAAGAGGAAAGGAGCTCATTACTCTCTAGCCAGTGCTTCAGTCGCTGAGCTAGTAGGTTATCCAGGACCTTACCTAGACACACTAGTAAAGAAAGCGGACGATAATCATTAGGAGAATTACCCTTTCTACCAGACTTTTCGAGAAGCACTACTCGGGCAACCTTCCATGCCTCAGGAAATGTACCAGTGTCCAGGCACTTATTGAATAACCTGGAAAGAAGCGATGGGTGCATCCTTACCAGGGCTTTCACGACCGTGTTATCGATCCTTTCGGGACCAGAAGATTTCCTTTTTCCGAACTTGAAAGCCGTCAGTTTCACCTCATTCTCAGAAAAGGGCGGATCCACCAAACCACAAGTGGTCAGAGAGATCTCGTCCTCTGGTTCCTCGTTTCCGAAGTGCCGATCCAAGTTGTTTTTATTTTGTCTTCTGCTTTCGAGCGAGTAGGTCTAGAACACATTCTCTCTGAATTTTCTCATTGTTTGTGGATGAAACAGCACCAGTGATTATTTTGGTCGCTTTTGCTTGAACACTGTCTAGTCTTACTTTTAGTGATGAGCTTGAGGGAGCCCAAACCGGTGTTGCATATTCCATTATCGGTCTTATTAAGGTGGTATATGTTGTTCTGAGAATTCTGGGTTTTGCTCCCCAATTTGTTCCACATAGCCTTCTCAGAATGTTTAGTTTTCTGATAGCTCTATTTGAGGTGCTAATTATGTGCTATGAAAATTAAAATTCCTCATAAATAATAATTAAAATAATTTTGTTGACATCTTGTCAATACATACACAGTCTGCACTATTAAAAAAAGATAATATGCATTATATACACTATGTACAATGAATATGGCGCCTCTGCCAGTGCTGCAGAGTTTGGTGGAGAATCGCCAGTGGGTCTCCAGCGACACCACGCATTTTGCGATCTACGATGAATACGTAGATCGCGTACTTCGCCGCTTAGGAGATGGTGATGGCGTGGTCCTCGAGACCAACTGGAAAGATCCAGGACTGCAGTATCACACCTAGGTATTATGGATTTCTAATTTTATCAATTATTTGTTTGTTTATGCTTATTTTGTGGTTATATTTATGCATTTTTCCCTGGGAGTGGAGAAGACGCATAGGTTTGGTTTTATTGGGTTTATGGTCATTTGGAGTTCCATTGCCCACTTCTCCAGTCCTCTCATTGATGTCTTCAGTATATTTTACGATTTTTCTATGCTGCTACTTGTGTGCCATATGGATTTATCATCTGCATAACAGGCAACCTTTGTGTCTTCAGTGAGGTAAGGATGTATGTCGTTAATATATAGCAGATAGAGTAGAGGACTGAGCACAGATCCCTGAGGTACACCAGCCCATGTTATTCCTTCCTTGGAAAATTCTCCATTAACCCGAACCTTTAACCTTCTTCCCCTTAAGAAGTCTGCAATCCAGATTAAGGTTTTTCCTCTTACTCCGATGTTGTGCAGCTTTTCACGTAATTTCTCCCTCCACACTCGATCAAAAGCTGAGGTCATATCAAGGAATATAGCCGTGGTCTTCTTTGGCGGTTTTTCCCGGAAAGAATCTATTATTGATTGACAGAAGTAGAACAGTTGATCAGTTGTACAGTGCTGGGATCTATAGGCCGTTTGGTAGAGGTTTATTTTAATTTTTTTTGTGAGCCAGACTATGAGCCTAGAGTGGATAATTCGTTCTGGTATTTTACAAAGTATGCTGGCGAGAGCAATTGGCCGATAGTTCTTGTATTCCTTGGCATCTTTGTTTGGCTTCAGTATTGGCACTATAATTGATATCTTCCAATTCTTTGGTAGAGTACCAGTTTGCCATGAAATGTTCAGTATTCGTAGGAGTTGATTATTAGCTTTGACTTCAAAGTGTTTAATCATTTGACCAAAGATTAGATTATCTCTTGGTGACCTCTTGGATTTTTTTATTGATGAGTTTAGCTCATTCAGTGTGAAGTCTCTCGAGAAAATATCTTGTTGATGGAAGTTTCTTGCTTGTTTAACTAACTGGTTTATATTATTTTTAGAGTCCTTTCTTCATTCGTATAGTTGAGAATGGAAGTGCTTGAAAGATATTCAGCAATTATGTCAGTTTGTTCTCGTTCTCGCTGTTCTATTCATATCGGTTAGAGTATTGGAGGATTGGTGTTGGTTTTGATTGTTCTCTAACACTCTAATTATATTCCAGTGTTGGCTGTCCTTTCTTGGATCCATTTTTTTTCGCAGAATTCTGCCATTTTTCTTGTTTGAATATCCAAATTTCTTGTTATATTTTGTGAATAATTTCAATGAGTTCCTTTCTGTTTTATCTGTTTTAAGAAGTCCATTGATATTGTCTCTCTCTCTGAAATCATTGCCTCGATATTGTGGTCCTTCCAGTAAGGTATCCACAGGTCTTTACGTCTACCTCTAGTTATCGATGCTCTTTTGCAGCTTTTTAAATGTTCGAAGAGAATTTTTCCAAGCTTTTGTCAAGCGTTCTGTAATTCAATTTTTCGTTGCACAGTTCTTCAAGCTTTTCTGTGAATTTTTTTCAAGTCGGCTTTCCTAAAGTTCCATGTTCTTTTATTCTAATGGACATTCTCAATTTTGAAGTTTAGGGTTGTTAAAATTGGTCTGTGGTCACTGATTGCACCTCTCAGGATTTTCCATTGTGTTGTGGGTGCGATGTTGTAATTTATCGCTTTGATGTCTATTGCGGATTCTGTGCCTGTGGACTTAGATAGGTGTTCTCTCCGTTATTTAACGGTGTAAGGTCGAGGTCGGTTAGCATGTCCTCAACCTACTGACTTTTGTTATCCTGGACAGGTGATCCCCGAATTGAACTTTTGGCGTTAAATTCGCCGAAGTATGATTGTGATATCCGAAGACGCTTCACTTAATGTCTCTATTGTGTGTGCCCATACAAAATGCAAAGATTTCACGAGCTGAAAGTTGGCGATTTGAGATGCGTCAAGAATTCGCTGCATGGGTTTTCCGGCAAATTGATATTGATGAAAACTGGCTGTCGAATGTTCTGTGGACAGATGATGCTCACTTTTCTCTAAACGGAGAATTTAACATTCAAAACAGCCGCATTTGGGCAACAGAAAACCCTAGGATTTTCACAGAAATGCCACTTTACCAGCCTAGAGTTACAGTTTTGTGTGGGTTCACTTCTTTTATTATTGGGTCATTTTTCTTTGAAAAATCAATGGAAGAACTTTTAAAACCGTTTTTGTAACTGGTGAACGTTATGAGAAAAGGGTATTCCCATATTGCAGGGTAAAAGCACTAAGCGAAATAACATTCATGAAAGATGGAGGACCTCCTCATATCTCCCGAGGTGCCAAACAATTGCTGAAGGATACGTTCGGTGAAAATAGTGTGATAGGTCGCCACTTTATATACCAGTGGCCTCCAAGATCAACAGACTTGACGCCTTGCGATTTTTGTTTATGGGGATACATTAAATCGTGTGTTTATCGATGCTGGCCTACCACATTGGCCATGTTGAAGGCTTCTATCAGATGGCACGCTTTATCAATTTAACAGATATGTTATTTAATGCTGTCCATTCTGTCATTTATCGTCTGCAGGCGGTGATTGAGAATGAAGGGTGCCACATTGAGCAAGGATTGTGACCTAATACAAGAGAGAAGGCAGTTACCTCATGTGTTGTATAAGCCGCCATGTATTATATTATCTATCAATATTTTGCAGCTCTTTGTGTTGGGATATGGGGATAATAAATGCTGTCCTCACATCTTGACTCTTTTTTTTTGTGAACAGTAATATTTTGTTTGTCATTTGCTCACATATTATGTCGTGCAAACCAGAGTGTTATAACTTCTCGAATAACACTGGTACACACAATTTTAACCCTTATGTTTAGTTTTTCGCTTTTCGCTCATTAGAAGAAATACATAGATAATAGATAACATAGAAATACATACATAAGAAATACATGTAGCATAAGGAATATTTTCTGTACACCAATAACTTTAGAAATTTTGTGAAAAAAAAAAAATACAAAATGATTTTACTACCACGTTTTTCAACGCAAAAGGTCGATTTAAAATATATTTTTATTTGAGGGGACACATTTTTAAAATTGTGTACAGTATAATAAACAATGATAACATTTGACAAGCCCATAGGATATTTGGAATAAAGTACGACAAATATATTTTGTCACTCCCCTCTATATTTCATTTGTTGGATCATGACAAATATCCAGTTAAATAGTCATGGGTCGCCAATCAGTCAAGAAACTACACATTCCTTATAGCAAGAAATCCTATTAATAGTGCCATCATAATTTTTGGTACTATATTAACATTTCAAAAATTCGTGTATTTATATCAGCAGTGTTTTTCAAACATTCAATCTATTTCACAAAACCTCATATAAAAATAAATATTTTGCTACATGTTTTAATTTGCATTTATCTATTTTACATATCTCTGATTGTATTTGAAAATCGTTAACCAATTCTTCATACTTTTGGCGAAGTGGTGTTTTATTAATTTGTTATTTGATATTATTAGGGTTCTTTCCTGGTATTCAAAAAGGAAAAATACGTGTCGATCAGTTATATTTTTCAATTTATCAAACAATTTGGCCGCTGAATCTCTGATTCTGGTAGAGCGCCATCTGGCGAATAAAATTGTAACTAAAATCAATTTCGAATTTTACATTATTTGCCATAAAAAATCCCATTGCATCCTGAACACAATGGTGTTTACCGCATTGCTCTAGCGCGAATATTCGCGGAGTTATTAATTTTTAAAGTTGTGCGGGACTTTTGGATCACCCTGTATATGTGAGAATTTGAAATGTCATTTTATTGTACATTTAGGATATTTCATGTTGGCCCTTTTTTCAATCTTAATTATAATTTTTAAAAATTATCAATAAATGTTTTGATATTTTTGTATCGCATATATAATTTATATATATATATATATACATTTTAAATGGAAGAAATACTATTGTAAATTTTGAATCTATATAAAATTATAATAAAAATGGCACGTTATGTTTACGGAAGAGCATTGCTTGATGCAAATATTATTATGTAATTCTACTGTCCTAGAAGCTTATGTCCATCGTTTTCTTGAAACCATTTCTGAGATTCTACCCTTCAGTGTAACATATATAAGCAGAATGAATTAATACAGTATCAGAGCTATAATAAGCAGTCTGGTAGATTAAATTGGTGAAACTGCTTGGAGGGTTTCACTGATGAGCCAAGCCCTCCCAATATTTTTTCATCGCAATAAGGATAGTAGAAGTTTATTTTATGTTTAAAGAAATATTCATGCTTAAAGGCTTCTATATATCTTCTATAAAAAATAATATTATTATAAATATATACACACAAATTGTAGAAGTACTTATTATGAAATTCGGTTAAATACTCATTTCTGCGATATTATTATTGTTTGGAATATTATATAATAAATTTTATTATGCCCTACTGCAATGAAAATTTAATGGGGGAGCCTGGTTCATCAGTGGTGAACCCTCCTAGCGGTTTAGCCAGTTTAATTTACCAAATCTCTGGAAGGGTTCACCACTGATGAGTCAAGACCTCCAATTAATTTATAATTGGAGTAAGGAAAGTAATAAAATTGTTTAATTAAAAAAAGAGCAAAGGTGGTGGTGGTGTCTTGTCCATGGAGTAGATCAGATCGGTCCATGCACCCTGATCACAATACCTGCCAACTGAGGTGTTGTATGGATATCCTCTTCTGGATTGATGGTGGTGGTGGTGTCTTGTCCATGGAGCAGATCAGATCGGTCAATGCACTCTGATCTAAATACCGGCCAACTGAGGTGCCGTATGGATGTCCTCTTCTGGATTGATGGTGGTGGTGTCTTGTCCATGGAACAGATCAGATCGGTCCATGCACCCTGATCACAATACCTGCCAACTGAGGTGTTGTATGGATATCCTCTTCTGGATTGATGGTGGTGGTGGTGTCTTGTCCATGGAGCAGATCAGATCGGTCAATGCACTCTGATCTAAATACCGGCCAACTGAGGTGCCGTATGGATGTCCTTTTCGGAATTTATGATGGTGATGTCTTGTCCATGAAGCAAAACAGATCGATCCGTGCACCCTGATTACGATGCCGGCCAACTGAGGTGCCGTATGGATGTCCTCTTCTGGATTGATGTCTGCCATATAGAGGGCTGCAAGGATGGCCGGGTATATATGGTCCGGAGTGATTTGGGTGTTTAACAATTATTGTAGTTTTTGTAGGATCTAGTCATGTCTGGGCAAGAGAAGCAACATAAGTAAGGGACTGCCCTGTAGTACGGTGTCGTGAGCCGCTACGTTAACCGTGAACAGCGATATATTCGCAACTTTGCCGACGCCAGAATGGAAAGGGCGTCGTCCTCAAGGCCGGACCCGCCGAAGAGCCAGGCCTGCAGGTCAGGGGGCCGCCCTATGATGTTGAAGGCCTCTCTGATGAGAGGCCTTATGGATCGGCAGCACCAGTATCGGTGGCCGAGGGAGCGGTCGATGGACCCGCAGGCAGGACAGGAGGGGCCGACCGAGGCAGGATGGGCCGGATGGGGCAGGGTGTGGAGGGCCGAGCGGGTCGTGAGGCCGTTGAGGAACGGCGTTGCCGTCCCGCGCAGCACCACGGCCGAAGCTAATGTTGAGGATGTAGACTCCGCCCCGAAGCCCACGGCGTTCTCGGAGGTCAGCCTCCGGCAGAATGCGCCCAGGGCCGCGGCGTCAGCCAGGGCTGAGCGCGTAGGGCGGGCGATGAGATGGTCCTCCACGATGAGGTCCCGGACTCGGGCTCCGCGCCAGCGGGCGGGGGCCAGGAGGTTGGGAGGGCGGAGAAACCGGCAGCCGCCGATGATGGGGAGGTCCAGCAGCTGAGCTGTGGGGACCGCCCGGTGGTTGAGGCCCAGGATGTTGGATAAAAACACCCAGACTAAGTTTCGAACCAAGGTTGTCGAAATACGAAGCCGTACACCTAACCATTAAGCTACGCTCGGCATCAGTGTGTTGTGTGTGTTTGTATGTTTGTTTTTGTGTATGAGTGTGTTGTATGCGTTTGTGTAAGTTTGTACCTGAGTGTGTTATATGTGTTTGTATGTTTGTTTTTGTGTGTGAGTGTGTTGTATGTGTTTGTGTAAGTTTGTACTTGAGTGTGTTGTATGTGTTGAATGTTTGCTTTTGTGTGTGAGTGTATTGTATGTGTTTGTGTAAGTTTGTGTTTGTGTGTTGTATGTGTATGTATGTTTGTTTTCGTGTGTTGTGTGTTTGTGTAAGTTTGTGCATGAGTGTGTTGTGTGTGTATATTTTAAAACTGATATGTAAATTATAATGAGTGTGTTTACCCAAAGTTACTATCCAACTCTAAATCTAGGAAGTACACACTCTCTCTAAATATACCAATAACGGATCAATCAGACTATAAATAAAGTGGGTGATCTGTGGCGAGGTGACATTTGGACACTACCGTCCACCGGCCTTCAAGTTATTGACCTACAATCGAGCGTATTGATGTATCGTCTGATCCCTTATTTTCCTGGTGGCCAACCCAGACACGTGACCACTTAGCTCTGTAATCACTTCTTATCTCCTCTAGCTTCGTTGACCGAGTAATTGTACGGTCTCCTTCTTACAATAGACATATCATTGATACACAGAATATTTCCTTTTCTGATAGAACCCTAATAAAACATAGAATATATGTGAAAAATAGTACAAATGTATTATTGTACTGAGATAAGGTGCATAAATAAAGAAAAGGGCATCTCCTTATCGTCAACTGAAAGTTGCTGATGGCTTGTCCCATCTATCGGAATAAATATCAACTATTCTCGTTTATTTTTAATTATTCCAGAATTAGCCAAATGTTGTATCAACTGTTGGTAAGCTCTTAATGTCTCCCCCAGGATGATCACGAAAAAATCTGAAAAATCAAAAATGGGTATTTGGCCAATTCTGGAATAATTAAAAAAATCAACGAGAATAGTTGATATTTATTCCGATAGATGGCGCAAGCCATCAGCAACTTTCAGTTTAACGATAAGGAGATGCCTTTTCTTAATAGAATATATATGTTACATAAAATAATGAGATTTTCTGTTATTTTTTGATTATTTTGAGGATTATGCTATGGTAATGCAGTCGTTGTAAAAATCTTGAAACTATAATAATAAAAATAAAGATTATAAATAGCTTTAATTCAGCTTATGGGATATATAAAAACATAATTTCATAAAAGTACTGCCTGGCTAAAGGCGTAAGAATAAAAAAAATGAAAAACTTATTTACATAAGGTAACAAAAGATTTGAGCCGGCCATCGGGAAACAACAACGAGTTTTTATTGGGGATGCGCGACCTCTGGCGGTCGATTTATCAGAGTATTTGAATCTATATATATATAAATTTAAATAAAAGAATATTTTAATATAACATATATATTTTTAATTATGACATATTCAATTATTAGATAGTATAAAGACATATATTGGAGTGAATAAAATTGTATTGCCAATATTTCGGTTGGCTGAACGCCAACCTTTATCTAGGCATTACATGCGGCGCTGAATTTGTGTATACAAAAAAATATATAATGACTCGATAAAGGTTGGCGTTTAGCCAACCGAAATATTGGCAATAAATATTTTATTCAATCCAATATGTATTTTTACTATCTAATGATTTAAGTATGGATTGCTCTACTACCAAGAATCCAACTGCTTACGTGGCGCAGCACTTTAAAAGCAAAGCATTGGTTGCTACAAACGCAGTATGGAGAATACTATCTAAGTCAAGAACCAAATCGTTCGGAGCAGTGATGAAACTACTTGACTCCATAGTTTTATCCACGTTGTTATACTCGGCCCCACTGTGGGCGACGAATCAGATAAGAGTTGTAAACCAGATCCAGGATATTTTCCTACGGCGATTTCTTGACCTTCCCAAATATACTCCGGGCTACATCTTACGAACAGAAACCGGAAGGATGTCCCTTGAATTAAACATAACGAAATTGATTCTAAAGTTCTGGATACGGATTTTAAAAATGGACAGGACAAGATTACCCTATGTTTGCTTGTCCCAGCTCTGGAAAGTTTCAATTGTGGGAAAAGCGGGAAACAACTTTATTCATAACCTGAATAGCATCATTGACTCTAGGGGTTTTTCATTTCTTAAGAATTGTGAAGATTATATGGTTGTGTGAGGAGAAATGCCTAGAATTATTCAAACCACAGTGGACCAGCTACTAAAATTTGACCGAGCTAAGATACAAAACTCAACTCATTTTATTCACTACCAATCTCTAAGTAGCTCCTTCACGACGGAGGACTATTTACTATCAAATCTCCCTTTGAAATTAAACGATTTATAGCCCGTCAAAGGATTCTATGGCTACTTTTCCGCGATGATATCACGATATTTTGGAACAGCTACCCTTTAAATTGCTACTTCTGCAATGTTGGTATCCAAGACAATTTGGTCCACTATCTATTCCATTGCCCATTCCTACACGAAAAGAGACTGGAAATTCGCGATATTTCGGGGCCAACCCACTACAATGTACAACATGTATATTAAATCCAAAAGACAAAAAACATCTCGCAATTAGTGTCTTTTATTAAAAATAACGGACGCTAGCTTTCGAACTATTAGTTCTTCAACGGGCGTTCTTACAAAACGAAATCAGATTCTTATTAATATATAGAGGTAATCGAAAAAATATATACAAATATTCGCTCAAAGATATGCTAAAAGGTAAATTAGAGAATTAAAAGATAATCAGATATGCAAAATATTTTTATAACTAAATTAAGTTTAAAACTAAGGGGGGGGGGGGGGGAAGGGGACATAGCAGAATTCGTTCTTCAAACTCTTTTAAAAAGGCAGCGGAACTGTTCCGGGACATCTATTCTTCTGTTTATGCTGTCTTTACAACCAGAAACCAAGGATTCCAAAATTAATCTTTCCCCTTTGTATCTGATGTTGTTGTAATGGCAGATAGGGTTATCCAGATCAAAACTATGCCCTGTGTTTAACGTGTGTTGGTACAGAAGGGATCTGGGGTCTTTTGAGCGGATATTGTATTTGTGTTCTTTGATTCGGTTTTCGATTTTTCTGCCTGTTTCTCCTACATAAACGAATTCACAATCGTTGCAGGCAACCGAATAAATCGCGTTGCTTTTATGTTGAACATCATGTTTAACTCCTGGTTTGGTAATGGGGTTCCTCAGTATATGTCTTGTTGTGCTTGTGCTGCGATAGGTGAACTGGATACCATATTTCCTCAAATCATGGGCTATTCGCTGATTGGTAGGGGAGAAATCTATAAAACCCCTGGTTCTATTGACCGCGAGGGTAACCTTCTTGAACGGGATGAATGTATGTTTTCTTATAAAGTCCGGTGGGTATCCAAATGTTCGTAGATTATTGTAAATATTCTCTTTTTCTTTTTCTTTTAAAGCTCGAAGGGAACAATGGGTATGGAGTCTCTTAGTTAGGGTTTTAACAACCGATATTTTGTAAGAGACTGGACTGTAGGAGTTAAACGGGATATATGATGGTTTGGCGGTGTCTTTGTAATAGACAGTTGTTTGAAAATTATTCCTATTTCTAAAAATGAGGGCATCCAGATAAGGTAAGGTGTGGTTTTCTTCTCTTTCTATTGTGAACTTAATTTCTGGGTGGTAACTGTTAAGGGTGTCAAGGATGGCTTGGTCCGCTCCCAGGTGATATTCGCAATATATATCATCAATATATCTTCGCCATTTCTTAATCCCCAGATTTTCTCGACTGTTAATCCATTCGTCTATTGTCAGTAGAACAATTTCTTCTACTGTAAGGGAAAGGGGGCTACCCATGGGTGACCCCTTAATCTGCCTGTAAATCTGGTTCTGATATGTAAAATTATTAATGGAGAGGCAAGACTTGACCATGGTACAAATTGTAACAATATTGTCAAGATCTGCCTTCACAATGCCTTCCATACCCATTGTTCCCTTCGAGCTCTAAAAGAAAAAGAAAAAGAGAATATTTACAATAATCTACGAACATTTGGATACCCACCGGACTTTATAAGAAAACATACATTCATCCCGTTCAAGAAGGTTACCCTCGCGGTCAATAGAACCAGGGGTTTTATAGATTTCTCCCCTACCAATCAGCGAATAGCCCATGATTTGAGGAAATATGGTATCCAGTTCACCTATCGCAGCACAAGCACAACAGGACATATACTGAGGAACCCCATTACCAAACCAGGAGTTAAACATGATGTTCAACATAAAAGCAACGCGATTTATTCGGTTGCCTGCAACGATTGTGAATCCGTTTATGTAGGAGAAACAAGCAGAAAAATCGAAAACCGAATCAAAGAACACAAATACAATATCCGCTCAAAAGACCCCAGATCCCTTCTGTACCAACACACGTTAAACACAGGGCATAGTTTTGATCTGGATAACCCTATCTGCCTTTACAACAGCATCAGATACAAAGGGGAAAGATTAATTTTGGAATCCTTGGTTTCTGGTTGTAAAGACAGCATAAACAGAATAATAGATGTCCCGGAACAGTTCCGCTGCCTTTTTAAAAGAGTTTGAAGAACGAATTCTGCTATGTCCCCTTCCCCCCCCCCCCCCCTTAGTTTTAAACTTAATTTAGTTATAAAAAAATATTTTGCATATCTGATTATCTTTTAATTCTCTAATTTACCTTTTAGCATATCTTTGTGCGAATATTTTTATATATTTTTTCGATTACCTCTATATATTAATAAGAATCTGATTTCGTTTTGTAAGAACGCCCGTTGAAGAACTAATAGTTCGAAAGCTAGCGTCCGTTATTTGTAATAAAAGACACTAATTGCGAGAGGTTTTTTGTCTTTTGGATTTAATTTTATGCGCAAGTTCTTTGATCCTACAACATGTATATAAAATCTTCACTACTCTCCTGCTGGATAAAACATTTGTTTATAAATATTTTAAATATTTCAAGGCGATTGATAAAATGAGGGAAGAAGTGTTCAACTCCACAGACAACGGCTGATTGCTCCCCCTCCCTTCTAAATTGCTTTTCCTCCTCACTCATGTACATATAACCTTTTAGGGGAATCCCCTTGTAAGACAATAGTGTCTTAATAAAGGTTTTTGTTTTTGCTGTTGTTGTTGTTGTATGGATTGCTCTATTTTCAGAACAATTGTTAATTATAAAGGGCAAATTAATTATGGTTCTTCAACAAAAGGAACAAACTCCACCTTTGCCGATCACAAGCTCAGATGAAAAAGGAGGAGGGGGGAGCAGTAAAAAGCTCGCTAAAACACCTGGGCTCAGCTGGCCCGGGTGATAGTACCTTGTAAGGACTCCTGATCTAAGGATACAGGATGAACAGCGTTTGTACTCCATGTTAGGAGCGGCTGCACATTGCGTCTGTTCCTCATGTCAGAGGCGGCCTTTTCACATTGGAGCTAAGTCGGCCTGCCACTGAGTAGTGCTCCCAATAATAATGACAAAGGTAGACGCATTCTACTTCACCCAGTGTGGAGATAAGAAAGAAGAAGAAGGAACTTGTTATCGTTTGCTTGTACAGTGGTACCTCGACATACGAGTTTAATTCGTTCCGCAACCTTGCTCGTATCTTGTATTACTCGTATCTCGAAGCAAATTTCCCCATACAAAACAATTGAACTACCATTAATCTGTTCCAACCTCCAAAATGTCACCCCAGTTATTTTTGTTACGTGGTTTTAAATAATAAAAACGTATTTATAAATATCAAATATTTATTGCACAAAAACAAAAAAAGAGAATTTAAAGAAATAAATTAGATATCCTCACTGGTCTTTGCCTTTTTCGCTACATTTTTCTCGCTTTCACCTGTAGGCCGTTTAGAAAAAAACATGTCCAAGGAGGTTTGTTTCTTCCTCCCTCTCAGAATGTAATCCTCAGCTGCCTTCATATCTGAACTTGCTGCCTCACCATGTCTGACAACGGAGTGAATACCGCTCCTCTTTTTAAAATTCTCAAACCAACCCCGGCTGGCTTTAAATGACTCTTCCGATGCCTCGTCGATGGAAGTCTTCGGGGTTTTCTTCAGCAAATCTCCGTAGATCGCTCTTGCCTTCTCACAAATGATGGTCTGCGTCAAGGTATCTCCTTGGAGCTGTTTTTCTGTCACCCACACCATCAGCAGTTTCTCTCAATATTTTCATGAAGGGAGGTTCGCAGCTTGGAAATTATCGTAAGGCCCTTAGCCGGCGTTACACTCTTTATCGACTCCTTCCGTTTAAGCACAGAACATATCATGGACGTACTACGGCCATACTGCCTCGACAAGTCAACAACTCGAACACCTTGCTCATGTTTTTCTATAATTTCACGTTTTAATTCAATACTCATCATCTTTTTCTTAGCACTGACTTTTTACAAACTTTCTTCCGATCCATGGTTATAAAAATAAATGAACTAAAACTGTAAATGTAAACGCAACACAAAACGCGAACACAAAACACAACTTATCACAGCGGAAGCACGCTGCTAACTGATCGTAATGGCGCGACTGCGTGTTACTACCTGTTGTGTTTTAACTTTAAAAGCACACAAAAATATAATAAACTTGAATTTGTTTATTCAAGTCTCAAAAAACAAAGCTTTGCATATAGAACAAATAATAACGAAGAAGAAGAAAGAAACATTTTAGGAAAAGCAAAAACAAAACAAAAGTACTGGGCAAAAGAAACATTTAAAATCACAGATTAATATCCTCAACACTACCGAACCGAACTCGTATCTCGAATTTCGCTCGTAACTAAAAGCAAAAAATCACTTGCTCGTCGGCTCGTATCTCGAAAAACTCGTATGTTGGGGCGCTCGTATGTCGAGGTACCACTGTATATAAGTTTATACCAAACCCTTTCTTTTCCCCCCTATTTGATACATTATAAATAACATTGCTGATTATTGTTACTAATACTGTAATCCTTGTTAATACCCTGTTCTATTTGAAGAATCAAAAGGTCTTAATAAAGCTTTTTTGTTGTTGTGTTGTAATTATTAAAAAATAAACTAGGGTTAAAATTGTAAAAGATCGAATATTCTGTACTTATAATTATTTACTGTTTAAGGCAAAAATTGAATTTATGATACTCTATAAAAGTATAATGGGATAGTTACAACTGGAGTGTTATCACTTACAGTAACACCTTCCTGTAAAGGACACCTAATTGCAGAGCCAAAGTGTCCTTTAGAGAGAGGTGTCCTCTTACCGAGAGTTGTTATATAGTAAATATGATAATTTTGCAATGAAAACTGTCCTTTATAGAGAGGTGTCCGCTAAAAAGAGGTTCTATGAAATGGAGGCTTTAAAGCATGAATGATTCTTCTCAAATATAAAATAGACTACCACTGTCCATACTGCGATGAAAATACTGTGAGGGTTTACCACTGATGAGCCAAACTCTCCCAAAATATATATTTTCATCGCAGTAAAGACAGTAGACGTTTATATCATATTTGAAGAGAGAGAGAAACATTCGTACTTTAATGCTTACTTTTCTTAATTATAACATACTAGCCGAATGACCCGCCCGTGTTTTACCCGATTGAATGTTTTGATTCAAATACTATTTGTTACAATTATAAATTGGCGCCTTAAATAAATGCATATTTTAGTTAATAACTATAGCCTACGTGCTTTATCTGTCTATGTACTGTTGGCTTCCGTAGGCGTCTCTTACTGGGAAAAAGAAAGAGAGGATTCCATTTGGTTATTATCTAATATATGCATTTATTTAAGGAGCGACCCGCTCCAACACAATAGTTACAGAAATGGGGGGGGGGGGGGGGGGGGGGGGGGGTAAAGGTGGCGTGATCGTAGCCGACCAATAGGAGGGCGCCATTCCGAAAAAAAAAAAAAGCAAACCGTGACAGAGGCCACGCATGACGCTCGTAACTGTATTTATAACATATATT
>CP092863.1:175945426-176090749 GCA_030710605.1 Cordylochernes scorpioides | reverse complement strand
TTCGAACCCCAAGGGACCATAAAAAAATTCGAATTATCCAAAAATTCGAATTAAAAACGGAAATTATAATTATAGGAAATTCAGGGGACCAAGATAAATATTCGAATTAAAGAGGTTTTCGAATTAAAGAAGTTCGAATTATCCAAGTTCTACTGTATTTTGTTCATAATTAAATGAAATAAGTATAGCCACACAACGGATAACAAAATATTATGGTGATCACTCTTTCTAGTAAATATTGTTAATTACTAAATAGAAAGATATATACACTCATGGATAAAACCTTTCTGTACTTAGATCAGATGGATAAATTGAGAAAATGGAAATTTAATGATCATGCAACTAAAAGTTGGTATTTGTCCAATTCTGGAATAATCAACGATAAGTTGATATTTATTATGATAGATGGCGCAAGCCATCAGCAAATTTTACTTGTACGATCAGAAAATACCCTTTTTCTCAATTTATTAAAAGTAAAAATAAGTCTCTAATGATGTTTAAAAGGAGTTACATTCAACTTAAATGAAAGTTTATCATTAGAGGTATGTAAAAGAAGTAAAAAAACGATTAAAACAATAACGAGGACTTTGGAATTCAATATAAAAAATGTCAACCATTATCCAAGAAGGTTCCACCTGGAAATAAAGGATCTGGTTAAAATAGGTTGAAGATAATTGCTTAGGAGAAGAAACAATTAACATTTTAAATAAGAAATCATTAAAGAGATTCTTCAACTACCATCGGGTTAAATAAAAAGCTACAGTTTTAAATTTTATCCCTGACATTCTTCATTTAATTATTTTTCATGTTTAACCACAGTAATAGAAAAATTTGTAATCACTTAACATATATGTTATATTAAAATATTATTCTATTTAAAATTATATTTCAAAAATACAAATACTCTGCTAAATCGACCGCCAGAGGACACTCTTCCCTTATAAAAACTCGTTATTGTTTTATCTCAATGGCCGGCTCAAAACTTTTGTACATTATGTAAATAAGCTTTCCTTTTTTATTCTTACGCCTTAAGCCAGCCAGTACTTTTATCAAATTATGTCTTTTTTTATATATCCCTTTAACTCAATTAAATTACTGATCAAAACTATTTTTCATTATCATACTTTAAAGATTTCAACCACGACTGCATTACACCATACCATAATCCTCAACATAATTCTAAAATACACAACAGAAATAACATTCATCTTTATTTATAACATATGTATATTCTTTATATCTAAAATCAATTTTTAAAAAATTACAAAGAGCTCTTTTTTTATAAAGGAATAATCCTAAAACAATTACGTCTTTTATTTAGTCTTTATAACGTATATATTTTTTCAAAGTAAAAAGACATATATTGAATCAAAATATCATTGATTTTACGAATATTTCACAGTTGACTGAACTCCAACCTTTATCAAGGTGTTATAACATATTAATGTCCGTGGTTAGTTTTTCTTGATTAATCAAGAATGGGTATTTGGCCAATTCTGGAATAATTAAAAATCAACGAGAATAATTGATATTTATTCCGATAGATGGCGCAAGCCATCAGCAACTTTCAGTTGCACGATAAGGAAATGCCTTTTTCATAATATTAATGTGTGTCAACAACAAACTCAGCTGACAAACATTAATATGTTATAATATCTTGATAAAGGTTGGCGTTCAGCCAAGTGAAATATTGCTAAAATAAATGATATTTTGATTCAATATATGTCTTTTTAATTAAAGATTTATTTATGGATTTCTCTATTTTCAAAACATATATATACCATGGTATACAGGAATTTTACAATAAAACTTTTGATTACTAACTTATAGGTGAAAATTTGTATGAAGTAAAATTATTTTCGAATATGGTGGATAAATTTATAAAATGGCATCTTTTGATCGTGCAGCTAAAATTTGATGATGGCTTGCTACATCTATCGGTATAAATATGAACTAATTGTTGATTTTCTAAAATTATTTCAGAATTGAACAAATATAATTTCTTGATTAATCAAGGAAAGTTAACCTCGTAGGCATTTTGGGATGTTGGCCCTTATAAGCGTGGTGTAAATTCTAATTTAAAGACCAAAAAAATTGGTGTTTGAAGCATCCTGAAAAATTATTTTCTTTGTTCCAAAATCACTTTATTAGGTACCACTCAAAAAGAGCAACCTAGTTTATCATATTTTAACAGTGTATAAAATGTGAAGGTTATTCACATATTAAACAAAATGTTAACGCGGGATTCAATCCCGGTTCATGGCTGTCAGGTATCGAGGGTGTTACACTCTCGTCAACCGACTTTTTTTTCCTGTAAAATCATTAAACAAGTTTAAAACTATGTGAATAATAGTACAAAAGTGAAATTCTACTTATATCAGGTCGATAAATTAATAAAGAGGACTTCTCCTTATCATGTAACTAAAAGTTTCTAATGAAATTTATTTTGGAATTAAAAAAAAAATCAACGATTAGTTGATATTCATTAAGACAAATGGCGTAAGCCATCAGAAACTTTTAGTTATTTATTTTCTTAATTTATAAGTGTTATATGTGATCAAGAGGTTTGTGTGATGTATTTTTCTTTGAAATATAAAATTATTTCAATATGATTTGTGTTCATTATAATCTATATATTTGATAATTTTTGTTAATAAGAAAATCTATTATGAAAAAAAGGCATCTCCTTATCGTGCAACTGAAAGTTGCTAATGGCTTGTGCCATCTATATGAATCTTCTTTTTCTTCTTCTTTCTTATCTCCACTCAATCATATTAGGGTATCTAGTTGTAACCCTTGATGGTGTCTGTTTGACAACCATCATGACTGGGTGAAGTAGAATGTGTCTGACTTTGTCATTAAGACTGGGGGCACTACTCAGTGGGAGGCTGACTTAGCTCCAAAAGAAATGGCCGCCTCTGACATGAGGAACAGACGCCATGTGCAGCCGCTCTTAACATGGAGTACAAACGCTGCTCATCCTGTATCCCTGGATTAGGAGCCCTTACAGGATACTAACAGCCGGGCCAGCTGAGCCCAGGTTTTTAGTGAGCTTGTTACTGCTCCCCCTCCTCCTTTTTCATCCGGGCTTGGGACCAGCAAAGGCATCTGAAGGAATAAATATAAACTATTCTCGTTGATCAAAAAAAAAAATAAAATCAACGAGAATAGTTGATATTTGTTCCGATAGATGGCGCAAGCCATCAGCAACTTTCAGTTGCATGATAAGGATACACCTTTTTTTTTCATAATATTTGCACCTTATCTCAGTACAATATCACATTTGTACTATTTTTTCACAAGAAAATCTATATTGAGAATATATAATTCTATTCAAATATTTCATTTTGTAAAAGCCTCTACAATTAATAATTAAGTTATTTTAATTTTATATATATTGATAATTCATAAAGGTGAATGAATAACTTGACACCAATTTGTTGATAAATCAAGAAAAACCCACCAGATAGGCGTTTTGGTTTAACTAGATGACGCTCTGCCATCTAAAAATCTCATGTTAGCCAGCGGTCAGGATTGGGTATTTTTGTTTTTAATATGAGCACTTGACCGTTTTGGATTTTTTTTATTTTAATATATATTTATATTATATATAAAAAAAGGGATTTTCTGCTTGAAATTAGATCATGCTGAGGATTATACTATGGTAATGCAGTCGTGGTTAAAATCTTGAAAGAATAATAATAAAAATGGTTTTGATCAGATATTGCTTTAATTGAACTTATGAAATATATTTAAAAAACATAATTTGATCGAAGTGCTGCCTGGCTTAAGGCGAGTAGAACAAAGAAAAACAAAAGATTATTTACATAATGGACAAAAGTTTTGAGCCGGCCATCGGAAAAAAACAACAACGAATTTTTATTGGTAAAGCGTGACCTCTGGCGGTCGATTTAACAGAATATTTGGATCTATGATATATAATTTTAAATAAAATAATATTTTAATATACCATATATATCTTATATTCAGGGGCAGGAGAGAATAAAAAAGTAATAAATTATTAAGTAAATGTTTAGATTGTCGAATGTAAATTTTACTTACAAAAAAAGAAGAAAGAAATATCAATTATTAGCAAATATGCTTATTTTATTTTAAACAAATTTAACTATATAATATTATATTTTTAGCAAATGAGTTTATTAAAAAAAACACATATAACCAATCAAAAAGAAAACACAAATATATATATGTACAACCGAACAAAATAATAATTAAAAAAGCTTTTTGTTTTTTGGTCAAATTAGAAAATATATTTAATACAGTATTTTTCCCCTTAAAAAATTAAATTGAATATAATCTATATATATATATATATTGTGGATTGATTTTCTTCATTTAAATCAATGTTTAGTTGAGAATAAAAGGTAGCCATATTCAAAGATAAACATGACATTTAAGCGACAGTAAATCTCCACAGTGGAAGTATGAAGATTTGAATAACAAAAGAAAATAGTTTTAATGAGAATAAAAGGTAGCCATATTCAAAGATAAACATGACATGTCAGCGACAGTAAATCTCCACAGTGGAAGTATGAAGATTTGAATAACAAAAGAAAATAGTTTTAATGAGAATAAAAGGTAGCCATATTCAAAGATAAACATGACATGTCAGCGACAGTAAATCTCCACAGTGGAAGTATGAAGATTTGAATAACAAAAGAAAATAGTTTTAATGAGAATAAAAGGTAACCATATTCAAAGATAAACATGACATGTCAGCGACAGTAAATCTCCACAGTGGAAGTATGAAGATTTGAATAACAAAAGAAAATAGTTTTAATGAGAATAAAAGGTAACCATATTCAAAGATAAACATGACATGTCAGCGACAGTAAATCTCCACAGTGGAAGTATGAAGATTTGAATAACAAAAGAAAATAGTTTTAATGAGAATAAAAGGTAACCATATTCAAAGATAAACATGACATGTCAGCGACAGTAAATCTCCACAGTGGAAGTATGAAGATTTGAATAACAAAAGAAAATAGTTTTAATGAGAATAAAAGGTAACCATATTCAAAGATAAACATGACATGTCAGCGACAGTAAATCTCCACAGTGGAAGTATGAAGATTTGAATAACAAAAGAAAATAGTTTTAATGAGAATAAAAGGTAACCATATTCAAAGATAAACATGACATTTAAGCGACAGTAAATCTCCACAGTGGAAGTATGAAGATTTGAATAACAAAAGAAAATAGTTTTAATGAGAATAAAAGGTAACCATATTCAAAGATAAACATGACATTTAAGCGACAGTAAATCTCCACAGTGGAAGTATGAAGATTTGAATAACAAAAGAAAATAGTTTTAATGAGAATAAAAGGTAACCATATTCAAAGATAAACATGACATGTCAGCGACAGTAAATCTCCACAGTGGAAGTATGAAGATTTGAATAACAAAAGAAAATAGTTTTAATGAGAATAAAAGGTAACCATATTCAAAGATAAACATGACATGTCAGCGACAGTAAATCTCCACAGTGGAAGTATGAAGATTTGAATAACAAAAGAAAATAGTTTTAATGAGAATAAAAGGTAGCCATATTCAAAGATAAACATGACATTTAAGCGACAGTAAATCTCCACAGTGGAAGTATGAAGATTTGAATAACAAAAGAAAATAGTTTTAATGAGAATAAAAGGTAACCATATTCAAAGATAAACATGACATGTCAGCGACAGTAAATCTCCAGAGTGGAATATTAAAGATGTAAATAACAAAAGAAAAGAGTATTTATGACATTAAAAGGTAGCCATATTTAATGATAGTCATCATGAAATTTCAACGCTTATCTGTAAATATCTACATTGGAAGTATTAGATTTAAAATACTAAAGTAAAAGAGTATTCATGAGTATAAAAGGAAGCCAAATTTGATGATAATCATGATATGTTAGCTTCAGTGAATATTTACAGTGGAAGTGTGGATAGGTGAATAATAAAGGAAAAGAGTATTCATCAGTATAAAAGGTAGCCAAATTTGATTGTAATCATGATATGTTAGCGTCAGTTAATAATCACAGTAGAAGTATGAAGATATAAATAACAAAAGAAAAGAGTATTCATGACAATAAAAGATAGCCAATTTAATGATAGTCATCATGACATGCCCCTCTGTAAATATGCACAGTGAAGGAATGAAGATATAAATAAAAAAGGAAAAAAGTATTCATGAGTATAAAAGGTAGCCATATTCATTGATAGTCATCATAAAATTCAAGGAATATCTGTAAATACTCACAATATAGAAGTATGAAGGTATAAATAACAAAGGAAAAGTATATTCCTGAGTATAAAAGGTAACCAAATTCAATGCTAATCATTATATGTTAGCTTCAGTGAATATTTACAGTGAAAGAATGAAGGTATAAATAACAAAGAGTATTCCTGAGTATAAAAGGTAGCCAAATTCAATGATAATCATCTTATGTTAGCTTCAGTGAATATTCACAGTGAAAGAATGAAGGTATAAATAACAAAGAGTATTCATGAGTATAAAAGGTAGCCAAATTTGATTATAATCATGATGCCGTGTCAGCAGCCCCCCTCTACATATTTATAGGGTAATTAGTATGGAAGAGAGGCAGTTTTAATATTCACGACTCATACTTCAGTTTAATAACCACTAATTTATATTGATTAGAGCGTATTCTATATACACCAACCTACACTCGGGGAACTTACACCGTCGTTTATCCCTTTTCCTCTTATAGCATCGATACTGTTAGCCTGGATCTAAATATTGATTTGATATTCAATATAATTGTACTCAACAACAACAACAACAAAAAGGCTTTTATTAGGGCACATTTCCCTGTATGGATTCGCCATACAACAACAAAATAACACAGTAATTTTTTCTCCCTTTCCCCATGTGCACGTGAGTCTTTGTTTAAAATAGGTTTATTTACACATCTGTTCTGATACTTTCCTCACTACCTTTTTTGTGTATGAATCTATTTACAATTGACCTGTAGAAATTATAGAGTTCTATTGCTATATTTTTTCTGAAATAGTTCTCAGCGTCTTTAGTAGGTTGCTAAATTTCCAGAAGGTGTTTTTAAGAGAATATAATTGCACTCTTATCGATAAGATATTTCGATATATTACAAGAAAAAAAGTCGGTGGACAAGTGGTTAAAACCTTCGATTCCCGACAGTCATGAACCGGGATTGAATCCTGTATTAGACACTTTGTTTTAATGTGTAAATAACCTTCACAAATATTAGTCATTGTTGTAAATATCATAAGCTAGGTTGTTCTTGTTGAGCGGTACCACTATTAAAGTTTTTTGGAACCATAACCAGGCCATATTTTGCTCTGAATTGAATTTACCTATTTAAAATAATAATAAATGCGGAATATATTTCCCTATTTATTGTTGCATTACGGTTAACGCACCTATTTTAATTTATAATATTATTTTTTATTATATATGTAATTGAAATTTTATCTTTTTTATTTAAATAGACAGAATAGGTATTATAAACAGATTATATATTCACAGAATGTATACATATATATGTTTGTCGGCTAAAAACGTCCACATTACATAATTAATCTGGCTGAATTTTCAACAGTATATAGAGTTGAATCTGGAAATACATATAGGCAAATTTTCAGGCTTCTATTTCGAATAACTTTGGTGTTATTAACCCATTTCCCTATTTCACTCGCAACCAGCGCCTCACTGCGGTAACTGAGAGGAGCAAAGTTGGGGAAGATGGGTGGATACAGCTGCAAGAGGATGGTCCACGTGACTCCCCTCTCACAGCGCGACGGGAATTGGTGTGTGAGGGAGTTGTGGAGCGGGATGTTTCACAAGAGTGACGTAAGACATATTGACGGCCTAGGGGCAAGAAGAAATCACTTGCTGGTCACATCTGCAGCAAGTGTAGTCCAGGCTGGACGTGTGCAGTTCGAAGCGGGACGTTTCATAATGAAAGGGCTTGGCTCATCAGTGGTGAACCTTCTGGGAGATTAATTTAGCGAAACCGCTTAGCTAGTTCACCACTGATGAACCAAACCCTCTCATTTAATAACTTTTATCATTGTAGTAAGGTCTGTAGAAATATTATTTGATGATGTAAGTACAAAAAAAAAAAACATATTGCCAAAAAAATTAGTTTTCAGAAATTTAAAAAATAAAAATATTGCCACGTGGAAAATTAGGGAAGACAAATTTCAGGAAGACACAACAATTAATTTTAGGAAAGAACCAACTATAAATGATAAACAAAAGATAAACAATGAGGGAAGTTTACAGAGAGTAGCAAAATATAAACATCAAAAATTATACTCTATTAATAAAATAATAAATAATTTGCTACAATATATCCCAAAAAATATATAATAAGTAAATTTTTCAAATTCTAATTTATATTTCAAGATTATATTTATATTCATAGCCATTTTATCGTAAAAATGTATTTCTAAACATTTAAAATAATAGCTATCGCTTATGAATAATTTAAGCATAATTTTTCGGAATAAGTTTACATGCAGTTTATTAAATGTAAATTATTTTTCAAGTAGAAATTTACATCAGTATTAAATCATAGAACCTCGGGGTATGAGCTCTTTCGTCCGAGGGAGATAACCCGGGAGTCATTAAGTAGATTGGTTGTGTCGATAAAATTGACATTTTGTGCCGAGTCAAGTTGTTTCCAAGCGAAATAGTTCGTTGTTCCTTTTAGTAGTTCTAAATCTTCTTTGTCGTTTAGTTCACTAACTATAAATTCTCTAAACTAGGCCACTAAAATGCCTGACCTTCTAGATAACAATAATCTATGTGCATGTTTATATATGCCAAATAGAAGCATTAAATCACAAATGTTTATTTTAAACATAAAACAAACATCTACTGTCCTTGCTGCGATTAACAATTTTTTTTGTTGAATGAACAAGCGATGCACTTTTTCTCCCTAAACATAAATTCTGAGAAAGACATGTATCTACACAAACATTTTTTTTTGAACATACAGTTAAACCGGTCTATAGCTCCCCCTCTAAATAGCGCCTTCCTCTCTATAGGGCTCGATTTTGAATACGTTGTACGATGCAATTTACATTAAAAGTGACCTGTCTATAGCACCTACTCTCTATAGCGCCCTATTTTGATGAGTCCCAAGAGGAAGCGCTTTAACAGGTTTAACTCTATCTTGATATATAAAATAAGAGTATTAAAGCGCGAATGTTTTTTATACATAAAACAAATTTCTACTATCCTTACTGCGATGAAAAATATTGGGAGGGCTCTTTGCTTATTAGTGGTGAGCTCTCTCAGCGGTTTCACCAATTTAATCTATCAGACCGTTTATTAGAGCTCTAATACTGTATTGGGTCATTCTGCTTATATATGCTTCTCTGAAGGGTGGAATATTAGAAATGGTATTTAAGTAAACTACAGACATAAGTTTTTAGGACAGTAGAATTACATATAAATATTTGCATCGAGCAAGGCTCTCATTGTGAATAATATTTTTAACTGGAGCGTATAGTGTATGCTGTATATGGAACGTATATTGTATAATATATATATATATGAAAATATACATATATAGACTATACTTATGTAAATTTGTGTATATATATTTAAAATATGTGAAAGTATTTTCTATATCGTCGTGTGAAGGCATCGCCAGGCATTTAAAAAATAAAAAATAAAAACCCTGAGGAAGTAGGCGTACAGTCTAGGGAAATATTGGATTCTGTAATAAATGAATAGTTTCATATTATTTTTGATCCAAAATAATGAATATATACATATATGATATAATACTATTTAAATACATATGTGAGTATTTTTTGGTAAATACTGTTATTCAAATATTGCTGAGAAAGAAATTATTGAGCCTATTGCCAATAGCATGCAGACGTGATTACTTGAAAAAAAAAACTTTCAAATATCACTATTTGATTTAATTGCGCTAATAAAACGATTTGAGAATGAAATACCGTATTTGAGACTTTAAGAATAGAGAAAATGAAAGATTACATATTTACATATCTACAGAAAGAGCCGGCCAACGGGAAACAACAACAATAGGTTTATATTGAGAAAAACTGCGCTATTAGGCTGTCGTTTTGACAGAGTTGTTCAAGAACACTATATTTTGATATTAAATAAATGTTTATGATATATACAGTAGAAGTAGTAAAAATTTTAATTAATTAACTCTTTAATATATGTGAAAAAATAGTACAGATGTGAAATTTTACTGTGATAAGATGGATAAATTAAAAATAAAAATGTTTCACGATAAGGAGATGCCTTTTTTTAATATATCGTAAAAAAGTCACAAACGAGACACGGCTACAGCTACTATAGCGCTGGTGTTTTCTGCAGGCTGGATAGATAGGCGTGTAATATAAACATATGTTATGAAAAATGCATGATGTGTTAATTTGTGGGTACAAATATGTTCCTAAAACATCTAGAAAGGAGTTATTTTGATAATTTGAAGAATATATTGTTGTTGTTGTTTATTCCTCAAGTCATTTAAACAATCTCCATTAGGTTCCATTATCTCAGTTTTTCTATTATAGTCCTGTGGTATTCCCAAAGTTCTTTTTTTGAGGATTTGATACAATTTAATAGATGTTCAGGACTGGCTGGTTAGGAATCGTATTTGGGGCATTTCGGGAATGTTTCGAAGTTTCCATTAAATTTGAGAATAAGATGTCCTGTTCGTAATCTTGAAATCACCGTTTGTTCTTCTCTATTAAGGATTTGAAGCATATATATTATATCAACCCAAGATATATATTTAAAAATCTTTATATTTTGTTTATAAAATCGACATTCCGGCTAACTAAAGTTACATTTTCTCAACGTTTCAACAAAAGTATTTTGGCTTCGTCAGGAGAAATATAAATAACGCATTTGGCAAGGCGTTAAAATTGAGTTCGTTGAAATGTTGATAAAGTAAAACTTTAACTGGCCGAAGTTTCTATTTCATAAAGAAATATGAATAACGGCCAGGTAACCTCTATTTTATATATTGGTTCATAATGATATACAATATTTCATAATTATTATATAGTCATAAAGTGATGCATTAGCGCGCCAACATCTAGAAGGTTCTACCAACTTCTGTTTCCTGTTCTGCTCCTGTTTTCCCTCATCGTGCTGCAGTTGGTGAGTTTGTAACTGCTATTTTCTTTATTGTTCTTTTTACTTTGTATTATTCAGTAATTATATTATTGATTAGGCTTAAATAAAGTCCTAAAATTCCTTCGTGCTCACGGAAATTGTTCTTTTGTCGAGTAAAAACGTATCAATGAACTTTGTCCATTCTATTAAAATGAATTAGCGGGCCATCTGTTATGCAAATTCGGAACTATTATAGACGCGTATGATTCTTTCAAAAATTAAACAATTTCTACTGCCCTTAATGCAATGGAAAAAAAAAACACTAATGAAACAGTCCCTCCCATTAATTTTTCTATTGCAGTAAAGCAGTAGATATTGTTTAATTTTTAAAAAGAATCATGCGCGTATATGATATTTCTGTGAAAAATAGACACTTCGGCCAGTTAGAGTTTTTTATTTTCTAAACGTTTCAACAAAAATCTTTTGTCTTCGTCAGAAGAAATGAATAAAACATTAAAGCGTTAAATTTTTTTCTGAGATTTCAAGGGCGTTTGCATGCGATTTTTCGAATTTCAACGCCTTGTCAAATGTTTTATTTTTATTTATTTCTCCTGACGAAGATAAAAGAATTTAAAAAATCTTCATTTCATCATTAAATCATCAAATCAATCATCAAATTACTCTTCATAATTCACCCTTTCATACCTCATCCAAAAAGGTTTAGAAATAGTCAATATTTCAACTTGAAATAAATTTTGATTTTTCATTGAAAATAAACTCATGCGGTGTAACATCAAGTGTTGTTTTACAATCACAAGCCGCAGTGTATTATATAAAAGAATTTTGTTGAAACGTTGAAAAAAATAAAAAAACCTCTAACTGGCCGAAGTGTCTATTTTTCATAGAAATATAAATGCCGGCCAGACACAACCTCTATCTTCAGGCTTCTTATAATAGTTTCGAATTTTCATAGCCATAAAGTAAGCAATATAAATACTGTTGCATCATGATTAATGCGCCTATTTTTAAAATTATTCATAATAATATTCTCCATATATTTCAAATT
The DNA here is from genome assembly GCA_030710605.1 of Cordylochernes scorpioides. Classification (NCBI taxonomy): domain Eukaryota; kingdom Metazoa; phylum Arthropoda; class Arachnida; order Pseudoscorpiones; family Chernetidae; genus Cordylochernes; species Cordylochernes scorpioides. Next base: position 176,078,561 of record CP092863.1, on the reverse strand, counting down.
CAAATTATATATTTATTTATTTTTATAAAACAGAATATTATTATGAAATCCCGATTTACACGGTACTTGTTTTACACGTTTTCGCTTTTACACGGTTTTCCAAATAAGTTTTTTTGTTGTTTTTATCGCACCATACTAAATGCTACTGTGATTGAACACATGCGCTGTGTACACATCTTACGAGGAATACCGAGCTTATGTGCTGACTACATATTATAACCTGTCAATGCATTTTATTTTTATTTCTGTGTACACCTATCCCCCGATTTACACGTTTTTCTCAGGAACGTATCTACCGTGTAAATAGGGGGATAGGTGTATTATGTACTATAAAATCATTTGTATTTTGTTACACTGAATACCTGCTTTAAACTTTGATGTGATAAATAAAGAGATATTCTAGGCGTTACCTAAATATATAGTTGTCTTATTATTGACTGGTTTAACCTTGTAGGATGGTTGAGACACGTTCTGGAAAGATGCAAGACGCGTCTGAGGAGAGAATCAAGATTGAAAAATCTGCCAAATTGCAGCCTGGTGCAACAATACTGATATTATTTATTGTTGATATTTTCGATAAAATTTCAAGATGGTGGAAGAAGCAAGCTAAACAATGGTTAAGAAATAAAAGTTTCATTGTTGAGAAAAAAAACTCTTCAATGTCAAACCAGTTGGGTAACGCCGATAAAGGAAAATGTAGAAACACATTTCTAGGAGCTTTTAACAGGACAAAAATAAATAAAATATTGACTTCCATCTATTGGTTGACATTTTAAAGTTGTCTCGCTTTCTCCCTTCCTAATGGTTGTGTATTGCTTAAATCTCCTGCTTACAATTTGCTCGCCAAGGAGTTTCCTTTTTTTGCTTCGTCTGTTTTGCACATATCTTCTGTTGTTTTATTCATTTTTGAGTAATTCGATATTTTTTTAAGGCTACATTTTTTTTTCAGATTTATTTACTATATATAGCTTTCGGGCTTAAAAGCTATTTTTAAAAAGAGATATATTAACTAAAAAAAATAGCTCTTTAAATTAAAGATATTTTGGCAAGTAAATCTTTTTTATTATCTCGACGTTTCGACAAAAATATTTTGTCCTCGTCAGGAGCGGACAAAAATTAAAACATTTGACAAAGCGTTAAAATTATTCTATATATATTTAAGAATAATTTTTAACGTTTTTCCAAATGTTTTAATTTTTGTTCGCTCCTGTCGAGTAAAAAAGATTTTTGTCGAAACGTCCAGACAATAAAAAGATATACTGACCGAAGTATCTTTAATTTGAATAACTATGAATACCGGCCAGACATTCTCTATCTTTAAGGTAACTTAAGAATGTTTTTTAAAATAGAACAAATGAGAATTGGTACTGGCATAAGGTTGATAAATTTTAAAAAAGGCATCTCCTTAAAAACTTTCAGGCGCACGATAAGGAGATGCCTTTTTCTTAATTAAAAATGTTAATCATGCACGAAATAATTTATTTTGTAAATTAAACGGCATATATTAGAATATATAGAATCAAGTAATTTAAAAGACTATATAATGCAATAACAATAGAGTTTTTTCTGACTATAATAGCTATAAAATCTTAAAGATGATACAAAGCATATCTTCTGTTGTTTTATTCATTTTTGGGTAATTCGTTCTCTTTTTAAGTCAACATTTTTTAAAACGAATTTACTATATAGCTTTCCAGTTTAAAAGCCCCTTCTACAATATTCTTATATACTATTTATTTTTTATATATTTAATATTTGCGAAAAAACAATATGTTTAAATGACAATTCTCTCTGATTCTAAATATAACAATTTAAGAATTAAAAATAAAGAAGGCATCTCCTGACCACGAGCACATGTGCTTTTTAGATGGCAGAGCGCCATCTAGTTAAACTAAACGTTTATTTAGCTTTCTCCCTGATATTTGACCAACCCAATTTCTTGATAAATCAAGAAAAGCCATCCACGAACGCGTTTCGCGCTGTTGGCGCTCGTTAGCGTGGGGTTGGCTGAAACCACTGCGACCAAAAAGATTTTTGGTCTCAGAGGCTTCCCGAGAAATCAAAAAATGGGTATTTAAGGCCAAATTTGCGTGAAGACGCTTAACAAATGAAAAACCAATAAAAAATAAAATAGAAAACATATTCAAGAATTATTGTTATTAACCAGTAAATAGATGTAAAACAACACTTGAAGTTACACCGCATGAATTTCTTTTCAATGAAACATCAAAATTTATCTCAAGATGAAATATTGACTATTTCTAACCTTTTTGGATGAGGTATGAAAGGTTGAATTATGAAGAGTAATGATAAACACACGGAAAAATAAAAGTATCCAGGAATGGGAATACCTCATATTGTTTCACGTTGTTTCACCGTTTGTACATTATGTAAATAAGTTTTTCATTTTTTAGATTCCTACGCCTTAAGCCAGGCAGTACTTTTATCAATTTTTTAATATATATTCCTTTAGCTCGATTAAAGCAATTAGTGATCAACAGGCCGCAGTGCATTATATTGTATTATAAGTTACCTTATGTATTATTTACGAACGGAAAAATACGTCCAGGGTAGCCTAGTGGACATGGCATCTGCCCGGTAAGCGGAACATTGTGGGTTCGATTCCCATCCCTGGACACCTTTATTTTTCCGTTCATCATTACTCTTCATGATTCACCCTTTCATTCCTCATCCAAAAAGGTTAGAAATAGTCAATATTTCACCTTGAAATATATTTTGATGTTTCTTCTAAAAGAAACGCATGCGGTGTAACTTCAAGTGTTTTTTTTTTTACAATCACAAGCCGCAGTTTATTATATTGTAATATAAATAGATGTCTTTTAGTTAGTCAGTTCTTGTTTTACTCTCTTACCTCTCAGTGTAAGGTTGGTTACCGTTCAATAAAATCCTCCGGTGATCAGTTCCTTCTATCTTCCTTCTTTTTTCAACACAATAGAAAATATAAAATAGAAAAAATATATTTGAAAAATATAAAAAGGTCAGGTGAATATAAAATAAGGTATAGTAAAATGTCCTAAAAACAAGTGTTCCTAATTTCAAATCGTTTACGATAATTTCATTTCAATGAACATTTTAGAGTAGAAATTTATAGCAACATATTGATGAATGCGCTACAAGGTTTGTATTTCCGGATAGGATCATTATCTAAATTCTAATTAATTTTATTAATTAATTGAATTAGCAATTTGTATTATTCTATACTAATCATATTACAACTCTATCTAGTAATTTACGGAATACTTCAATATATGTTTTTTTTTGTCACAACAAAATTGCTCTTTATTGAGACTTCAAAAGAAAATTACATTAGTTGGTTATTGGGAAAGGGGTACATCGAAGTCTATTTCTATGAACAACTTGTATATATATATACGACGTTCAACGTTGTATATAACGTATATACAACATTTAATATATATATATATATATCGAAAATAGAGTAATCCATAAATAAATCTTCAAATAAAAAGGCATATATTGGATCAAAATATAATTTATTTTACCAATATTTCAGTTGGCTGAACGCCAACTTTTTTCAAGGTGTTATAACATATTAATGTGGGTCAAAAACAAACTCAGCGCCACATAACGTAAACAGAATTTTTATTCTAATTCTAACTTATTCTATTGACGTTATGTGGCGCTGAGTTTGATGTTGACACGCATTAATATGTTATAATACCTTGAAAAAAGTTGGCGTTCAGCCAACTGAAATATTGGTAAAATAAATGATAATTTGATTCAATATATGTCTTTTTAATTAAATATATATATGTTATGAATATTTTGCTGTTTTTGTTAGATAAAGGGTTGATAAGACAATGGATCGATAAGATAAAGGATTGAGGTGCAGTCGTGATAAGAAAAAGATAATTATTTACCGTCAAGTAGCTTTTATTTTCAATTACTTGAGGAAATATTACACATTAGTTATTTTCACATTATATAGAATTTATAAAGTTAATTCTATATTAGTAGTTTAAAAGGATAGATATGTTAACTACGCATATTTACAACAAAACTATACAACAAAACTGAAAGTCTTTCTAAAAACGATGATAACAAAAGTAAAATTATCAATGAATAAAAATATATATATTTTGTAAAATATAGAAATATTTGGATTTTTATAGATTATAATATATATATATATATATATATATATATATGTTTTGTGCTGGACACCACGTATTTCGAGATCTACCAAGAATACGTAGATGGCGTACTTCACCTCTGAAGAGATGGTGATGGTGTGGTCCTCGAGACCAACTGAAAAGATCCAGAACTGCAGGTCCAGTCGATGATTGAAAACATCTCTCTTTATAGAGACTGTAAACATTCGTATTTTTCTGAAAATAAACATCATAAGCATTTATTTAATGAATATAAAACATTTTATTATTAAAAATATATATAAGACGTTTCTTTACGAATATTATTTCACTTGACAGTTTTATTACGTAGGGAAAGTCAAATATTTTTTGTTAAAACATCTTCAAAAAGTTTTGTGCTAAAATGAAAATATTTCCGGCTGAAATATGAGGCGAGTTATAAAACTCAGGAATGTGCCTTGACATTCTTAGTAAGAAATAAGGATTATTTACGTTATGTAAAAGTTGCATATTTTCTCTAGTTAGATTTATGTAATTAATTTGAGAAATTGTTCTTATTGGGTAAAAATATATAAAGATATTAGATAATAAAAAGGCATATATTGGATTTAATAAAATATTTATTTGCCAATATTTCGGTTGGCTGAACGCCAAACCTTTATCAAGGCATTACATTTTTGTATAAACAAATTATAAACAATTTTATTCAAAAATGTAATACCTTGATAAAAGTTTGGCGTTCAGCCAACCGAAATATTGGTAAATAAATATTTTATTAAATCCAATATATGCCTTTTTATTATCTAATGAATTAAATATGGATTGCTCTACTTTCGAAACATATCAAAATATTAAGAAAAAGGCATCTCCTTATCGTGCAACTGAAAGTTGCTGATGGCCTGTGCCATCTATCGGAATAAATATCAACTATTTTCTTTGACTTCTAATTATTCCATATGTCGGCCAATTATCCATTCTTGATTAATCAATAAAAGCTAACCACGTAGGCGTTTCGGGTTTTTTTTCGTAAGCGTTTCAGTTGCACGATAAGGAGATGCCTTTTTCATAATTTTTGCACCTTATCCCAGTACAATATCACATTTGTACTATTTCTTCATATCAAGATATGTAAGAGAAATGTTTGTATAAATTGTTGGCAAAGTGTCTATGAATACAGGCCAGGCAAACTCTTTCATCATGTTGGAAAGGTTTGTATTCAGGGAAATAAAGGGCATCGTCTATTTATGCAACTAAACGTTGCCGATAGCTCGCGCCATCTGTCCGAATAAATTTAAACTAATCGTTGATTCCAGAATCGGCCAAGATAACGTTTCTTGCTTACCCAAGACAGATTTCGATAGATTACGCAAGTCTTATGTATATATATATTAATTTCAACACACAAGACGCGATATCCCGACTAGGGATAATGCATCGATTTACATTTTAAAATAGATACAGTTATAAACATATTATACAGAAATAATTAAGTATTAAAGCAGCACTAAGACAAAAAAGAAACAATATGTTATATTAGAAACCTGATCCTTCCAGGTTTGAAAGATAATCTTCAATATATTTACAACAATGAGGTAATCATCAGCAACATTCAGTTGCACGATCCTGAGATGCTTTTTTCTTAATTTATTCACCAGATACCTCTCCAATTTTACTTTTATACTATTTTTGACAACATTTATGCTAGTCATTATAAACTTTTCAAACTTTTTCAAACATTTAAAAATACAAATGAAATAAAAAAATATTTCCACAGAATAATTATATTTGGATACTCTGTTGTTTATCATCAATAAATATTTGCATAGTCATCACCCCTTACCATGCTTGTATATTATTACTTGTAAATTATAGAATAGTTGTACATTCTAATCAATAAATTATTTTTACTGTTTGTAATACTCGTTATTACTACCGTGACAATATTTTAGAATTTATTGTTAATCAAACCACTAAATCAATTGTATTTATATTGTAGAACGAAATTTGACAATTATACCGCAAATTTTCTTTTGAACGAAAAATCTAAATTTATTTTTAAGGATAAATAACGATTATTTTTAACCTTAGGGATGAAGTATGAAAGGATAAACTGTGAAGAGTAATGATAAACGGAAAAATAAAGTTTCCAGGGATGGGAATCGAATCCATAGTGTTCCGCTTACCGGGCAGATGCCATGTCCACTAGGCTACCCTGGATATATTTTTCCGTTCGTAAATATTATATGAAGTAATTTATAATACAATATAATGCGGTTTATGATTGTAGAACGAAATTTGGCAATTATACCGCAAATACTTTTTTGAACGAAAAATGTATATTTTATGTTTTTTATTTGTCTATTTATTTTTGGCGCTGTGACATGATTTTTTTTTATTTGAAATATCGGACGTGATATCCCAGCTTCGGATAAACAAGACTAAAAACAAAATTAAAACAGAAAGGTTGGTTTTCTCAAGCCGAAAATAAAATCTAAAATGGATTAACAAAAATTATTGAATTTTACACAAGTGTCCAATGCATTGAAATGATTTAATTATTTGAAATGTTTTTTTTTTTGAATCGATAATAAAAAAAAACAATTTGTATTTCTCGATAATAAACTGATAAATAAATTTCGAATAAAAAAGAGGTAAAAGCAGTTTAATTAATATTGAAATGTGAAATAATGAAAGCTGATTTGGATATGTACAAAAACGTATTTCTGTATTATATGTGCGATATATAATTTAAAAAAAAATGTAGTGTCTTCCTTTTTTATGCCACCAAAAGTTGAAGAATAAAAATACTTTTTAAAAAACCTGAAATTATAATTATGTTACAAAATGTGATGTGGTTGTTACTTATCCTATTGATTTTGTTGCTCCATGGAAAGGGAGGTACCATTGCCCCGTTAGTCAGCCACATTTCAGAGTTTCCTGTTCACGATTACCGTAGCGGCTCACGACACCGTACTACAGGGCAGTCCCTTACTTGTGCTACTTCTTCCCCATAGAGGAGGACTTCTGGGCAGGTACAAAATGTGATAAAATATATGTAAAATTAAATAAATGATTTAGAATTCAGTTTACAATTTAAATGTTCAAAAAGGTGTATGTTTTGTATGTGGTAATTATTAAAAAATAATGTGAAAAACAAATTCGCATTTTAAAATTACTAGACCAAATTTGTTATGGTATGAATCGAATTAATTATAATTGTCATAAAAGGGAATAAAGTAAAATATTTGTTAAATTATTATTCACGTGAATAATAAAAACTCACATTTAACTAATTTCTCTGCTTGTATATCTTTTTTCCTGTTTGTGAGAAAATTATAATTATTTCTTCATTGTTTAATATCTCTATATCTAAATCAATTATACTATAATAGGGAATGCGGATTTTAAGAAAAGTTACAGCTGAACACACACACTTGCGTCCGTAGTTTGATTAAATACCATATCTAAGATTCCATCCTTCAGTGTAGCATATAAAATCAGAATGATCCAATACAGTATTAGAGCTCTAAAGAAGCGGTCTGGTAGATTATATATTGGCGAAATCGCTGGGAGGGTTTACCACTAATGAGCCAAGCTCTCCCAATATTTTTTTAATAGCAGTAAGGACAGTAGAAGTTTGATTTATTTGTGAAAAGAAACATTCGCGTTTTAATGTCTTCATTCGTTATACACAAATGTACACACATGAGTGTATACAAAAATGTAATACCTTGATAAAGGTTGGTTTTCAGCCAGCCGAAATATTGGCAAATAAATCTTTTATTCAATCCAATGTATACCTTTATACTATCTAATACACATTGTGTAAAGTATCAAGCAGGACAAGAAAGGATGCTACAGACAACGGGAAACAATCTGCAGAAATTCAGGAAGTTGGTACATTTCCTCTCCCAGCGTTAATTCTATTTGCCATGGCAGAACACACAATCACTTAGCCATTTCCCTACATTCACCATATACACTATTGCTCTCCATTTTTTCATTTATTACGGTTATCTCCATTATTATCACGTTTCTCCACATTTCACTTTCTCTCTCATAAAATTTAGAATTTTATTTAATTTCGATATTAATAATTATAAAAAATTATTATTATTATTATTTTTTTAATTTTTATTAAAATATTATTTCATTTCAAATTATATTTCACATATTCAGATACTCTGTTAAATCGACCGCCAGAGGTCACACTTCCCTTATAGGAACCCGTTGTTGTTGTATCCCGATAGCCGGCTCAAACCGTTTGTACATTATGTAAATAATCTTTTGTTTTCCTTGTTCTACTCGTCTTAAACCGGGCAGTACTTTTATCAATTTATGTTTTTTTATATATACCTTTAGCTCAATTAAAGCAATTACTGATCAACAATATTTTATTTATTATACTTTCAATATTTTTAACCACGACTGCATTACCATAGCATAATCTCAACAATTCCAAAATCAACAGAAATCTCCTTTTTATGTATAATATATATATATATATAACGCGTTCGTGGTTGGATTTTCTTAATTTATCAAGAAAATGGGTTGACCAAAATCAGGGAACAGGCTAAATCAATGTTTAGTTGATTTTTGTTCCATAGTTTGATTAAACAAGCGAGTATAAAAGTGTACACCTATGGAAAAAACATAAGAAAGTTGTACCTTTTAGCATGTATATCGGGATTCAGACAATAACTCTGAAAGACATGTTGTACACAATTACCTTTATTAAATACATATGAAATAAACAAATGTGAATAAAATTGCTACTGTCTCCTTAAAAAAAAACAGGCGATATCAAATACTTTACACTTCTTTAAGTTTTTCCATGAGTGAAAATCTTCTTGATAATAATGAGATATTATTGAAGTGTATGTAATTAAAGAGAGAGCCTTTTTCTGATTTGTATTTAAAAGACGGATAAAGGCGCCCATGATGGTAGCATTGACTCCTTCTACAGCTATTGATTGGACAATGCCAATTAAATAATTAGCTTGGATCGCTCTCTAACCACTAATTAGATCAATAATTGGCGGGTGAAAACCATCCACTTTAAGACCTTCTGTAATTAATTGATTTGGGAACGTTTTTTGTAATATGGCGATTATATAGAATGGTCTTGTTGAATGAAGGTTTTCTAAAGGATCGTCTGATACCTTTTTACAAGATTTTAATAAATATAATGAATCACATTGTCTTCTGTTTGAAAAATGATTTGACATTTCATCGTTATTTGTGAGAAAATTTTACTTTTGTTTGATTAATTATGTCTAACAATTAATTTATAACAGAGATTTTACGTTTGGAATTTTAAAAGATCAATATATTAATTTCAATTATTCTAAAATTGAATATCATTTTTAATTATCAAAAGAAATTTACATAAAAACATTTCAGATGTTATTCGATAAGAAATAATTTACGACACACATATTAAATAACTTCTTGTTAATTTTAGTTTATTTTAAGAAAGAAATAGACCATTTTATTTTGAAATATATATATTTTTCTTGACAATTTGACAATTGAAATAATTTTATTGATATCTTGTCAATACAATCAAAGTGCACAGACAGAACTATTTAAGATTCGAGCTCCCTCAAGGTGGGTCGGAGTCGAGTCCAAGACATGGCGGGCCTTGATCCGTTGCTCAATACCAGGACGACAATATTTTTCTTGATATGCAAAATGCAAATATGTGGCCCAGCCTTAGTAGAAGAAAATATTGAAGGAGGGAGATATGAAGAGACCATCTGGCCCACCCTCAGTAGAGGAAGACATTGAAGAAGGGAGATTTGGAGGTACCATATGGCCCACCCTCAGTAGAGGAAGACATTGAAGAAGGGAGATATGAAGAGACCATGTGGCCCACCCTCAGTAGAGGAAGACATTGAAGAAGGGAGATATGGAGAGACCATGTGGCCTACCCTCAGTAGAGGAATTAATTGAAGAAGAGAGATATGGAGGTACCATGTGAACCACCCTCAGTAGAGGAAGGCACTGAAGGAGGGAGATATGGAGAGACCATGTGGCCCACCCTCAGTAGAAGAAGGCATTGAAGAAGGGAGATATGGAGAGACCATGTGGCCTACCCTCAGTAGAGGAAGTCATTGAAGAAGAGAGGTATGGAGGTACCATGTGACCTACCCTCAGTAGAGGAAGGCATTGAAGAAGGGAGATATGGAGAGACCATGTGGCCTACCCTCAGTAGAGGAAGTCATTGAAGAAGAGAGGTATGGAGGTACCATGTGACCTACCCTCAGTAGAGGAAGGCATTGAAGGAGGGAGATATGGAGAGACCATGTGGCCCACCCTCAGTAGAAGATGGCATTGAAGAAGGGAGATATGGAGAGACCATGTGGCCTACCCTCAGTAGAGGAAGTCATTGAAGAAGAGAGGTATGGAGGTACCATGTGACCTACCCTCAGTAGAGGAAGGCATTGAAGAAGGGAGATATGGAGAGACCATGTGGCCTACCCTCAGTAGAGGAAGTCATTGAAGAAGAGAGGTATGGAGGTACCATGTGACCTACCCTCAGTAGAGGAAGGCACTGAAGAAGAGAGATATGGAGAGACCATGTGGCTCACCCTCACTAGAAGAAGGCATTGAAGCAGGGATATATGGAGAGACCATGTGACCCACCCTCAGTAGAGGAAGACATTGAAGGAGGGAGATATGGAGAGACCATGTGGCCTACCCTCAGTAGAGGAAGGCACTGAAGGAAGGAGATATGGAGAGACCATGTAACCCACCCTCAGTAGAGGAAGACATTGAAGGAGGTAGATATGGAGAGACCATGTGACCCACCCTCAGTAGAGGAAGGCATTGAAGGAGGGAGATATGGAGAGACCATGTGGCCCACCCTCAGTAGAAGAAGGCATTGAAGGAGGGAGATATGGAGAGACCATGTGGCTCACCCTCAGTAGAGGAAGGCACTGAAGAAGGGAGATATGGAGAGACCATGTGGCTCACCCTCAGTAGAAGAAGGCATTGATGGAGGGAGATATGGAGAGAAAATGTGCCCCACCCTCAGTAGAGGAAGGCATTGAAGGAGGGAGATATGGAGAGATCATGTGGCCCACCCTCAGTAGAGAAAGGCACTGAAGGCGGGAGATATGGAGAGACCATGTGACCCACCCTCAGTAAAGAAAGACATTGAAGGAGGTAGATATGGAGAGACCATGTGACCCACCCTCAGTAGAGGAAGGCATTGAAAGAGGGAGATGTGGAGAGATCATGTGGCGCACCCTCAGTAGAGGAAGGCACGGAAGTAGGGAGATATGGAGAGATCATGTGGCCCACCTTCATTAGAGGAAGGCATTGAAGGAATTAGATATGGAGAGACCATGTGCCCCACCCTCAGTAGAGGAAGGTATTGAAGGAGGGAGATATGGAGATATCATGTGGCCCACCCTCGGTAGAAGAAGAAATTGAAGGAGGGAGATATGGAGAAACCATGTGGCCCGCCCTCAGTAGAGGAAGGCATTGAAAGAGGGAGATATGGAGAGATCATGTGGGCCACCCTCAGTAGAGGAAGGTACTGAAGGAGGGAGATATGGAGAGAAAATGTCGCTCACCCTCAGTAGAGGAAGGCACTGAAGGAGGGAGATATGGAGAGACCATGTGGCCCACCCTCAGTAGAGGAAGGCATTGAAGGAGGGAGTTATGAAGAGACCATATGGGCCACCCTCAGTAGAGGTAGGCATTGAAGGAGGGAGATATGGAGAGACCATGTGGCCCAATCTCAGTAGAAGAAGGCATTGAAGGGGGGAGATAAGGAGAGACCATGTGGCCCACCCTCAGTAGAAGAAGACATTGAAGGAGGGAGATATGGAGACCATGTGGCCCACCCTCAGTAGAGGAAGGCATTGAAGGGGGGAGATACGGAGAGACCATGTGGCCCCCCCATTGAAGGAAGGAAAAAAAAAGCGTATTAGAATATTAAACTGTGTATTTATATTAAAATCAAAAGAGGCATATCCTGACCTCTAACACATGAGATTTTTAGATGGCAAGGAACCATCATCATATATATAACATGAATTAAACACCCAACTATCTATAAAAAAAACATTAAATAATAACTTTATAAGCTAAATGCGTAAGTTTGTAATCTCATATCAACGGAGAAAGTTAAAAAAAATAATAATAACCTAAATATTTACCATCAAGTTTAATTAAATTTTTTAAAAAACGATTTTTTTTTGTCGGAAGTTTTTATGGAAAACTTCCATATCCTTAATTTCTAATTCCATCCACTAAATTGAAATTTTTTTAAAATATGAAAAAAAAACTTTTGATAAAATTAAGTTGAATAAAATATTATTTTTAATATTAAAATACCTTTTGAGAATTTTGTCATAATTATTTTATAAGAATTTATAAATTGATTTATAATTAAGTAAATTTAATGAATCTGAACTAACACATACTGAATCAATATTGCCACGTGGAAAATTAGGGAAGACAAGCTTCGGGGTGACACAGCAATTTATTTGAAGGCAAGAACAAACTAAGAATGATAAACAAAATATAAGCAATGAGGGAAGTTTACATAGTAGCAAAATATAAACATTAAGAATAATACTTTGTTAATAAAATAATATATAATTTGCTACATTTGATACGTTTTACCGCAAATGTCTTTTTTTTTTTTTAACGAAAAATCGTAATTTAAGGAGAAATAACGAATATATTCTATCCTTAGGGATGAAGTATGAAAGGATGAATTGTGAAGAGTAATCATAAGCCGCATTATATTGTATTATAAATTACTTTAAATAATATTTACGAACGGAGAAATATGTCCAGGGTAGCCTAGTGGACATGGCAACTGCTCGGTAAGCGGAACACTGTGGGTTCGATTCCCATCCCTGGACACTTTTATTTTTCCGTTTAATATTACTCTTCACAATTCATCCTTCCATACTCCATCCATAAGGATAGGAATAGTCGTTATTTCTCCTTAAAATAAATCACGATTTTTCGTTCAAAAGAAACATCTGCGGTAAAATTGTCAAACTTCGTTCAATAATCATAAGCCGCATTATATTCTATTATAAATTAACTTCGCTACATAGCTCCTTCCCTATGAGAGCTATGACCCACAGCCATAAATTATTGTAGAAACTGACATGGTTCTGACGTGCTACTGCCAAGGATTCCATCGAAGTCTTGGAACTTTGTCCCTAGTACCTTTGCGTCCTTTTTCTTGCGGCGTGAAGAGCGGCTTTGTCGTCGTATTGTCGTCTATAGGGACATCGTCATCTTGTAGAAGTCTTGGCTTTAACACGGCGGTAAAATCCTGGAGCCAGTCTTGGAAAATGTAGATCACAGCACCCATGGCTTCTAGGTCTTCTCGGCAATATTCAGTTTGTCTTCCCTAATCTACCTAGCATTTCCACCAAAATGCCATGTGGAAAATTTGAAAAGACAAACTTAAGGATGACACAGCAATTTATTAAAGGCAATAACAAACTATGAAGTATGCTACTATGAGTAGCAAAATATAAACATAAAAAATATACTCTGTTAATAAAATAATAAATACTTTGCTACAAAATTATCTGACTCTCTCTCCCTATAAATACCTAGTATATAATTTTATTGGAGAACTAAAAGTTCAATACCCTTTTCATAACGACGTCTAAATATTGTACCGAATGTGTTTCTTTTGAACGCAAAATCGAGATTTTTTAATGAGAAATAACGATTATTTCTAACCTTAGGGAACTCATGTGGGATAATTTTCAAATGTCGTTCTACAATAATTAGCAGCATTATATTTTATTATAAAACCCTATATAATTAATTAATTATTCCCAAATTTGCCCTTGCTTTATTTATCTCCTCGACAATATTCATTTTAGACAGAATATTTCGTCGAAAATGAATGCCTATCTATAAAAATTAAGATCAAACAATTCATTCAAATTAATCCAATTGGAACAATTCTATCAACGATAGATACTAGAAATTTAGCTTTGTTTGCTATTACAATTGGGATTTATTAAAGGTTCTATCACTTCGTTGCTTTATCAATTAACGCGATGTTCATTTTTCACAAAGTTAAGATTTCATTTATAAGTCATTATTTATAGAAGTCGCGGAACCGACTCGTAAATCAAACTGTCCTTATATCAATGTCCAATTGATGGATTAAAGCTATCACTTGGTATCTTGGCGAGTGGCCATTTTACAAACGGAACTGGAGAAGTTCATATCGTAAGATAGACATCTTATCTCTTATAGAAGTGACGTCATTCAAACTTCAGATTGTCTGTTCTGATAGGTAATTTAATTTAGAGACTTGATATATTATATATATATATATTAATTACTACTAATTTACATATATACATATATATATATATATGACGTACTTAGGGTGTAATTAATTTCCTAGAATAACTGAACCAACATCGCTTTTATATAACTATTAATTCAATTAGAAATATATATAATTCTCACAGATACAAGATATTTATTAAGTTAGTCGGATATAAGAACATATATGAAAAGGGATAAAAAAATTATATTTTGAGAAAACTTCTATATTTATCTATAATTATCTCTTCCAAATTGATTTTATTTATAAATATTTATTTATATATGGACAGGAAATAAAAAGGTTGTACCTTTTAGCATGTATATCGGGATTCAGACAATAACTCTGAAATATGCACTCATGGACAAAACTTAAGGAAGTTATACCTTTTAGCATGTATATCGGGATTCAGACAATAACTCTAAAAGAAATTACAGTGACCTTTATTGAAGAGACATTCAATATTCTTTAAAAAACAGTTTTGTCAATGGGTGTATAAATATGTTTCAAAATTGAGTATCCATATTCAATTTATTCATAAAAATGTCATCAAAATCAAGAACGATTTTCGGCCAATTTCTGATACCAAAAATATAATTGAAAATAGTTAAAATTTAAAACTCAATTACAGATTTCCAAGCCAATCATGATTAAGAGAGAAAAGAAAAACTCTAGCAGAATCAACCAATCAACACCGGAGAGCCCTAAAAATATCTCTCTCCTTCCCTCTTAGTAGAAAACGCAATAAAACAAGACCACTTACCAAATTTCGACTCAACTGAAATGTTTCAGCAGAATAATAAAAACACGTATTCCAGGCTTTTCTAAATATCAGAGCCTTAATAGAAGATAACAACAACATAAATGAAAAAAATATATTAATAAGCTTTTAGGACAGTAGAATTACATACAGATATTTGCATCGAGCAATGCTCTTCCGCAAACAATAAGTACAAGGCTAGTTAGGCATAAATTAATACAAAGCAATAACGTGCCATCTATACACATAAAATGAAAGAATTTAATCACGAATATTTCTTTTATATACAAAGTACCTTATAAGAAACTGTGACAATTCGACAATTAAAACAAGTTAATTGATAACAAGTCAACAGCAAAGAGAGAAGAGAAGAAAATATTTACATCAGACGAAGCTCTCTCTGAAGGGACGTCTGGATCCTATCAGGAGCTACAAGCCATCTTGAGTTTGGACAGGCCCTTGTCAATTACAGAGTTCTTGTCTTCAACATGCTCAATTACAATGTTGAGGAATTTAGAGAGAACATATGCAACTATGTTATCTTCCAAATAAATAACCAGTTTTTCCACGAAGTACTTGAACTGATATTTAAAAGAACAATTAAGAACGCCGGGGGTCGGTGGAAGGATGGTCTAAACTGTTGTTTTTCGACCGCTACGATCCGGGTTCGATTCCCGCATTGGGCATTTTTTCTAATTAAAAGAAAATGCTCCAATGGCCCCCGATTCTTGCAAAGCTTCAACCCCACCAGTGAATGCATGTAACCAAACGGGGCTCTGGCACATGTAAGTGCAAAGTCGAACTGCTTTTCACATGTGTACATGTGGTGCACTTACAGTAAAAGCAGTCGCCAACTTCTACCCACCATGATTATCATGTCCTGTACTACGTGTACTAGGGGTTAAGAAAAAAAATGAGAACTCCTAATCTAATCGAAAATGTATTTATGAAACGAAATCCTCTTATAGATATTATTCAGAAGAATAAATTTAGCTTGTTATTTTCTTATTAGTAGTTTTATAAAGTTTTTAATTAAAATCTGACAAGCGTTCTTAAAGTTATCAATCACGTTTATATTTATAACATAATTATCAGATAGAGATTAATATGTCTTTAAATAATATAACTATCATTTTTTAAAATATAATATTCCATAAATAAATCCTCCATAATCTTCCAAATATATTAATAAAATACATATTCAATTAAAAGACATATATTAATTCAAAAACTTTTTAATTCAGTATTTGCTTTATAAAATGAATATATAGGTATATTATATTAATAAAATGGCATATATTGGATTGAATAGCAATCGAATATATGCATTTTTATTATCTGATTATGGATTCAATATATTCAATTAATACATTTATTAATTTCTACATGCGCTACCATAATCAATATTAGCAAATAGTCACTCCAAATAAAGATTTGAATTCATTTTATACTCTATTTTATTCACCCTTTCTTCTAACTGTAAGTTAAGATTTAATAAGTTAGTTTTTGATATCATTATAAAAACTGAAGAAATAACAATATATTCAATTTTAACTAAGTTATTTTATTATATCATTAAATAGAATCTCTATTATAAAATTACAAATAAAATAAATATCACAATATAATACACTGCGGCTTGTGATTGTAAAACAACACTTGAAGTTACACCGCATGAGTTTTTTTTTTTCAATGAAAAATCAAAATTTATTTCAAGGTGAAATATTGACTATTTCAAACCTTTTTGGATGAGGTATGAAAGGGTGAATTATGAAGAGTAATGATGAACGGAAAAAAAAAAGTGTCCAGGGATGGGAATCGAACCCACAATGTTCCGCTTACCGGGCAGATGCCATGTTCACTAGGCTACTCTGGACGTATTTTTCTGTTCATCATTACTCTTCATAATTCACCCTTTCATACCTCATCCAAAAAGGTTAGAAATAGTCAATTTTTCACCTTGAAATAAATTTTGATTTTCCATTGAAAAAGAAACTCATGCGGTATAACTTCAAGTGTTTTTTTTTTACAAAATAAATATTAACACAAAGCAATAACGCGCCATCTATACATATAAAATGAAAGGATTTAAAAGCACGAATGTTTCTTTTATACATAATACAAACCTCTACTGCTCTAACTGCGCCATCTATACATATAAAATGAAAGGATTTAAAAGCACGAATGTTTCTTTTATACATAATACAAACCTCTACTGCTCTAACTGCGATGAAAAAATATATTGGGAGGGCTTGGCTCAATCAATAAATATTATTGGGGGAAGATTTTTTTAGATAACGACAATTCAAGTTTTCTGGTGTAACAGCCCTTCAAAAGGTATAAATATAATACTATACATCATTGTTTAGTACCATAGTTATATACCTGTCTAAGGGCTGTTACATCCAAAACCTTGTATTGTCGTTATATGAAAAGAAACTCTTCCCTCAGAAAATTTTATATTATTTATAATTTTACCAATAGGGATTATAATTATTTTGAAAATAGAGTCATACATAAATAAATATTCAATAAAAAAGGCATATATTGGATCAAAATATCATAATTTTACCAATATTTTACCATTTCAAAATGTTATAATACTTGATAAAGGTTGGCGTTCAGCCAACTGAAATATTGGTAAAATAAATGATATTTTGATTCAATATAGGCCTTTTTAATTAAATATATATATATATATTTATTTTAAATGAAGATATTTCTGTTGTATTTTGGAATTAGAATGATATATAGAATTATTATTTGTTGCTTGATTTTGGTATACATGAGTATGTTACGATTTTTTTTTTGCAGTCGTGGAAATAATAAAATAGTTTTGATCAGAAGTTTCTTCAATCGAGCTAAGGAATGTATAAAAGACATAATTTGGTAAAAGTACTGCCTGGCTTAAGGCGAGTAAATCTACAAAATGAAAAACATATTTACATAATTTACAAAAGGTTTGAGCCGGCCATTGGGATAAAACAACAACGAGTTTTTATAGGGGAAGCGTGACCTCTGGCGGTCGATTTAACAGAGTATTTGGATCTATGAAATATAATTTTAAATAGAATCATAATTTAATATAACATATATATGATGTACTAGAGCGCCATCTGTTATCAAATTATAAAACTATTTTAGAGGCGTAATATTCTTTTTTTTAAATAAAACAATTTCTACTGTCCTTACTGCGATGGAAAAATTTAATTCTGCTGTCCTAGAAGCTTATGTCCATAGTTCTTCTAAAATACCCATTCCAAGAGTCTTAAAACAGTCACCTATAAAAGGAAGTTCCAAAAATGCAATATAACAGCTGTATGGTAGATTAAACTGGCGAAACCGCTGGGAGGGTTCACCACTGATGAGCCAGGCCCTCCCTTTAATTTTTCCATCGCAGTAAGGACAGTAGAAATTGTTTTATTTTAAAAAAAGAATATTACGCCTCTAAAATAGTTTTATAACATATATATAGAAATTTGGACCATATTATTAAATTCAGAATGTGCCAGGGAAATGAGAAGAGGACTAAAATCTATATAGACAGATATCATATATAGACAGACGGTTGAAGAGTCAAAGTTCAACTTGCCATAATTGTTCTAACAATTCCCTCCACAACAAGGATTACAACAGAAAGAAATTGCCACAATTTGTTTTCCACTTACTTCCGCTTCTTTACTTCAAAAATAAATTTCGTATTTCTAGTCTTCAAGAAAAACACGTTTCCTTTTATTTCTTCAACAGCATTGTTTATTTAATATATTTTCTATAAATATTTATCAATAAATATTAATATAACATTTTAAACATTAAAAATAAGGAAGGCATATCCTGACCAAAAGCACATGTGCTTTTTAAATGGCAGAGTCCTTGGTCAGGATATTCTTTCATAATGTTTTATATCAACACCTGACCTTTTTCTATTGTTTTTAGTTTTAAACTATTTTAACGCATATATTTTTTTTCAATAAGACAAATTTCTACTGCCTTTACTGCATTGATAAAATAATCTACCATAACAATATGAAATTGATTTTGTCTGTTTTCCTTTTATATTGATACTGATTCTAAACTCTTGAAAAAAATATATTGAGATGAACTATGGATATAAGCTTTGAGTATAGTAAAATGCATAAAATTATTGAATATAACATGCTTAGAGCATTGCTTTTCCGCAAATTGCAATAATGATTTTATTCAACAACAACAAAACCTTTATTAAGACACTATTGTCTTACAAGGGGATTCCCCATAAAGGTTACATATGTACATGAGTGAGAAGGAAAAGCAATTTAGAGGGGAGGGGGAGCAATCAGCCGTTGTCTGTGGAGTTGAGCACTTCTTCCCTCATTTTATCAATCGCCTTGAAAAATTTAAAATATTTATAAACAAATGTTTTATCCAGCAGGAGAGTAGTAAAAGTTTTATATACATGTTGTTCATTATAATGACTTTGCCCCGAAATTTCGCGAATTTCCAGTCTCTTTTCCTGTAGAAATGGGCAATGGAATAGATAATGGATCAAATTGTCTTGGATTCCAGCATTGCAGAAGTATCAATTTAAAGGGTCGGTTTAATGATTTTATTCATTAGCGCGCCATCTGTCGTAAGAAATATAAACTATTTTGACGTGTATCTGTTCAAAAATATGTATTTTCTACTAATCCCACCTTAAACATAAAGTTAGAGAGTTCATCATAAGGAGTAGCCTTGAGAGTATTTGTGAATAAGAGAAGAAAATATATTTTTATGTGTAAAATATTTTCATCCCCAGAAATATACCTTCCTTATATTTTTGTATTTAATTAAAAAGGCATAAATTGGATCAAAATATTATTTATTCTACCAATATTTCAGTTGGCTCAACATACACGCTAAAGACACATACGGGTCAAAATTGTTTTGACATTGTTTTTGTTTTTTTTTCAAATTGTTTACATTTCTTACAACGGATAACGCGCTAATGAATAAAATCATTATTGCAATTTGCGGAAAAGCAATGCTCGAAGTATGTTATATTTTATAATCGTATGTATTTTTACAATACTCAAAGTTTATGTCCATAGTTCATTTCAAACCTTTCAAGGTATTATAACATTTTGATGTTTGTTAACAACAAACTCAGGGCCACATAAGCGTTATATGGCGCTGAGTTTGTTGTTGACACACATTATTATGTTATAATACCTTGATAAAGGTTGGCGTTCAGCCAACTAATTTTTGGAAAAATAAATGATATTTTTATCCAGTATATGCCTTTTTATTCAAAGATGTATTTATCAATTGCTCTAATTTTTTGCAAAATATATATGTATTATCTTCTTTAGGATTAAATACGAGGGCCATCCAATAAATAAGTTTCCCTATTTTTTTTTCTGCGAACAAAACGTTGTAAAAATTAGTTAGTAGTGTAAGAAATGGTCACTAGGATGCGTTGGAAGTGCGTGACCTTTAAAACCACGATACTTGTACGCGCAAGTCCGTAGCGCTTCAGTTTACATGGAGCTACCACTGGTGAACGTGTCTACTTGCGAACTCCGTTCTGCAATTCGTTTTTTCACTGCGAAAAATGAAACTGCGGTCAATATTCATCGCAATTTAGTGTCAGTGTATGGTGAAGGATGTATGAGCATCCAAATGGTTCGCCGATGGCGTTCATGGTTCTTTGAAGGACGGCAAAACGTGCATGATGACGAGCGAAGCGGCAGGCCCATAACTGCTACGGACAATGCAGCCGGTGCTGCTGTTCGGAATGTGGTGGAGGCAGATCGCCGCGTCGCCATTGACGAAATAATGATTCGACTGCCTCCTGGAATCGAAATTGGACGCTCCTCGATTGGAACAATCATGTCAGATGTTTTGAATATACGCAAAGTCTGCGCAAGATGGGTCCCGCGTTTGCTCTCGGAAAACCACAAGCAACAACGGATGGAGGCAACCCGAGCTTTCCTGGAAATGCATCGAAGAGATGGAGATAAAATGTTTTCCCGTATTGTCACTGGAGATGAAAGCTGGGTGCATCATTCAACTCCAGAAACAAAACGACAAAGCATGGTGTGGAAGAAGCCTGAGGAAGGTGCACCAAAAAAGGCGTAGGTCACAATCTCTGCAGGCAAAAAGTTATGGCTATCGTCTTTTAGGACTGTAAGGGTGTTATTTTGGTTGACTACCTGCCCCCAAACACTACGGTTAACGCTGCGAGGTACTGCGAAATCCTCACTAAACTCAGAGCTGCAATAAAACGCAAACGTCCTGGACTTTTGTCTTGGAAGGTGTTACTCGTCCATGACAATGCTCGCCCTCACGCAGCTCGAACGACCCAAACGTTGCTGGAAAACTTCAAATGGTAAATTTTCACACATCCACCTTATTCTCTGGAACTTGCCCCAAGCGACTTCCATCTTTTTCCAGCACTCAAGTTGCACCTTGGAGGCAACCACTTTGCAAATGATGACAAAGTGCAAGCGGAGGCGAACCACTGGCTACGAAGACAGGACACGGCTTGGTACAACAGTGGTATCAAAAAATTGCTACAACGGTACCAAAAATGTTTGGACAGAAATGATGATTATGTAGAGAAGTAGTCTATGAGTTGTATAATGAAAATAAAATAACTGCATAATTGTAAATAATGTTGTTTATTTGTTAAAAATAGGGAAACTTATTTATTGGATGGCCCTCGTAATACTTATTTTATTATAATTCTCATAATTTCAATTGCCATCTATCTTTAAAATTTACAACCACCATTTACTTTATATGGGGAGATGCCTTTTTCTTAATATTTTTTATAGTTATTAAGAGTTTTTTAAGTGTCACCAAATGATCAAAAAGTGTCACCATCATTTACTAAAAAAGACCCTGAATTACATAGACTGTATATTTATAATTTAACATGTTTATATAAAACTCTGTTTTCTTCAAAAATCTAATCATTAATCATTATAATCACATTTCTGAAAATATTTTATGCTAAAATAATATCCAGTAAAACCTCCCTTTAGTGGACACCCCGCTAGCGGACACCTCTCTATAAAGGACAGTTTTCATTTGCAAAATAACCATTTTTGCAATTTAGCAACTCTCCAGTAAGAGGACATCCTCCCTAAAGGACACTTTGGCTCTGTAATTAGGTGTCATTTACAGGGAGTTTCTAATGTATGTATACAAAATAAAAAATATATATTATTTATTCTCTGAATATATATAACATTTTGAGATAAAAATATAAATAACATTTTAAATTTGTAATCAGATTCCTTTATTTTATTTATTTATAATCCAACATGGCACGATATTGAAATATTTAAGCCTATTACAGAGGAAACAAAGGAAACAACAAACAAATTAGAACTTAGAATTATATATTTACATATTTACATGTATTTATCGACAGAGTTCATAAAATATATGTAGACATAGTGGCTGATGTAAGAAAGTTAAATCATTTAGATCAGGGAACAAACGATGTCTCACTTCTGTAAAGTTCGGACAGTCATAGATAAGGTGAAGTTTGTTCAGTTTCTCCGCAGGAACAATTTGGTATTTCTGATAGATCTCTTTTATGTATCGAAAAGATAGAGGGTGCCTGGCCGGCATTCATAGTTAATAAAATTAAAGATACTTCGGTCAGTAAAATCTTTATATTATCTCTTAATAAATAAAATATTTAAAGGTCAAAGACTCTTCCAGTAAGATATGTCAAGTAAGAAGTTTCAGAAGATGAGTTTCTTTAATTGTAAATCATTACAAGCTTTCGGGCAATGCCCTTCTACAGGTAAAATAAAAATAGAAACAAAAATTAAAGGTAAATTAAGGTAACTAAGCGACTGAGAAATTAAACAATTTAAATATATAACAGCTAACCATAGAAAACAAAAACAAAAATAAGATATATATACACGTTCGCTTGAGACTACTCGCGCGTCTGGATCTGAATGAATTAAAATTGTGTTAATATTTGAAAAATTAGAGAGTTAGAAAAATTATTACAATGATATTACATAATTAAATATATCTAAGTAACTATTACGGGCAAATTTGTGTGGTTAATGACTATGTATGGTACAATAAAATATTTTTTGGTCGAAGTATCTTTAATTTTAACAAATAAAAAAATAATATCCAACATATCCAAATCCTCCCGTTCTTGGGGGTTGGCTTCATGTCAATATTTGATTGTTCTATATCAAGTTTATAAGTGTGCAATTCTCAACCTGCAACCCCAAACCACATCATTGACTGTATTGACTCATCCATTGATGAGCTCTACTCATCCCCAGCAGACATCATCAAAAGGTTCAACAAGCTTGATACCATAATATGATTGAGTGGAGATAAGAAAGAAGAAGTTAAGAACTATTTTATGTAAGTAAGGCTGTAATTTTCTGTGTTTTGTGGCAAATCGACTAAATATAAAATTCTATATTACTTTATTTAAAGTTTAAATAAATGTTAATTGATAATTTCCATATTTCTGTGTTTCTTATTTATGAACTAACACTTTAAAGATGTTATAAAATGAATGAAGCTTCCACGGTTAAGTTTCTTGTGCAACCTTTCATTTTAAAAGCTTTCGGACTTGTCAGTCCTTCAACAGGATTATCACGTTAACAACTTAATAATAAATACAATATTTATATACACATTATTATATACATATTTTAAATACTTATTATATATTGAGAGAAAAATAAATTACATTATTTATGTTTGAAAAATAAAATTTCGAAAATTTTAAAGATGTCAATCGGTGGTTGCCCAGCTAGAGAAAGGTGTATAGACCTTTGTAACTCTAGCCAGTTAATTATAAATTCAAATAATTGATTGTTTTGCGGAACACACGACACTTTCTGCAATTAATTAAGGTGATTAATTAGTTATTACTATGACCATATATTTTATACTACAGAAATTGGTTTAGACATTTTAGTTATTTATGTATTCTTGATTTAATAGAATCCTTTAATAATGATAAAATTCTATTGACAATGGAAATTATTTTCAATATTCGTGACATGCATAAATTAAATTTGAAAATAGAGCAAACAATAAATAGATCTTGATTTAAAAGGTATATATTGGATCAAAAATTAATATTAACCAATATTTCAGTTGGCTGAACGCCAACCATTTTCAAGTTATAACAACGTAAGCAACAAACTTATGTGACGTTATGTGGCGTTGTTTTTTGTTTACATAAATTCATTGTTATACCTTGAAAAAGGTTGGCATTCAGCCAAATGAAATATTGGTGAATATGTCAAACCCTTGGTTTGAACATGATAGCTACATAGCGAAAAAGACCTTGAAAGTAACTCTAACAAATATACTAAATCGAACAACGTATTAGACCGTTTAATATGTTAAAACAAGGAATAAATATACGTCGATTATCAATATTAAAAAGGAAAATTACGCTAATCTATGTACGGTGGATTCTGTGACCACTAGACATGCGTCGGACCTGTAAATACATTCACATGTATTAATCGACAGAGTTCATAAAATGTATATAGACAAAGTGGTTTATGTAAGAGAGTTAGATCATTTAGATCAGGGAACAATCGATGTCTCAATTCTGTAAAGTTGGGACAGTCATAGATAAGGTGAAGAGCAGTTTGTTCAGTTTTCCGCAGGAACAATTTGGTGTTTCTGATAGACCTCTTTTATGTAAGTATTTCTGGCCGTGTGTTTGACAAATTGAGTGACTATAAAGTTAGAATGAAACTGTGTAGGAATTCCGTTTGAAATTATGGTGGAGATGCAACAACTAATTATCATTGTAAAGATAGAGGCTGCCTAGCTGGCATTAATAGTTCTTAAAATTAAAGATGCTTCAGCCAGTAAATCTTTTTATTATCTCCACGTTTCTACAAAAATATTTTTTCTTCTTTTATTTCTTATCTCCACTCAATTATATTAAGGTATCAAGCTTTTAAAGCTTGGGACTTTTGATGGTGTCTGCCGGGGAAGATAGAGCTCATCAATGGATGAGTCAATACAGTCATTAATGTGTTTTGGGGTTGCAGGTTGACACTTAGTACATAGTTGGAAAACCTTGCAACCATTCTGGAAAGTCATTGTCCATAGATGACCATACTTAAGTCTGGAAATCAAAGACTGTTGTTAAAAATATTTTGTCCTCGTCAGGAGCGAATAATATTTAAAACATTTTGCAAAGCGTTAAAATTTATTCTATCCATTGCAACCTTAAATAAATTTTAACGCTTTTCAAAATGTTTTAATTTTTATTCGCTCCTGACGAGACAAAAGAATTTTGTTGAAACGTCGAGATAATTAAAAGATTTACTGGTCGAAGTATCTTTAATTTTAAGAACTAATTATGGGGGTAGGTGGAATGATGGTCTAAACTATTGGTTTTCGACCGCTACGACCCGAGTTCGATTCCCGCATTGGGCACTTTTTTTCTGATTAAAAAAAAAAATCCTCCAATGACTCCCGATTCTTGCAAGAGTCCAACCCCACCAACGAGTGCAAGTAACAAAACGGGGCTCTGGCATATTTGTAAGTGCTAAGTCGAACTGTTTTTCACATGTGTAGATATGTGGTGCACTTACAGTAAAAGCAGTCGCCTACTTCTACCCACCAAGATTATCAAGGACTGTACCACGTGTACTAGGGATAAGCAAAAAAAGAACTAATTATCGAAGTGAATAATTACCAGTACTATTTAACTATCTTTGTTGGCCATAAGTCTGTATAAACCCAAGTCCCATCCGTCTAAAGAAGAACAGATAAATGCCCACACGTTAGAGCTACAAACAATGTACAACAATTCCAGACAACAATGGAGTAATTAGATAAAGTAAGCCTTCTACTCAATCTTTCCTAATTTGATTGCTCCATTTCTCTCTCCACCAAACAAAATATTTCTTCTCTTTTTATAAATTCAATCTTTACATCTCTTATATTATGATACATTAGCGCGCCATCTGTTATGAAAATTAGAAACTATTATAGACGTGTATGATTTATTTTTCTTTCCCCCCCTTTTTTTTAAAAACGCCACTGATGAGCCAAGGTCCTCCCATTATTTTTTCATTGCAGTAAGGGCAGTAGAAATTGTTTAATTTTCAAAAGAATCAAACGCGTCTTTAATAGTTTCGAATTTCATTGACATATTTTATTACCAGTTCACAAGAAAATAGAGTAGTCGAAAATAATACAAATAAAGTATATTACCTGTTTGAAAATATTATCTATTATATTCAAAGTTAAGTAGAAGATTAAATCAGCCCACACACATAATTTCAAAAAAATGTATATTTTTAAAACTAAATTATATTGACGTTATGTGACGCTGAGTTTGTTGTTGACACACATTAATATGTGATAAAACCTTGATAAAGGTTGGCGTTCAGCCAACTGAAATATTGGTAAAATGAATAATAAATAAATATATCGTGAAGATAGAGGCTGCCTGGCCGGCATTCATATTTCTTGAAAAAAGATACTTTGGCCAGTATAAATCTTTTTATTACCTCGACGTTTCGACAAAAAGCTTTTGTCCTCGTCAGGAGCAAATAAAAATTAAAACATATAGCAAGGCGTTAAAAATTAGTCTAAAATATATATATATATATGTTATATTAAAAAAGAATTGAGATTTGATTTTCTGCTTGATTTTAGATCATGTTGAGGATTATGGTAATGGTAATGCAGTCGTGGTTAAAAATCTTTAAGAATAATAAAAGTTTTGATCAGAGATTTCTTTATTTGAAATAAGGAATATATATGAAAAACATAATTTGGTAAAATTAATGCCTGGCTTAATGCGAGTAGAACAAGGAAAACAAAAGATTATTTACATAATGTACAAAGATTTGAGCCGGCCATATAGTGGAAGCGTGACCTCTGGCGGTCGATTTAGCAGAATTTTGTATCTATTAAATATATAATTTTAAATAAAATAATATTTTAATATAACAATTTTAAATAAAAAATATTTCAATATAACATATATATATACTATGTTGACACACATTAATATGTCATAACACCTTGATAAAGGTTGGCGTTCAGCCAACTGAAATATTGGTAAAATAAATGATACTTTGATCCAATATATGCCTTTTCAAATCTAAAATATATAAATATATTGTTGTACATCACACACAAGAAGATTTCAATATATAGTTTATATGTTTAGTAAATTATATATATATAACAATACTTATAGGTGTTGTTAAACCAAGATAGGAATCAGTGTAAGAATTGACAAGATAGATAACGCAGGATATTGAAAATCAATTTGATCAGAACATGTCGAGTAGGATTCGGAAACCGATGAAAAAATAAAGCTAAAACACAATGTTACCTTTTATTTCCATTTTGTTAGATAGTAGTTGATGCAGGCTATTGATCCTTAGAATATTGTGAGCACTACACCTTTGTAAATTAATAGAAGTGTAAATGGTATATTGCAATATCTTTTGTGAACTATAGGTAATATCGTAAAGATAGGGGCTGCCTGGCCGGCATTCATATTTCTTCAAATATAAGACACTTTAACCAGTAAATCGTTTTATTGTCTCGACGTTTCGACAATAAAAAGATTTACTGGCCGAAGTATCTTATATTTGAAGAAAAATAACTATAGGTAGAGTAATTTGTCCATTCTGTGCCCCCTTTGAACATTCTATAAACTCATAAAGTATGTAAAACAGCCATACTACATTATTGTGAAGTAAATAGAGTATTATGAACGTACAGCAATCTTGTAAATATGTAGAATATTACGACCAAATACACAATAATCTTGTGAACTTAGTATTGCGGCTTGTGATTGTAAAACAACAATTGAAATTACCCCTCATGTGTTTCTTTTCAACCAAAAATTAAAATTTATTTTAAGGTGAAATAACGATTATTTCTAACCTTAGGGATGAAGTATGAAAGGATGAATAGTGAAGAGTAATGATAAACGGAAAAATAAAGTGTCCAGGGATGGGAATCGAACCCACAGTGTTACGCTTACCGGGCAGATGCCATGTCCACTATGCTACCTAGTAGGAAATAGGTTAGATTATAAACCTAACCGAATACGGTTCTAAAAAATATTTGTAAAATGAGATAGTTCCATAAATTAAAACAATGCTATGTTTTGAAAACAGAGCAATCCATAAAAATTCTCCAATTAAAAAGCTATATATTGAATCAAACTATCATTTATTTTACCAATATTTCAGTTGGCTGAACGTCAACCATTATCAAGTGGCGCTGAGATTGTTGTTGACACACATTAATATGTTATAATACCTTGATAAAGGTTGACGTTCAGCCAACTAGAATATTGGTAAAATAAATGATATTTTGATCCAATATATGCCTTTTTACTTAATTGCTATGTTTGAGGAAGGTACGGATATCCTTTGAAAATTTATTCTTCACACAGTTTAAAGAATTCAAAACATCTTTATATTGTTCATATCGAATATTTATTATATTATTGTTATATCCTAGAGTCAATGGTTATAATAATAAATATTCTATATATACAGTTATCAGCGTCATGCGTTCTGTCACCGTTTGCTTTTGGTGGCGTGATCGTAGCGAGCCAATAGGAGAGCGCCATTCAGGTGTCACCGTTTACTGCGCCACCACGTGGCGCGACGGTGACCTTGAGTGACGTAATGACAGGGTAGGAACAAGAAATCACTTGCTATCATTATCATATCATTTTATGTATATATCAGATTTAAAATATATTCATACAAAAAATCTAAATAATACAATTTTCAAATATCGTTGTGAAAATTTACATTTTTATTTTTGTATTTTAAAAACACGCAAAGATTGAAGCGGGACGTTTCAAAAGAATGCCATCAACGACGCCAATTTATAATTGTAAAGAAGAGTATTTTAATAAAACATTTAATCGGGTAAAACCCGGGCGTTGCCCGGGTCATTCGGCTAGTATATAGTATATATACATGTTTCCCCACTTTGAGAGAGTCCTCCTCCAGACAAGGTCTTTTTGGATCTTCCTCAGTTCCATTGCTACTTTTAAAATTCTATCAATTCAATGCGGTATTTATAACTTTGTATACTAAACTAGCTATTAGGTTGGTTGTTGAAAGCAGGTGTATATATTTGTATTTTTCTTACCACTTTTGATTTGTTCATATATGTTATTTTTAAAAATAGTTTATTATATGCTAATTATATATTAGATTGATATTTGCTGGTGGATGTAAATTGAAAAAAATTCCGATTATTTGCATGTGTTTAGAAATATTCATTTTTTTATTTATTGTTTTTACTCGGTGAAGGTAGATTAGTATAGAATTAAATGTAATTTGATTCAGGTGCTTTGCTGTTGTTGCGAAGTTTTCATTTAGGCTTCCTTCTTGAAGAGTACGTGAACCCAAAACTAGAAAGTTGCGTGCGTTTTTGAATTGGATCAACGCGATCACCACATTGGTGAAAAAACAATTGCCGTTTTTTGGCGGTAGCTTTAGAATGGAAAACTCGCTTTAAACAATACTTTATTAACCAGAATAAAGGTCATTGGGAATCTATACATTCTTGCCAACGAGAAAATTGCTAGATTATTCCATTTTGATAAAATTCTGAGTTCTAAAAGTGAGGAAATAGTTAAAGACAGTTTAAGCATCGCCTCGATTTCTAAAACATTTCCCTCCCAGTAAGTTGGTGAGATGCCTGAAGCAATTGTAGTCGGTAGGTGTAAGGTTTGGTGAGTATGGTGGGGATCAAGAGTTTCATAACAATCTTATTCAGAAATGTTTATGACATAGATTAATATATATTTAGTTCTTAAAATTAAAGATCCTTCGGCCAATAAATATTTGTATTACCTCGACGTTTATACAAAAACGTTTTGTCCTCGTCAGGAGCGAAAAAAAATTAAAACATTTGGCAAGGCGTTAAAAATTATTGTTTTATTGTATTTTAGAAAAAAATGTTAACGCCTTGCCAAATTAATTTTTGTTTGCTCCAAACGAAGACAAAATATATTTACCGAAACGCCGAGGTAATATAAAGATTTACTGGCCGAAATATATTTAATTTTAAGAACTAGGAATGACGGCCAGGCAGCCTCTACATTTATGATAAGTATTTACATTTCGATAATAAAAATCATATATTTAATTGAAAGATTTATTTGTTAATATTTCAGTTGGATGAACGCCAGCCTTTGTCAAGGCATTACATTTTTGTATGAACAAACTCATAGCCGCATAGTGTCATTATAACACTATGCGGCGCTGAGTTTTTTTTTATACAAAAATGTAATGTCTTGATAAAAGTTGGCGTTCAGCCAACCAAAATATTGGCAAATAAATATTTTATTCAATCCAATATATTACTTTTTATTATCGAAAGATATAAATATGGATTGCTCTATATTCAGAACGATTCATATATATATATGAGAACAAATCAATAAATAGGGGATATATTTATCTGTTAGATTTTCTGTGTGTGTGTGTCTTGTTGTTACAAACTTGTTTACTACAATACTTATTCCCATATTGCATTGTACTTTGAGGCAACTATCATAAAGGATGTTCTATATCAAGGGTATGTTTGTGTGTCCTAGGTTTATTATGGTGTTTCTGTGCCTGGTGCTATCCGTATTTTCTACAATAGAAGAATATGAAGAAACCTCCAACTCCATTCTGCTATGGATGGTGAGTGGATTTTGTTTTTATACCTATATTTTCTTTAATTCTTTTTTTTTTTAATAACTGAACTCATTTAAGAGATATTTATGGTCTATACCAAGATAGACAATTGAGAATTAACATTTCTTATTTTCAACTCTTGTCAATATATGCAAAGGTTCACATTCTAACTATAGTTTTAAAGTAATAATTATATATACACCACTATTTACAGTTAAAATGTACATGGACATGTGTCGGACTTGGAGGCTGTTGTTAGGTTCTGTGCTGCCTGAATTATAGGAGCTCTCTATGTTTCCTTCCTGTGGTAAATCTGTATAAGACCGGTACCTTAATAAAGCTATATCTATGAATATGTACATAGCGCCTCTGCCAGCGCTGCAGAGTTTGGTGGAAAATCACCAGCGGGTCTCCAGCGACACCACGTATTTCATGATCTACGAATAAACGTAAATCGCATACTTCATCGCTGAGGAATGAACACTACAACTTTAGCTCATCGTAACTGCTACAAATTATTTGAGAATAAATATAAAATGATAAATATAAAACGGTTTCTGAGTTTCTTACTCATTTTTTTTTACTCAAGGGTTTTACAAACCCTTTTACAGGAAGCATTAACTTCTAGAAGGTTTATTAAACCTAAAAGCTTGAGAAGAATATAAAATAAAAAAGATATTCATTCTCGGAAGCCGTTTTATTCGATAATTTATATCTTGCAGTGGATTTTACTTTTCCGAAAGAATAAATATATCGAAACCAAAAAATATTTTTTCCCCGAATTATAAAAATAAGAAATGTTATATGTAGTTGCACAAAATCGTAAAAGTATTGTTGTTGTTAAAAATAGATTTATTCTAATACAAAATTAAATTTACTATAATCGTCGAAAGTGATCACGTTGCAGATACTAATAATACGAAATTTAAAAAAAATACAAATATTAATATACATAATAGTATTAATAGACACATAGACAACCCTGATATATACAAAGCAATATTGCCATAGTGTACCTTAGGTGAGCATTGCCAGTACGTTTTATTTTGGATTATTTTACTCATGCAGCCTTAAATTGAATCGTAGCTTAATCGTGAAGTTTCTTGTGATTTTCCTACTTAGTGTACTCAAAACACGCAGATATTTCTTACTATTACTTTTCTAACTAATTTGCTAATACGTTTATTTTTCTTGTATATATGCTAATTTTTCTCATTATGGATATGCATATAAGATGCAAGTTTAGTTAGATATGATGTCCTGTAGAAGGGTTATTGACCCGAAAGCTCGCCTTTATTAAAACTTATAAGATACGCATCCTCGTACGCTTTGAATCTATTACTTAAATATTAATATACATTCATAAACAAAACATAAGGATTGAAAATACTTTATATCGGCGGTTATCTGTTTTTTTATTTTTTTATTTTTTGAGCGAGAAGCAATTTTATTCACACTTGATAATATCGTTTTTCTTCAAAAAACCTCACTGTAATATCTTTCACAGTAATTGTCTGGATACTGATATACATGCTGAGAGGTATGACTTCCCTAAGTCAGTTCCCTAAATAAGATGGCCATTAGCCCAAAACCATGGTCTTTAGGTGGACACTTCTCAATTTGCCAAAACTGGTATTATTGCTTTGTCACCTACCTGAGACCGCTAGTTTGCGGTGAAGGTCAAAAGATGGCGTCTAGTTTTGACGTTTAATTTGACAGGAGAGGCGTCCTATGCTTCTATAGATATAGTAATACTTATTTATGGTTAGAATTGTATGCGCATATAGATTGTATTTATATTTATTCAAGTTTTGAAAATAGAGAAATCCATAAATAAATCTTTAAATAAAAAGGCATATATTGGATTAAAATATCATTTATTTTACCATTATTTCATTTGGCTGAACGCCAACCTTGATACCTTGATAAAGTTTAGCGTTTAGCCAACTGAAATATTGGTTTAAAAATTTATATTTTGATCCAATATATGCCTTTTTATTTAAATATTTATTTATCTGTGTGCTTTTTTATATATATAATTTCTCTTAAATGAAATTTTAGACATTCCAATATGAAGTATTTAATGTTTTACTTCAGCATTTGTAAATAATGAAAATGATTGTATTTTTATTCACAACATTATTTTTTTATCTATTTAAAAATAGAAAAGTTGTAGGTGCTGATATTGAAAACGCAAAAAAAAAAAGCATTTCCTGACCGCTTACATTGCAAAGCGCTATTTAGTTGATTTTTGTTCCACTAGATGGCGGTCTGAAATGCTCTGTGAGCAGCCTTTTTTAAAAAAAATATTATCTATATTATTTTTATTGAGTTTTCTTTTTTGAATCGAGAACATACATGCAATAATTTACACGGGTTCATCATAACAATAATACTAATTTTTGAATGATCATTAATGACCAAGAACAAATTTATCTTAACGAATATTCATAGAAGAATATATGATACAAGTATACTTGTATATAGTGATTTTATACAATATAATGCAGCCTATGATTGTAGAACAACATTTGAAAATATCATGTGTTTCTTTTGAACGAAAAATCGAAATTTATTTTAAAGGAGAAATAACGATTATTTCTAACCTCAAGGATGAAGTATGAAAGGATGAATTGTGAAGAGTAATGATACTTGTATGTATATATATATTTTTTGATTTTTTTAAATCTAGAACAGGTATACAATAATTTACACGGGCTCATTACAATAATAATAGCAATAATTTTTTAATTATTATTATATTAGCACAAAGCAATAACGCGCCATCTATACATTAGAATGTAATTCTACTGTCCTATAAGCTTATGTCCATAGCTTTCTTGAAAACCATTTCTGAGATTCCACCCTTCAGTGCTGCGTATTTAAGCAGAATCGCCCAATACAGTATTAGAGCTCTGAGAAGCGATCTGGTGGATTAAATTGGCGAAAGCGCTGGGAGGGTTCACCACTGATGAACCAAGCCCTCCCAATATATTTTTTCATCGCAGTAAGGGCAGTAGAAGTTTGTATTATGTATAAAAGAAACATTCGTGCTTTTAAATCCTTTCATTTTATATTAATATTGAATGCCAAGAAGAAATTCGGCTGGTGTAAAATGGGAATTTATTCAAAATTACTCCAGTGTAAGTCGGATTCAATCGCTCTCTGGTGTGTCTCAAATCTATTATTCAAAATTTGGGAAAATATTTTCTGGAGAGACGTTTCTTTATTGCAATTTATACGCGTATGTATTTGAAAAAAAAATCATATTTGAAGGTGTATATTTGTAGTGAAATATTTTATTATAGTCAATTTTCCAATTTTACGGATGGCTATAACTTCGGGTTGTGCTATCTATATTAAGTTATAATATATTTTCAAAGAATATTTTGTTATTTCTTCTCCAAAGTTATTCTTTATTCTCTTTTTGCTTGTAAATCTATAAATTATGTTATTTGTTTTATTTGAAGAATAAATTCGCACTAAATTATTTTTCAACCTTTTTGTATGCCTGTTTTTATTGATTTCAAAATTGAGCACGTTAATTTATTCAATTGAGTCGTTGTTAGTTTAAGTAAATATCAAAATACAAATCTAGCTGAATTTGTATAATAAAAAACCTTATATAGCCTATATTGTATGATTGGGAAAATATGATAATATATATTTCACGTATCTAGCAAAATAAAAACATTTGATAGTTTAATTATTTATTTTTACCTGTATATATACACTCACACCTATGGAAATTGTACCTTTTAGCATGTATATAGAGATTCTGACAATAACTCTGAAAGATACACTCGTAGACAAAACTTAAGGAAGTTGTACCTTTTAGCATGTATATCGGGATTCAGACAATAACTCTGAAAGATACACTCATGGACAAAACTTAAGGAAGTTGTACCTTTTAGCATGTTTATCGGGATTGAGACAATAACTCTGAAAGATACACTCATGGACAAAACTTAAGGAAGTTGTACCTTTTAGCATGTATATCGGGATTGAGACAATAACTCTGAAAGATACACTCATGGACAAAACTTAAGGAAGTTGTACCTTTTAGCATGTTTATCGGGATTGAGACAATAACTCTGAAAGATACACTCATGGACAAAACTTAAGGAAGTTGTACCTTTTAGCATGTATTTCGGGATTCAGACAATAACTCTGGAAGATACACTCATGGACAAAACTTAAGGAAGTTGTACCTTTCAGCCTGTATATCGGGATTCCCACCCTTCCGTTTAGCATATATTAGCAGAATGATCTAATACAGTATTAGAGATATAAGAAGCGGTCTGGAATATTAAATTGGCGAAACCTCTGGTAGGGTTCACCACTGATAAGCCAAGAGCTCTTCAGTATTTTTCATCGCAGTAAAGAGAGTAGAATTTTTTTTAAGTGTGAAAGAGAAACATTCTTGTTTTAATACCTTTAATTCCTGAATATATAAACATAATATCTCCTTGATTTCTCAAGAAGCCACTGGGACCAAAAGATTATTGGTCGCAATGGTACAGCATGCTCCGCTGACGAGGGCCAACAGCCCGAAACGCTTTCGTGAATGGCTTTTCTTGATTTATCAAGTAAATGGGATGGACAAATATCAGGGAACAGGTTATATTATCACAAGGTAATAAGATAAAATTCAAATAAATAAATAGTGTGTGACGTTTCGGTAACAACGCGTAACAAATTTATTTTTTTGGATTTAGTATTAATACCTGGTGTTTATAATCTATAATCCAAATTGTGCCTTATCAGGCTATTCGACGTTTAGTTGATTTCTATTCCACTAGATGGCGCTCTGCCATCTAAAAAGCATATGTGCTCGTGGTCAGGATAGGTCTTCTTTGTTCTTAATATTGACCTTTTTATTATTTATTTCTATTGTTTTCTCATATATATATATAATATTTTCTTATCCTAATACCTTCAATTCTTCATTTTTTACTATGTTCTGCTACTATGACGCGTAACTGCCGATACTACAACGTGAACTTGTTATAGCCCTATGTTGTTACATAAAATACAAAACCTTTTTTATACCTTTAATATAATATTTATCTGATTTATTTTTAATTATCAATATTCCTTTTCTGATACCAACTATCTTTCATATAATATACAATTAAACCTGTCTATAGCGGCCTCTCTTGGGACTCACCAAAATAGGGTGCTATAGAGAAGGGGTGCTATAGACAGGTCACTTTTAATGTACAGTTAAACCTGCATATAGCGCCCCATCTTGGGAATCACCAAAATAGGGTGCTATTGGGAAGGGGTGTTATAGACAGGTCACTTTTAATGTACAGTTGAACCTGTCTATAGCGCCACCTCTTGGGACTCACCAAAATAGGGTGCTATAGAGAAGGGGTTCTATAGACAGGTCACTTTTAATGTACAGTTAAACTAATTTATAGCGCCCCCTCTTGGGACTCACCAAAATAGGGTGCTATAGAGAAGGGGTGCTATAGACAGGTCACTTTTAATGTACAGTTAAACCTGCATATAGCGCCCCATCTTGGGAATCACCAAAATAGGGTGCTATTGGGAAGGGGTGTTATAGACAGGTCACTTTTAATGTACAGTTGAACCTGTCTATAGCGCCACCTCTTGGGACTCACCAAAATAGGGTGCTATAGAGAAGGGGTTCTATAGACAGGTCACTTTTAATGTACAGTTAAACTAATTTATAGCGCCCCCTCTTGGGACTCACCAAAATAGGGTGCTATTGAGAAGGGGTGCTATAGACAGGTCACTTCTAATGTACAGTTAAACCTGTCTATAGCGCCCCCTTTTTGGACTCACCAAAATAGGGTGCTATAGAGAAGGGGTGCTATAGACAGGTCACTTTTAATGTACAGTTAAACCTGTCTATAGTGCCCCCTCTTGGGACTCACCAAAATAGGGTACTAGAGAGAGGGGGGTACTATAAACAGATCAATTTTAATGTAAATATCGCATCATGCTACGTATTTAAAATCGGGCGCTATTTAGAGGGGGCGCTATAGACAGGTCACTTTTAATGTACAGTTAAACCTGTCTATAGCGCCTCCTCTTGGGACTCACCAAAATAGGGTGCTATAAACAGGTCACTTTTTATGTAAATTGCATCATACTACGTATTTAAAATCGGGCGCTATAGAGAGGGGCGCTATTTAGAGGGGGCGCTATAGACAGGTCACTTTAAACCAGTCTATAGCGCCCCTTCTTGGGACTCACCAAAATAGGGTTCTATAGAGAAGGGGTGCTATAAAAAGGTAACTTTTAATGTAAATCGCATAATAATCCGTATTTAAAAACGGGCGCTATAGAGAGGGAGGCGCTATTCAGAGGGGCACTATAAACAGGTTTGACTATATATAAAATTCTTTATATAAAATACAATTTAAATACACAGAATAAATATATAAGTATAGAGGTTTACGGTTGAAATAGACAAGGAACTGGGCCATTAATAAAGTAAGAGGAAGTTCGGACTTATAATGACAAGTCCCCGGACTGATCCTTGGGACTCAGATGATCCTCTAGGGAAACATTCCTCCACGGAAGCCAAATGAATTGGCCCTTTCCCCTGAGGACTCTACTTCCTCCTTTACCAACCTATTTGCATAACATTCCATTATTAGTCTTGTTGCTCCTATGGGCTTCTTATTTCAAATCTACGTGTTTCCCTCGTGTCTGAACCCATTTATCTGTTTCAGACACAAATTGGTAACTAAGTATCATCTCATTATCATTCTTTATCTAATACTGAGTAGTTATTTCAATACTTTTTTTGTGATGCATTAGAGCGCCATCTGTTATCAAAATTCTAAACTATTATAGACGCGTATGATTCTTTTTGAAATTAAACAATTTATACTGCCATTACTGAAATGGAAAAATTAATGGGAGGGCCTGGCTCATAAGTGGTGAATCCACCCAGCGGTTTCACCAGTTTAATCTACCATACTGCTGTTATATTTGCATTTTTGTAACTTCCTTTTATAGTGATACTGATGATAGACTCTTGGAATGGATATTTTAGATGAACTATGGACAAAAGCTTTGAGAACAGCAAAATTACATATAATTATAAATATATATTTTCTTATTGTTTTGTGATAATATAAAAGAACAAAAAGGAGATTCTTGTTTAGAATACTCCGCTATCTTTCGAACGACATCGTTCCTCAACGGGCATGAAAATGAAGCATGATACATGACAATATATAGAGGTACAATGAGAGACAAGTGATATGTAAATATGTAACTACATGTGGCAGATAGAATTACGATGTGATAAATTAAACCAGTTATGTAAATATATATATTTGGTTAAGAAACCTTCTTGATGTATATTAATCAAGGTTGTTAAACAATGAAAGATTCAAACAATAACTTGAATGTATTTTGTCGCTTAGTTCTTTTAAATGGAAGAATGATGGGGTCTATAAGGATTCTTGGTTTGTATCTTTATCGCTTCTATTTTGTGTTCGTTTTTTTTTTGGGAATTTGACCGACAGGATTAGTTGATCAATTATTAAGGTTTCTATCGAATTCATATAAATCGGTGTGTTTATGCTTTCTTTTATATACATACATAGACAAAACCTAAGTAAGTTGTATCTTTTAGCATGTATATCGGGATTCAGATAATAACTCTGAAAGATACACTTATAGACAAAATTAAGAATGTTGTACCTTTTAGCATGTATATCGGGATACAAACAATAACTGAAAGATACACTCATGGACAAAACTTGAGAAAGTTGTACCTTTCAGCATGTATATCGGGATTGAGACAATAACTCTGAAAGATACACTCACGGACAAAACTTAAGTAAGTTGTACCTTTTAGTATGTATATCGGGATTCAGACAATAACTCCCAAAGATATTACAGTGTCCTTTATTGAAGAAACGCGATATATCCAAATGTACACAAAAATAGACTCTTCTTCTTTAAAAAAATGACAACCAGCGACATAGAAATATATGAAACTATCTTAAGTTTTGTTTAAGTTTCCTTGTCGGTAGTTTGTTTTACCTGAGAATAAAATCGGTTTATTATTTATTATATAGGTAGAAGTTGTTAATTTTTTATATTCTTTGTGTGAATAGTGGAATAAAACAAGAAAATTAAATAAAAAACTAATATAAAAACTTAATGAAGTTTCATATTTTGATGTCGCTGGTTGTCTGTTTTTTTTTAAAAGAAAACTGAGGCTGTTCATACTTGGCTATCTAGTGTGTCTTCAATAAAGGTCACTATGTATCAAATATTTTTCAGAGTTATTCTCTGTATTACGATATATATGCTAAAAGGTACAACTTCCTCAAGTTTTGTCCATGAGTGTATTTTTCCGAGTTATTGTTTTAATCCCGATATAAGTGCTAGAAGGTATAACTTCCTTAAGTTTTGTCCATGAGTGTATCTTTCAGAGGTATTATCTGAATCCCGATATACATGCTAAAAGGTACAACTTCCTCAAGTTTTGTCCATGAGTGTATCTTTAAGAGTTATTGTCTGAATCCTGATATATTTGCTGAAAGGAACAACTTCCTTAAGTTTTGTCCATGAGTGTATCTTTCAGAGTTATTGTCTGAATCCCGATATACATGCTGAAAGGTACAACTACTTTAAGTTTTATCTATGATTATATATAAAAGAAAGCATGAAAACACCTATTTATCTAAATTCCATAGAAACTCAATTAATGATTAACTAGTCCCTTCAGTCAAATCCCAAAAAGAAGAACACACAATAGAAGCGATGAAAGATACAAACTTAGAATCCCTTAAGACTCCATCAATTTTCCATTTAACAGAACTAAGCGACAACCTACATTCAAGATATTGTTTGGAACTCTCATTGTGTTTAGTCAACTTTGATTGATACAAAGTTAATTGTTTGTCTTTTTATCTTTTAATTAATTTATTATAACATATTCACTGATATTTTAAATATATAAACGAATACACCTCAAGAAAATATATCTTTTCATAAATCTAAATATTGAAAAATACTAAAATGTCATTAAAAATAACCAAAATTCACGAATATACGTTCTGAAAGAATTTATTGTTTATATATAAAACCCTCATTGTTCGACAACGTTGATCAATACAAAGTAAAATTTGTTTGTCTTTTTTTTTCTTTTGACCAATTCATTAACACGTTCACTGATAATAAAAATACAAACGAAAACATCTATTGAAATCTCTCTGATAACTTTCAATAAAATATATCTCTTTATAAATCAAAATAATCAAAAATACCATTGTCACTAAAAATAATTAAAATTTAACAATTTTAGCATTAAAAAAATACATTATTTATTTATTTATAGAGTGTCTGACAGCAAAATAATACTCTTTCAGTAAAGATTAGTGTTTTTCATTTATCCCTATTGTATTTATTCGAATGAATGTATCATGTTTTTAATTAAAGTTACATTTTCTGACACCATGGAAGTGTATAAAAAAAGGTATATAAACAATTTACGAAAATCTTCTATTGATCCGTTTTTCCCTCTGGGAAAACAAATGCTATCCACCAAAGAAAAACACTAGAAAATCACTAAATAGAGTGAACCCTAGCAATTTTCTCCTTTTCTCTGAGTAAATACTTGTTTTAAAACCTCCAAGATAACATTTTAAGTTTAATTTTATCCGTCCCAGTTTTTTTTATACTACGAAGAGTTTTTTAATCCTTTGGAGTAATTCTCGGAATTATTTTTGAACAGAATCCTTTTTTAATACAAGAACACCTAGCTATTTTTATTGATTTTTTATTATCTTATAAAACTATATATATATTATATAAAAATATTATTTATTTTAAATAATTTCATAGATACAAATACTCTGTTAAATCGACCACCAGAGGTCACTCTTCCCCTATAAAAACTCGTTGTTGTTTTATCCCGATAGCCGGCTAAAACCTTTGTACATTATGTAAATAATCTTTTGTTTTCCTTATTCTACTCGCCTTAAGCCAGGCAGTGCTTTTACCAAATTATGTTTAT
Organism: Cordylochernes scorpioides; assembly: GCA_030710605.1. Lineage (NCBI taxonomy): Eukaryota > Metazoa > Arthropoda > Arachnida > Pseudoscorpiones > Chernetidae > Cordylochernes > Cordylochernes scorpioides. The sequence goes on along the minus strand of CP092863.1, from coordinate 176,037,643 downwards.
TATATAATCCTAAAGCTCAATTAAAGCAATCTCTTACTGATCAAAACTATTTTTCATTATCATACTTTAAGGATTTTAACCACGACTGCACCACCATAGCTTAATTCTCAAGATAACCAAAATCAAGATAATTGAATACAAGCAGAAAAATCATCTCTTCATTATATAATATATATATATGTATTATATAGGTTTTGCACTTTTAAGACAACATCTTATACTTCAATGATAACATTTTATTCTTTAATAACAAAAATATACAGTTTAATAACAAACCTTTATAATTTAATATCGAAATTTGACACTTTGACAAAAATATAGATTTTAAATAAAAAATGATACAATTTAATAAAAAGATTTCGCACTCAATAACAAATTGTGAACTTTAATAACAACATTTTAAACTTTATTAACAAATTTTCGAAGACTTTCAACATCCTTAAGTTTCGTCCATGAGTGTATTTTGTAAATTTTGATTCAAATTGTAAAGAGAGAAAACAAAAATCAATGGAGCTTTTTCTGTTTAGTTTATTTGGTTGAAAGTATATGTGAAGTCAAATTGTAATAATTCTTTTCTCAGAAAATTATGAAATTCTTCATTTATTCAATTTAATCTTATCTTACTTATCTATTTATTTTCTATCTATAAATCAAATAAATAAGATTATTTCTAAAATAGAGCAATACATAAATGTATTTTTAATTATAAAGGCATATATTGAATCAGAAAAATAATTTATCTATTAAGATATCAGTTGGCTAAACGCCAACCTTTTTCAACCCCGTTGTGCCTTGAAAAGAATTGGCGTTCAGCAAACTAATATATTGGTAAATAATTTATTTTTTAATCCAATATATGACTTTATAGTTAAATAAGATTATGTATTATATATAATAACTTAATTTATTTTTTTCGATTTGTTGAAACTGATGATTTCACACTTATTTTAGACTCCAACCTATGTTAATTATTTGAAACATGATGTAAATAATATTATAATTGAATTAAAAATATTTGCATACTTTTTTTTAATCAGAAATTTGTTTGCAAGCTTTCACCCGGTCGTGATTCATTAGGCCACTTTAACTATATTTCAGCTAATCTCTAATAAACAAGCCCCTTGTGACTTTTTTTTTCTTTTCAAATAGTTAGGTTATTGTTGAAAGGGATAAAATTTGACACAGATGAAGAACCACTACAAGCCTTTATCAATGCCGTAAATTCCGTCCCCGAAGATGACTGGTGTAAGTGCTTCGAAAATTAGATTCACGGATGAAATCTTGCATAGATACTATGGTTGAATACTTTGAGAAACTCTGAAAACTTGCGAGTTGCAGCTTTAAAATAATAAGTGATGGTAAAACCTTTGGAGTTACCATTGTATGTATGTTGTGCGCCCTTGCGGAGCCAGTAGCCCGATGAAGCGTGACCGCGTGAAAGCTTGACTCCCAAGTTCTGAATAAAATGAATTCTGCATATATTTTCATATTTATTTAATTTAACTATGCAAATGTCGAATAGAAGTTTATTTTGACGTATTCCTAACCTAAATAATGAATGTCTACACGTATCTTTACAATATAGGTCTCGAGGACCACGCCATCACCATCTCCTCAAAAGCGAAGCATGGGAACAACGTTTTATTCGTAGATGTCGATATACGTGGTGTCGCTGGAGACCCGCTGGTTATTCTCCACTAAACTCTGCAGCGCTAGTAGAGGCGCCATATTCATTGTACATAGTATCATGTATATATATATATATATATATATGTTATAAATAAAAAAGATTAGAGATTTTGTGCTTGAATTTTGATCATGTTGAGGATTAGGGTAATGTAATGCAGTCGTGGTTGAAATCCTTAAAGAAAGATAATGAAATATAGTTTTGATCAGTAATTTAATTGAGTTAAAGGGATATATAAAAAAAGATATAATTTGATAAAAGTAATTGCTGGCTTAAGGCGAGTAGAATAAGGAAGACAAATTATTATTTAAATAATGTACAAAAGTTTTGAGCCGGCCATTGGGATAAAACAACAACGAGTTTTTATAGGGGAAGCATGACCTCTGGCGGTCGATTTAACAGAGTATTTGTATCTATGAAATATATAATTTCAAATCAAATAATATTTTTATAAAACATATATATACTTCAAACACGGTTGATGGCATAATATTGTACGTTTGTTATTGTGGAAATGTTCCTTTGAGAAGGTGGATTCTCTCTGACAACCATTTACTTTATTTTTCTTTCGGTTGGAGTTGAAGGTTTCTTCAGGCACTTATTTTCAGAAAATATTTCGCTTAATTTCATATATAATAAACTTTCTTTGTTTTCCATTATTATGTGACTGATTGTTAACTAAAGAGTATTAATATTATTTTATTTTATAATTTTAATAATTTGGGTTAGGAGTATTTCTCCTCGGAAAGTTTGAAAAGCTAACCTCTCACAAAATTTATTATAATTTTAGGCATTTCAAATATTAAAAAATAGTTTTTTTGATGAAATATGAATCAATGTTTGTTCTTTCGAATAAATATAATATTACGTGAATGACGGACTTCTTTCGTGAGCTACAGCGTTGCAAAAACGTTATTTTAAAAATGGAACACCACTGTACATTACATTGCTAGCTTTCTTAATTGTGAAAATAAAATACACTCATGGACCAAACTTGAGGAAGTTGTACCTTTTAGCATGTATATCGGGATTCAGACAATAACTTGAAAGATACATTCATCGACAAAACTTAAGGAAGTTGTACCTTTTAGCATGTATATCGGGATTCAGACAATAACTCTGAAAGATACATTCATGGACAAAACTAAAGGAAGTTGTACCTTTTAGCATATATATCGGGATTGAGACAATAACTCTGAAAGATACACTCATGGACAAAACTTAAGGAAGTTGTACCTTTTAGCATGTATATCGGGATTAAGACAATAACTCTGAAAGATACACTCATGGACAAAACTTAAGGAAGTTGTACCTTTTAGCATGTATATCGGAATTGAGACAATAACTCTGAAAGATACACTCATGGACAAAACTTAAGGAAGTTGTACCTTTTAGCATGCATATCGGGATTAAGACAATAACTCTGAAATATACACTCATTAACAAAACATAAGGAAGTTGTACCTTTTAGCATGTATATCGGGGTTCAGACAATAACTCTGAAAGATACAATCATGGACAAAACTTAAGAAAGTTGTACCTTTTAGCATGTATATCGGGATTCAAATAATAACTCTGAAAGATGCATCAAGGACAAAACTTAAGGAAGTTGTACCTTTTAGCATGTATATCGGGATTGAGACAATAACTCTGAAAGATACACTCATAGACAAAACTTAAGGAAGTTGTACCTTTTAGCATGTATATCGGGATTAAGACAATAACTCTGAAAGATACACTCATGGACAAAACTTAAGGAAGTTGTACCTTTTAGCATGTTTATCGGTATTCAGACAATAACTCTTAAAGATATTACAGAGACCTTTATTGAAAAAACACGGGATAACCAAGTGTGAACAAAATTGCTCAGGTCAAAAGACTATGCACTTCCCTATGTGTTGTCCATGGTTGTATTTCAAACATAGCCATGTTCTCTTTATCTTTCTATCAAACAGAATAGAGAAATAAATCGACCAGAGTCCGTTACTATGGCTATCATAAATAATTCATGTCGAATATTAACGGACAAGGTTACTCCCTCTTTTAACTATGTTTTCAAATACAATTTAATTTCACATTGAAATACGTTCTTTGAACTCCGCCTTTGCCGATCCCAAGCCCGGATGAAAAAGGAGGAGGGTGAGCAGTAACAAGCTCACTAAAACCTGTGCTCAGCTGGGCCGGCTGAAAGTACCCTGTAAGGGCTCCAGGGATACATGATGAGCAGCGTTTGTACTCCATGTTAGGAGCGGCTGCAAATGGTGTCTGTTCCTCATGTCAAAGCCGGCCATTTCTTTTGGAGCTAAGTCGGCCTGCTACTGAGTAGTGCTCACAGTCTTAATGACAAAGGCATTTCACTTCACCCAGTGTGGAGATAAGAAAGAAGATGAAAATTGAAACACGTTTATTTCATTTCACGCTCTATCATTTTGAAACACCTAATATATTATCCATTTCTTATATTAATAAATGATAAATGTAGGCGCAATAATATTTATTTTCTTTATAAAACTATTACTATCTACCTACTGTCTTTTCTACGATGGCAAAACATTGAGAGGGTCTGAATCATCAATGGTGAAACTTTCCAATGTTTTCCTATCGTACAGTATGGATTGCAGGAGGTTTCTTTTTTTGAAAAGTAAAATTCGTTCTGAGTAGCTCAATTGGTTGCATTCAGATGGCACGCATAGGGGGTCGGTGAAAAGAAGGTCTAAACCGTTGGTTTTAGACTACTATGACCCGGGTTCGATTCCCGCATTGGACCTTTTTATTATGATAAAAAAGGGCTTCAATGGCCCCCGATTCTTGTAAAGTCCAATCCCACCAGCGAGTGCAAGTAACCAAACGGTGCTCTGGCACATTTGTAAGTGCAAAGTCGAACTGCTTTTCACATGTGTAGACATGTGGTGCACTTACAATAAAAGCAGTCGCCTTCTACTACCCACCATGATTATCATGGCCTGTATCACGTGTACTAGGGATAAGTAAAAAAAAAACTTCTATTATGAACAAAAACACAAATTACTGTATATAACATCTAGATTCAATATTTATAATATATAAATAGTATTGAATTCAAAATTTGAGATGATATTGAAAATGTTTAGATATTTCTTTGTTAAAATGGAACTTTTATTTCAAAATATTCTTTGTCAGTTCACTCGGTGTGTTGGAGTGGGACAAGAATTGTGGGTGACAAAAGGTCTGAGTGACAAAGAATAAGGGTGACACATTCAGAATTTAAAATATGCAACGCCTAATTCGACATATGCCATTTCTATTTTAGCAAAAGTCTTTTATTTCTATACAATTCTAGTTTAATCAAATACAAATCTACCAAGATAAATTTCATTATTACTCTTTTAACGATTTTACAAGTTTTCGGGTTTTAAACGACCCGACAAATGTTTTTAGGAAAAAAAAATCTAAAATTATTTACCTGTAGAGAGGTCGTTTAAAACCTGAAAACTTGTAAACACGTTAAAAGTGTAATAAAGAAATTTATACTCGTAGATTTATATTTAATTGATCTAATTGATACAGAGGTTTATATTTCTAATATAGAATTTTTGTTTCAAAATCAAACATCTCTAGTATATATCAACACATAAATTAAAGAAGATTTCTAAAACTATGATAACTCATGTGATTTTGTGTATCAAATAAACTTTTATTTGAATACTAAAAATTTCGATTAATAAAACCTATTTTACTGTAACTTCAAACTATCAATTGGTGTTGTAGGATGGTTATTGCGTGAAGTGTTTGGGGTTGCTTATGGAAAGGCTGCTGATAAAATTATAATTAAAATTAATTTATTTAAAGCAAGAAATTATAAAGAGAAAAGAAACAACGGTTGAAGTAACGGCCATCGGCTTTAGCCTTGTTGTTTACCGCGTGAGTGCCAGATCAAGTGTCGGAAGAAGCCAGCCGCTAGAAAGTTCCGGATGACGCCCGCGCATGCGTAGTGAAGTGTTCTCAAAACACGTGCTTGCCGAGGCAAAGTGGGGCCGCCATTTTTCTGCACGTATGTGTTTTGAAGCTTTGTCCCAGTTTGCTGAAGCAAAGTGCGGTCGCCACAGTGTTTTTGATAGATTGGGAAGCTAGTAAAATGTGTGTGATTACCTATTCTATCGATATTTAATCCTCTCTTCGACAATGATAAATAAATGTAGAAATTAAAGGCAAATAGAAGTTATATGACAAATATGTTTAAAGAAATCAAATGAATGCTAATACACCTATCCCCCGATTTACACGGTACTTGTTTTACACGTTTTCGCTTTTACACGGTTTTCCAAATAAGTTTTTTGTTGTTGTTGTTTTTATCGCACTATACTAAATGCTACTGTGATTGAACACATGCGCTGTGTACACATCTCACGAGGAATCCCGAGCTTATGTGCTGACTACATATTTTAACCTGTCAATGCATTTATTTTTATTTCTGTGTACACCTATCCCCCGATTTACACGTTTTTCTCAGGAACGTATCTACCGTGTATATCGGGGGATAGGTGTATTCCATTTATTTATTAATAGCTGACCTAAATCGAATGTTTCATTAGAATAAAGTTTCTGTTTTCGAACCCCAGTTTGGTATCCACTTATGGATTGAAATTACCGTTTAAAACTATTTGAATTTATGTTCAGTGAAATGTTGGCCTTCATTCTTTATGCTATGTAATCTTATATATATATATCGAATTTTAGTCTTGCAACCATCAATCTGACTAGTTTTATTATATTTGAAATTTCCCGCTACAGCAGTCGAATTTTATAATTCGTTGGAATTTCGGCCTTGAGAACCCAAACTGTGTAATTCTATGTTCACTAAAATCAGGGCTTCAGCCATCGAACTTTGTGATCTAATATGAATTCAAAACCTGCCCTTAGGCTTCTAAATAGTATATTTTGCTCTATGTTTTCCTATTTCAATTCCATAATAGGTCAATTATATGTTGTCAAGTGAAAAGCAACATTGTTTTACTGTAGCAAATGAATATAAGAATTAGAGTCAAAAGGTGATTTATTGAATATATTCATATAAAAAAGGGCGTACCTGAATCTGTGAAAGAAAAAAAAATATTTTCTCCAAATATTACAAGAGAAATTGCTCCCTCTTTATCAATTTATTGCATAATGTGCGATATTATTGTGCAATAAATTAATAAAGAGGGTGAAATCACTCTAAAAATATGAGAAAAAAAAACTTTTTTTTTCTTTTACAGATCCAGGTACGCCCTTATTTGTATGAATATAAGAGAATATTCGATTAAAAAAAGATATGAATAATTGAATTATAGTTTAATTTGTGTGATAAGACCAAAAAAAGGAATGTGTTTAAATTGATGTGGTTAATAGGTGCGTTTAACACTCCGACCATCAAATTTCCTTATGCCCAACGCACACGCAGGGAACGGTATTTGAATGATAATGTACCTATCCATATTTAGAAATACATTCTGTTATGGTAATAATAGTTATTTAAGGCAAAATTTATTCGCTTCTAATAACGAGCTATATCGTTAATCCATCGAAAGAAGCACAGAAAACTGTTTTGTGTAGTCCTCTACTGTCCTAAAGGCTTATGTCCATAGTTTATTAAATACAATTTTTCTAGGATTACATCCTTCAGTATTCTATATACAGTTACGAGCGTCATGCGTCATCTCTGTCACCGTTTGCTTTTTTTTTTTTTTTGGAATGGCGCTCTCCTATTGGTTGGCTACGATCACGTGGCTACGATGGCGCCGCCACGACGCGAGACACTTTGTTTTGGACTTTGCCCCCCCCCCACTCGCTTTTTCGTTTTTGTAACTATTGTGTTGGAGCGGGTCGCTCCTTAAATAAATGCATATATTAGTTAATAACTAAATGGAATCCTCTCTTTCTTTTTCCCAGTAAGAGACGCCTACGGAAGCCAACAGTACATAGACAGATAAAGCACATAGGCTATAGTTATTAACTAAAATATGCATTTATTTAAGGCGCCAATTTATAATTGTAACAAATAGTATTTGAATCAAAACATTCAATCGGGTAAAACACGGGCCTTGCCCGGGTCATTCGGCTAGTAACATATAAAAGCAGAATGATCCAATACTGTATTAGAGCTCATAGAAGCAATCTGATGGATTAAATTAGCGAAACTGATTAGAGTGTTTTCTATTAACGGGTGTAATATTAAAAATGATATTCAGGTAAACTATGTATATAGGCTTTTATGACACAATTACACATAAAATTCAGATTAAATTGGCGAAACTAATTGGCGATCTCCACTTTTGAGCTGAGCCCTCCCAATATTTTTTCAACGCAGTAAGTAGAGAAGTTTAAGACAACCATAATCTCACTATTCACTATAGAAAAAACACAAGTCAAGGAGAAGATTTATATAAGAGGATGTTCGTACAAACTTTTATTCCCATGAAGCTATCTCAAAGCTTTCTTTGCTTTGGATGCATGAACGACAAGGCGCATTAGTTTGAGAGATGAAATTTAGTATTAAAAAACTATTCTTAGCATAATACCTTAAGCGCGCAAATAATAAGAACATTGTGAAAAAATAGTACAAATGTAATATTGTACTGGGATAAGGTGGATAAATTAAGAAAAAGGCTTCTTCTTATCGAGCGTCCGTGGTTAGCTTTTCTTGATTAATCAAGAATGGGTATTTGGCCAATTCTGGAATAATTAAAAATCAACGAGAATAGTTTATATTTATTCCGATAGATGGCGCAAGCCATCAGCAACTTTCAGTTGCTCGATAAGAAGAAGCCTTTTTCTTAAAATAAAAACATTATTATTATAATTATTGCGCATGAAATTCTGTGAAAAATTTAGGATAAAATTAGTTAAATTACCTTTTATTCGATAACTGTCACTGGTCTAATTTCAACTTCTTTTATATAGACTAATTATATTCAAAACAACTGCAGATATGTAGTCAAAAAGCCCAAGTTTTCTAGGCCACTCGCTTAATTTTAATTTCACCAATATTGTTCAATTATATTCAAAATTAATCAACGTCCCACTCAACTAGCACGTTTTCGAGACTTAATTCAAAAGAAACCGTTAGCGGTTCAATTAGCGCTTTTTATAAAATTGTAACTATAACGACGGCTTCTTTTAGGCTCACTCTATATCACCGCAATGTTTTTCGTATACATACAATTTTTGAGAAAGTATGAGACACAAAAACAACACAAACCTACATTTTAAAAATCTTTATAGAAAATTATTTACACATCTAGGAGATATGACATATTGCTAATTTTTATTAATTTCAAATAATTTTTGACATTTTTTCTCAATGAATCCATATTTTGTAGAATAAATCAAAGCTAAAGGCGACGAACCTTCGGGCTATGACGTCCTTCAACAGGCTGCTATACAAGAAAATAGAGAATAATATATATATTTATGTGGCAATATAGTGATAATAATAATGTGGGGAAAGAGAAATAATCACACCACAAATTGGTAGAGTAATTTTGAAGGCCATCCGAGAGAGAGAGGGGGAGCGAGGGGGCTGCCATCGCTGAGCGGCCGGTCGTGTCGCACACAATCACCCAACTGTCTCCAAGGTCCCGAGGTGCCAAGTGACGGACACTAGGAGCTCCTTGGAATGTCCTGATGTCTAAAGTGACACCCTTCAGCTGCCCATCCCTCTCTGGGTCGACTGTAGGTCCGTTTTATTATTCCAGGAAGAGTATATATTATGACATATATATATATATATATATATGGAAGCAATGGTCGCCTCTCCCGTCAAAATAAACGTCAGAATCTGACGCCATCTATTGACCGTCGCCGCAACTAGCGGCATCGGGTCGGTGACAAATTTTGACGGGAGAGGCGACCATTGCTTCCATGGATTAATTTCCTCCCGGCAAATTTTCCATCTATGTTTCGCCAATAGATTTGGCCTAGCCACATTTCCAGCAAAACACCTCTTTGGTAGATTGTGAGGATTCCATTAGATCCCGTGTGGATCTCATGGAATAAAGTCCGCCCTAGACTGACGAGGGCCATTAGCCCGAAACCATGGTCTCTAGGTGGACGCTTATAAGTTTGCCAAAGTTGGTGTTGTGGCTTTGTCACCGACCCGATGCCGCTAGTTGCGGCGACGGTCAATAGATGGCGTCAGATTCTGACGTTTATTTTGACGGGAGAGGCGACCATTGCTTCCATGGATTAATTTCCTCCCGGCAAATTTTCTATCTATATATAAATATATGTTATATATAAATATTTAATTTAAAATAATAAGTTCAAGAACAAATTACTCTATTTATATCTACCACCAGATGACACGACTTTCCCTATATAAACCTATTGTTGTTGTTTTCCCGTTGGCCAGCTCAAATCTTTTGTAATTATGTAAATATATATTTTTTGTTTTCCTTATTCTACTTTCCTTATGTCAGTCAGTACTTTTCTCAAATTATGTATTTATGTTAAATTAGCTTAATTAAACCTCTATATCTGATCTTAACTATTTTAATTTATAATTTCAAGATTTTCCACGACTACATACCAATACCATTTAGTACCAATGTACTCAATAGAATCAGCAAATTACACAAAAATTCTTTTTTTTTTTGTAATATGTATATGTTATATTAAAATATTATTTTATTTAAAATTATATTTCATAGATAATAATACTCTGTTAAATCGACCGCCATAGTTCACGCTTCCCCTATTAAAACTCATTGTTGTTGTTTCCCAATCGCCGGCTCAAACCTTTTGTACATTATGTAAATACTATTTTCATTTTTTAGATTCTTACGTCTTAAATCAGTCAGTACTTTTATCAAATTATGTTTTTATATATTCCATAAGCTCAATTAAAGCTATTTCTAATCTTTACTATTTTTATTATACTTTCAAGATTTTAATCACGACTGCATTACCTTAGCATAATCCTCAAGATAATCGAAAATCTTCAGAAAATCTTTTCTATTTATAATAAATATGCATGTAGATATTCACATAATTAGAAACAGCTTGGCAATATTATATCGCATAATTGATTTGTCGGCGCTAACTTTGAATCCTGCTTCGAAATGATATCTGGTGATTCTTTCTTTTGTAATTTTAACCTATATTCGTTATAAAAGGTGTTTAGATGAAGCAATATAATAGACAGCTGAATAAGTCTTCAGTTCTTCTGTAACAATTTTCATATTCATTCTAAATGTAGAATTAAAGTCCGTTTGTCAGGCTGAGAAATGGACACAGGGCAAACTCATTGATCTTTGCCCGCACTCAAGTCTCTTCAAACTGTCCACCTCCATTAGCGGGTCTTTGTGTTAATTGGGGCACATTTAGACGGAAGTAATTAATTAGAAAGTGCAACCTGATCTTCTTTTGATGATGACTTTAACTTTTATTTTTACATCATGGTATCCCGAACTTATTTGATTATTGAACACTATGTGTTTTGATTGAATACTATTTATTATATAATATAGAAGTGTTTAAATACTGTTTCCATAAAATATATCAATGATATGATAAAAATATCTTGTCAATATATGCAAAAGTGCACAGTCTGCACTAATTTAATATATATATTAAAATAAATGCATATTTTGGATCAATATATTTTATTTAAAATATTTCCGATATTTCGATGAGGCTGTTCGCCTTTCTTCCTCTAGGAATTCAAACTCCTTCTAAGCCCATCATCCGCCACGAAAAGTATTGTTTATATAATTTGGGAGTGACCGAGCCATTTTGAATGAATAAATTATATAATCAGAAAAAAATGATAAATCTATTATATTTAACTAGTTTTGTTTTAACTGTAGGTATGATTGCGGTATGTCTATTTTCCCATTAATACTGTTTTATCATCTATAAATGTCCAGCTCTCCAGAAATAATGTTTGTCCAGTATTTTGCTGTATATACCTATCGCATTTTTAAAATCTGGAATATGTTCTCGCTTGATTGCATGATCTACAAGTAATGACAAAGAGCTATGATTTCTGAAAGCTGTCTTGTGTTGATTAAGTCTCTCAATTGCATATATATACCCTTACAGGGTACTATAAGCCGGGCCAGATGAGCCCAGGTTTTTAGTGAGCTTGTTACTGCTCCCCCTCCTCTTTTTTCATCCGAGCTTGGGATCGGCAAAAGCGGAGTTAAAAGAACGTATTTCAATGAAATTAAATAATATTTGAAAACATAGTTAAAAGAGGTAGTAACCTTGTCCGTGAATATTCGACATAATTTATTTGTGATAGCCATAGTAGCTGACTATGGTCGATTTATTTTTCTATTCTATTTGATAGAAAGATAGAGAACATGGCTATGTTTGAAATACAACCATGGACAACACATAAGGAAGTGTATAGTCTTTTGACCTAAGTAATTTTGTTCACACAATTTTGTTATCCAGTGTGTTTTCAATAAAGGTCACTGTAATATCTTTCAGAGTTATTGTCTCTATCCCGATATACATGCTAAAAGGTACAACTTCCTTAAGTTTTGTCCATTAGTGTATCTTTCAGTGTTATTACTTGAATCCCGATATACATGCTAAAAGGTACAACTTCCTTAAGTTTTGTCTATGAGTGTATCTTTCAGTGTTATTATTTGAATCCCGATATACATGCTAAAAGGTACAACTTCCTTAAGTTTTGTCCATGAGTGTATCTTTCAGAGTTATTGTCTGAATACCGATATACATACTAAAAGGTACAACTTCCTTAAGTTTTGTCCATGAGTGAATGTTTCAGAGTTATTGTCTGAATCCCGATATACATGATAAAAGGTACAACTTCTTCAAGTTTTGTCCATTAGTGTATTTTATTTTCGCAATTAGGAAAACTAGCGATGTAATGTACAGAAAATCTTCCATTTTTAAAATAACGTTTTTGCAACGCTATAGCTCACGAAAGAAGCCCGAGATTCACGTTATATTATATTTATTCGAAAGAACAAGCATTGATTTATATTTCATCAAAACCTATTTATAAATATTTAAAATTCCTAAAATTATATTAATTTTTTTGAGAGGTTACGTTTTCAAACTTTCCGAGGATAAATGCTCGTTTACGCAAATTATTAAAATTATAAAAGGAAATAATATTAATACTCTTAAGTTCACATTCAGTCACAAAATAATAGAAAACAAAGAAAGTTTATTATATATGAAATTAAGTGAAAAATTCTTCCGAAAAAAGGTGCCAGAAGAAACCTTCAACTCCAAATGGAAGAAAGATAGAGGAAATGGTTGTCAGAGAGAATCCAACTTCTCAAAGGAACATTTCCGCAATAACCAACGTACCACCTTCTACCTTTAACCATGTTTGAAGTATATATGTTAATTTTGTAATTATTATTATTTTTAAATTCATAGAAGCATATTTTTTCCAACTTTTCTAAATTAAGACCTAGTCATTTGATTCTTTGTTTGCTGATTTTCTTTTCTTTCTACTCCTGTCATTATCAAATACTGATGTTGTCATATCAAGGATGGGAAGGATATTTGAAGTTTATATGTTAATTTTGTGATATTTAGCTTTGTTTTGAAATGAATCGATGTTGGTTCCATATGCTTGAATTAGATGTTAAACCTTAGGTCTATATATTTTATTGCATAAAAAAAATATATATAGAACTAAGGTTGTTTTGAAAAAAGAGCAATCCATAGATAAATCTTTAATTAAAAAGGCATATATTGGATCAAAATATCATTTATTCTACCAATATTTCAGTTGGCTGGACGCCAACCTTTATCAAGGTATTATAACTCTCGCGCACGTCCGCACAACTTTGTACAACTCTGAACGGTGGATCACTCGGTTCTCGGGTCGATGAAGGACGCAGCGAGACACGCTTTAAAATGTTATACCCCCTTGATAAATGTTGGCGTTCAGCCAACTCAAATATTGGTAAAATAAATGATATTTTGATCAAATATATGACTTTTTAATTATAGAACTAAGGTGTAATATCCAATTTAAGCATATGCAACCAACATCGATTCATTTTTACAGCAAAGCGAAATATCTTATCACAAAATTAATATATAAACTTCAAACAACCTCCCCCTTGATATTACAAACCGTATTATCATGAAAAAAAAACTGCCTAAAAACATTAAAAGGCTAAAGTTCATGTCTTCATGAAGCACCTTATTGAGGAACGAAAGACCTGCAGCAGAGCCCTTTATGAATTAACTGTTTCAGAAAGATTATATTTTGAAGAGAAACTATAAAGGAATTTGTCTCTTTTATTTCTCTCCAAAGTTCATTAACGTAAACCATTAGTAAAACTATTAAATGTGAAGCTATTATGTCCGATTTTTTCAAAATATAAATTGTCAGACGAATAACCATTATGATATTCCAACTAAGCAAGTCCTAATGAAGAAGAGATGATATTTGCATATTTTCTATTTATATATAAGATTGCTGTAATAGATTGATTTATTAGATAATATTTTATATACGATGTATTAGTGCATCATCTATTATAAGATATTTAAATTATTTTAGACGTTTATGTTTCTTTTTGAATTCAAAAAAAATTCTACTGACGTAACTGCAATGATAAAATAATGGGAGAGCCTGGATCATCAGTAGTATTCTTCTTCTTCTTTTTTATCTCCACTCAATCATATTAAGGTATCAAGTTGTGACCCTTGATGGTGTCTGTTTGACAACCATAATAACTGGGTGAAATAGAATGCGTCTGCCTTTGTCATTAAGACTGGGAGCACTACTCAGTAGCAGGCCGACTTAGCTCCAAAAGAAATGGCCGCTTCTGACATGAGGAACAGACACCATGTGCAGCCGCTCCTAACATGGAGTACAAACGCTGCTCATCCTGTATCCCTGGAGTCCTTACAGGGTACTATCAGCCGGGCCAGCTGAACCCAGGTTTTTTAGTGAGCTTGTTACTGCTCCCCCTCCTCCTTTTTCATCCGGACTTGGGACCGGCAAAGGCGGAGTTTTATCACTAGTGAACCCTCCTAACGGTTTCGCCAGTTTAATCAACCATACCGCTGTAATATTGCTTTTGGCTGTTTTCCTTTTATACTGACACTGAAACTGACTTCTTGAAATGGTAATAAAAATAAACAAACACGACAAAAATAGTTTGTTTATATATGTTCAAAATTGTCAAATTTGAGAAATTGGACACCAATGTATGAATAATTTAGCAAAATACTAATTTGATATTTGAAATACTTAAGAATTTGATATATTATTTAATAGAATAAAATATTTCAGAAGAATACAAAAGCTATGAATCCATCCGAATTTGTTGAACAAAAAAAAAAAACAACAACTCTATTTTAAAAACTGATCCTTCTTCTTGAGAACGGATTTCCTCTTATTAACGGATTTAAGTTTCAAATCTCAAAAGCTCTTTTGGTTCTTTTTATAATCTCTTCAATGCCTGTAGAACATAGTCTAACAGATAATATGTATTTGAATTATTTTCAAAAATATATTTAGCAAATATATCGTTAACACGGTTGTAAACGTTAAAAAAAACTTTATTATTGTAAAAATGATATATTTAGAAAATATTAAATTTTATTATTATTCGAAATAAAAAATGGTAAGGCACAATTACAATAGTTAACTTTCTTACATATATTTATTGATATTTGAAATATTCAACTTAAAACAGATGAATATTGATTTCAAAAACTTTCAATTGAGAATTGACACAAATATTTTCCATTGTGACAAATAAGCGAGCTTTCGAACAAATTCTAGGGGTTTATCGGAGCTATAAAACAGGAATTATATTTAAAAATGTATACATATACTAATAGACAAAACATAATGAAGTGGAAAGTCTTTTTTTATTCTAGTCGTCTGTTTTTTTTTTTTTAATGAGACTGAGGCAATTTTGTTCACGCAATAAAGGTCATTCTGAATTATTTATCTTTCAGATTTATTGTCTGAATCCCGATTACATGCTAAAAGGTACGACTTCCTTAAGTTTTGTCCATGAGTGTATCTTTCAGAGTTATTGTCTGAATCCCGATATACATGTTAAAAGGTACAACTTCGTTAAGTTTTGTTCATAAGTGTATCTTTTAGTTGTTGTCTGAATCCCGATATACATGCTAAAAGGTACAATTTTCTTAAGTTTTGTTCATGAGTGTATCTTTTAGTTGTTGTCTGAATCCCGATATACATGCTAAAAGGTGCAACTTCCTTAAATTATGTCCATGAGTGTATCTTTCAGAGTTATTGTCTGAATCCCGATATACCTGCTAAAAGGTACAACTTCCTTAAGTTTTGTTCATGAGTCTATCTTTCAGATTTATTGTCTGAATCCCGATATACATGCTAAAAGGTACAACTTCCTTAAGTTTTGTTCATGAGTCTATCTTTCAGATTTATTGTCTGAATCCCGATATACATGCTAAAAGGTACAACTTCCTTAAGTTTTCTCCACGAGTTTATCTTTCAGGGTTATTGTCTGAACCCCGATATACAGTCTAAAAGGTACAATTCCCTTAATTTTTGTCCATGAGTGTATCTCTCAGAGTTGATATCTGAATTCCGATATACATGCTGAAAGGTACAACTTCTTCAAGTTTTGTCCATAAATGTATCTTTCAGAGATATTGTCTGAATCCCGATATACCATGGTACATGCTAAAAGGTACAACTTCCTTAAGTTTCGCCCATGATTTTATATTTCTGAGTTATTGTCTGAATCCCGATATACACGCTGAAAGGTACAACTTCCTTAAGTTTTGTCCAGAGTGTATCTTTCAAAGATTTTGTCTGAATCCCGATATACATGCTAAAAGGTACAACTTCCGTAAGTTTTGTCCATGAGTGGGTTTCATTAATTTTCTAATTTATTTGACAATCCAATCAAAGAGCGACTTAACTGGAAAGTTTGTTTATTTGACATAATAAAAATGAACATTTTATTGATTATTCATTGTAATATTTTATTATCCTTTCTTGCATAATAAGCAATAAAACTTTCTGCTTAACAATATATATGTTATATATAAAAATATTATTTTATTTAAAATTATTTATCATAGATTCAAATATTCTGTTAAATCGACCGCCAGAGGTCACGCTTTGCATATAAAAACTCGTTGTTGTTTTGCCCCGATGGCCGGCTCAAACCGTTCGTACATTATGTAAATAATCTTTTGTTTTCCTTATTCTACTTGCCTTAAGCCAGGCATTACTTTTATAAAACTGTTTTTTATATATTCTTTTAACTCAATTAAATTACTGATCAAAACTATTTTTATTATTTTTATTCTTTCAAGCTTTTAACCACGACTGCAATACCATAGCATAATCCTCAAGATGTTCAAAAACAACAGATATCTCATTCATCTTTTATTTTATATAATATATATAGACTCAATTTTTCCAGGCTGGAATATCGCGTTTTGTGTATGGAAATATAAAACATGAAAATGATTATTCTTTGAGTGTGAAAAATTTTAAAAAATAGGAACTTACCCTCTACCATTGATTTGTTTATTTTCATTGTCGTCTGTTTTTCATTGCTTTAATCTGGTTATAAAGATGTATGTAAATTAGATGATTCTTTTGTTGCCTTAAATACGAGGTAATTAACTCTCTCTATATCTGAAAATGTTTAAAGATCAATAAATTTATTTTATAAATCTGAGATTTGTATTCTAAAACGCGCGCGATCCAACAAAATAAAAACTTTGAACTTTTTTAATAACCTTCCCAATTTTGTTCCTTAAATAATCACTTTAACATTAAATATAAATAAAAGATAGAATTAATTCAAAGATTTTTCAAAATCGATATTTTTACAGGAGTTTTCATTTTAAATATCTAAAGAAATAAATTTATCTTCTAATAATCTCCCAACGCCAGCACAATGTAATATAGGGGAAAAAGTAAAATGGCTCCCAGGCGTGAAGGAACGATAAATTTGGCATTTTGTGATATCCTTTTAATTTACTTTAAGCCAGCTTAATTTAACTTGAGAATAATCCCTGAAGACGGCAGATAATTATTTGGCAGTTGTTGGGGATTACAGCAACACTGAGTATTTGCATAAATTTCTATAATACATGACAGCTCATCGTTTGGAGGCACTTTTTATAACCTGAATTTATATTTAACATTTTTATCGTTTAATATTATATACATTTTAAATATCAATATATATATACACCCACACATACAAAACCCTTTATTAGGGACTTGCCCCATACAGATTCTCCCAATTGGGTAAGGTAATAATCATGTATGTATATAATGTATAATAATGAATGTAATTTTACTGTCCTATAAGCTTATGTCCATAGTTTTCTTGAAAACCATTTCTGAGATTCCATCCTTCAGCGCTGCGTATATAAGCAGAATCGTCCAATACAGTATTCGAGCTCTGAGAAGCGGTATGGTGGATCAAATTGGCGAAACCGCTGGGAGAGTTCACCACTGATGAGCCAAGCCCTCCCAATATATTTTTCATCGCAGTAAGGGCAGTAGAAGTTTGTATTATGTATAAAATAAACATTCGTGCTTTTAAATCCTTTCATTTTATATGTATAGATGACGCGTTATTGCTTAGTGTTAAGGTAATAATCATCTTGATTTATTAACATAAGTAGTGAAATAGAAATTCAACTGGCTTTACTCTTCATCTCAAAGTCATTCACTTGTTGACTGGTCCTTACATAATGATGATCTAAAAATGTATAATAAGCTTTTGCCTTAGATTTGTTCGCTGATATTTTTGAAAGCAATACGCAGGGTGAAATGTTGGTACATTTAATTTGTTGATATAGGGCCTTCCTCTCTGCATCAAGAGCTGTACAATTAAGCAGGTAATGGGGGAGTTCTTCAGTAATTTCATTGCCACACAGTGTACATATTAGGTTTTTGGCCTCAAACGTCAGAACGTGGTTTTTTAAAGACTGTAAATAGTTTTTTTATTTTAATATAAAATTCTTTATACCTTTTTCTGTGTGTGAGAAATCATCAGAAAAATGGGGGTTAGGGAAAGGATGATCTGAAAAATTGGTTTTCGACCACTACGACCCGGGATAAAATCCCGCATTGGGCACTTTTTTATAATAAAAAAATGCCCCAATGGCCCTCGCTTCTTGTAAAAGTCCAACCCAACTTGCGATTTCAAGTAACCAAACGGGGCTCTGGCACATTTATAAGTACAAAGTCGAACTGCTTTTCTTATGTGTAGACATGTGGTGCACTTACAGTAAAACAGTCGCCTACTTCTACTCACCTTGATTATCATGACCTGTTCAACCTGTACTAGGGATAAGCAAATATATATACCAGGTCTATTAGTATGAAACGCGAAAATGGGCGCCTGAGGCCGCGGTGCAACTTTATTTGAGCCGACGGTGGCGCTGTTGTAGGCGTTTTGTTCTTTGACTCACGTGGCATCAGCATGCGTGCAGTTTTAGAAAAATTCAAATCGTGAAAAATTTCTGGAGCCCGTGGAAAATGGCGATTTCCGAGCCAAAAAGTGCCCATTTGCGGGTAGTTTTGTTGTTCGCCTTCAACTGGAAGAAAAGTGCCACTGAAGCCCACCGAATGCTCGAGGAAGTTTACAGCGACCACGCTCTGAGCAAATCGCAGTGTTACAGGTGGTTTAAAAAATTCCAAAGTGGCGATTTTGAACTTGATAATGAACTACATGGAAAACCGCCCTAAAAGTTCGAGGACGCTGAACTGCAAGCTTTGTTGGATGAAGACAGTACCCAAATGCAGGAGAAACTCGCAAAACAGCTCCAGGTGTCTCAAGGTGCTGTTTCTCTACGTTTAAACAGCCTCGGAATGACCCAAAAGCTTTCCAGATGGGTCCCCCACGAGTTGAGCGAAAGGCAGCAATAATGGCGTCTGGTAACCTGCGAAGGGCTGCTCGCCAGGCATGAAAAGAAGTCATTTTTGCACCGAATCGTAACTTCTGATGAGAAATGGATCCACTTCAGCAATCCTACGCGCCAAAAGTCGTGGGGCCTGCCCGGCCAATTTCCAAAACAGACGCCTAGGCCCAATCGCTTCGGAAAAAAGGCAATGCTTTGCATATGGTGGGACCAGACCGAAGTAGTATATTTCGAGCTCCTGAAACCTGGCAAAATGGTCAATACTAGTCGCTACGAACAACAAATGCACAGTTTGAGAGAGGCGTTGAATGAAAAAAGACCGGAATGGCGTGAAAAGCACAACAACCTGATACTGCAGCATGACAACGCTCCAGCCCACAACGCTACGGTGGTCAAAAAACACCATAAAAGACTTGGGCTGGAAACTCTAGCCCCACCCGCCGTACTCACCATACTTAGCGCCGTCGAACTACCACCTTTTCACATCTTTAGGACACGCCCTAAAAAAACAGGAATTTTCGAACTCAGACATACTCCGAAAATGACTTGTTGACTGGTTCGACTCAAAAGGAATAGAAATTTTCAGACAAGAAATTCGAAAATTGCCTGAAAAGTGGTCCGAGTGTATAGCTAATCAGGGCAGGTACTTTGAATAAAAAATCTTCTGTTGTATGGAATTGGTGAACTTTTGAATTCACTGAAAATTTTCGCGTTTCATACTAATAGACTTGGTATATATATGTGGCAACAATACTACATATATATGTCATAATTTGTATAGTTAATGCCAAGAGATATAATTTATTTACGTCAAAATAAGTATGTAAATATGTTACGCTTGTGTTAAAATGTAAATATGTAAATTCATCCATCTATAAAAGCTGTACAAAAAATAAAGGTGACAGACATCGCGGGTGCGCTGTTTGCTTGGCGTAACGGTTGCGCCTTTTCATTTGATCACGACATATATATATACAAAAAATCAATTTCGTTAAAAAAAAAGTATAAACGTAATTTGAAACATGAGATTTTTCTCAATATATTTTATGTGAAAAATCCCGAAACGCGTTCGTGGTTGCCTTTTTTTTTTATCAAGAAATTTGTTCAGCCAAATATCAGAGTACAAGTTAAATCAACGTTTAGTTGATTTCTGTTAAACTAGATAACGCTCTGTCATCTAAAAAACTCTTATGTTAGTGATCTAGATATGCCTGATTTTTTTTTTGTTGTTAATTTAGAGCAGTTATTTTTTCTTTTCTAAAAATGATTATGAGATTATTATTTAACATATTTCTATTTATATTTGTAGATATATTTCGTGTTGGTCGACGATGAGATTGCGGAGCTGGTAATATGGATGGCTGTGCTGGAGTAAACCTCCTTTTTTGTGTCTGGATGCTATATTTATGGCGAACTAAATAACTTAGTCCCTAATTTCTGTTCCGCGCTTATGGTATTGAAGACTTGGGGCGATGGCGTCGACCTTTCATATTAAATATTACTTTTCCTTATTACTAATAATTGTATATAGTTGCGGAACTACTGGTTTCCTGTGCTGCTCTTTTCCTGATATTGCACCTTGTACGGAGAATCTGTATAAGACTAATGTCTTAATAAAGGCTTTGTGTGTGTATGTGTATTTATAAATACATAGTCATACTTAATATTATATATTTATATTTACAACTAAACATATATTTATTTATTCAACAGGTGTTAATTTCACACTTATTTTATATATTTACAATCAACAACTCTAAAATAGCTTCAGTTATATTTTAAAACGTAAACTGGATCAATATTTAATTTTAACCAAACACACTCATGATATTGTTACGTCGTACCCAGACGTTGTTTGTGTTCTTCGTCTATTCAGATACACACACGTG
This sequence comes from Cordylochernes scorpioides, assembly GCA_030710605.1. NCBI lineage: Eukaryota > Metazoa > Arthropoda > Arachnida > Pseudoscorpiones > Chernetidae > Cordylochernes > Cordylochernes scorpioides. The sequence continues at coordinate 176,016,205 of CP092863.1, read as the reverse complement.
AGTTCGAAGGGATGCATCAAAGGTTAGCGCTTTATTATATGTCTCACTAAACAGAAGGAATACAATCATTGGGACTTGCCTAGCGCAGTGGATGTCACTCTTGTGTTCCGCTCCACACAATACACCGTCATGTTGGCCGCTCCGATGTCAGTCTCTCCTGGCAACGCCTTGCAGGATCATCCACACGCCCGGAGGCAAGTCGCCATGTCTTCTCCTTGGCACAGATGTGACCATACCCTGTCCTACCCCACACAGGAATGCTGTTTTTGGCGCCTGGCACATGGCAGCGGTGGCTGCTAGAGTCCACCCCTCTTTCCCCAACTTTACTCTGGTATCTTGGCCTTGTCATCCATGTTAAACTATTTTCCTTCGCTATATCTTAAACCTGTCTACACTCATGGACAAAACTTAAGGAAGTGGGAAGTCTTAGTCGCCGGATGTCGTTTCTTTTTTTTTTTTTTTTGAAGGAGACAGAGGATGTTCAAACATGGATATCTCGTGTCTCTTTAAGGATTTCCTCAGTGTCTTGGAACTCTGTCTCTTGTAGCTTTGCGTCATTTTTCTTGTGAAAAGAGCGGATTTGTTGTCGTATCGTCTATAGGCACATCGTCATCTTGGTAGAAAGTCTTGGCATTATCACGGCGATGGAATATTTGCGCCAGTCTCTGAAAATGTAGATTACAGCACCCATGGCCTCAAAATCTCAAGCGATCTTCAGTTTGTCTTCCCTAATCTATCCAGCATCTCCACCAGATGTATCGTAGAAAATTAGGAAAGACAAACTTTAGGATAACACGTAAATTTATTTAAACCAAAAACAAATAACATTCATGAAATACCAAATAGGCAATGAGGGAAGGGTTTACAGAGAAAGTGTATATAAAACATATAAATATCATATTATTAATCAATTAAAAATAATGAATACTTCGCACTATACAACATTTATATCTTCTATTTCCACTATAAGCATTTAAAATTTACGTCTCAAATGTATATTAAAAAATCACTCCATACCAAATTTTAATAATCAATAAATACAGCACCATGTGATCGACATACATCGAGAAAATTCGTCAGATCTTTTTGTAAAATTATGAAAATGGCGGCCATTATTGAACCATTCTGCGCCTAGGTTTAGGAATTTGAAGAATTCCATTTTCAACCTTATTTGCATATGGACACGTGAGTCATTTCATCCAACCGTGACGATATTGTGTGTATATCGTTTGGAAATATTTTATAGATTTATTCTCATATCTGCTGCCATGACAATTTGTGTCAATCCTTTTAAAAGATAAAATCTATTATTAAAATTATTTTCCATTTGCTATCAACTTTTGGCAAGTACCTTTTTATATTTCATTGTATATTATGTGATATTTGTTGAATATTTTAAAAATATTATATATTAAAAGGAATAGGTTTTAGTGATATGCATATATAGAGAGAGTATATATAATATACATCATAAAATGTTTCGTATATAATATATATTTCTGTGAAAAATAGACACTTCGGCCAGTTAGAGTTTTTCATTTTCACAACGTTTCGACAAAAATATTTTAACTTCGTCGAGAAAAATATAAAAATAAAGCATTCGGCAAGGCGTTAAAAATTGTTCTCTTTTAACGCCTTGTCAAATGCTTCATTTTTATATTTCTCCTGACGAAGACAAAAGATTTTTGTCGAAACGTTGAGAAAATGAAAAACTCTAACTGGCCGAAGTGTCTATTTTTTTATATAAATATGAATGCCGGCCAGGCAGCCTTTATATTCAATATAATATAAATATATATATATATATTATATAATCTAAAAATATTATATAATCTAAAAACCTCAAATATTTCTATATTTTAAAAAATATATACTTTATTTTATTCATTGATAATTTTATTTTTTTTTGTTATCCTCGTTTTTAGAAAGACTTTCAGTTTAGTTGTTTAGTTTTAGTTGTATAATTTTGTTGTAAATATGCGTAGTTAACCAATCAATCCTTTTAAATCACTAATATAGGATTAACTTATAAATTCTATATAATGTGAAAACTAACTAATGTGTAATCTTTCCTCAAGTAATTGAAAATAAAAGCTACTTGACGGTAAATAATTATCTTTCTTTATCACGACTGCACCTCAACCCTTTATCTTATCTATCCTTTGTCTTATCAAGCCTTATCTAACCACAACAACCAAAATATTCATAACATATATATTGAAAAAAGAGCAACCAATAAATAAATCTTTAATTAAAAAGGCATATATTGAATAAAAATATCATTTATTTTACCAATATATTAGTTGGCTGAACGCCAACCTTTATCAAGGTAATATAACATTTTAAAGTGTGTAGGCGTTCAATCAACTGAAATATTGGTAAAATAAATGATATTTTGATCCAATATATGCCTTTTTAATTAAACACATATATATATGAAAAAATATTTCAAATATGATATCGTACTGAGATAAGGTTCAAAAATTAAGAAAGAAAAAAAAAGGCATCTCTTTATCCTGCAACTCAAAGTTGATAATGACGTGCGCCATCTATCAAAATAAATATCAACTATTCGTTGATTTTCAATTATTTCACAATTGGCCAAATACCCATTCTTGATCAATCAAGAAAAGCTAACCACGTACGCGTTTCGGGCTGTTGGCCCTCGTCAGCGTGGTACGTCAATGATTAAAAAACTGTTCATTCAGGCATCCTGAAGAATAATAGAACAATATATATGTATATATTGTATATATATGTATTACATAAAATATATTTCATTTTTAAACAAGAGATTCGAAATTATAATAAATCAATAGGTTAAAATATAAAAAAATAATAATAATGAAAAAATGGAGTTACATGATTTCTGCCCTTTCCATGTTCACATGCCCCTCAAAATGTTCTTTTATAGATTTAACAATTAAGATGCAAATTGAATGGCTTCACCGCTAATCCAAACACAAGTCCACGGGATTTCTTCTTTCCCCAGAAATGAGGTCACTAATTTTCAACACCATTTACTCTGTGGTTTTTCATTTCATGATACCTAAAATTAAAATATTTATAATACATTTTTAAAAATATTTCTATACTTGTAAAAAAGTGAATAACTTTGTAACGAAGAGTAAAGCCAGTTCAATTTCTATGTAAATAACACAAGATGATTATTACCGTAACCAATTGGGAGAATCTGTATGGGGCATGTCCCTAATATAGGGTTTTATGTGTGTATGTATATATACTTGTAAAAAGTAATCAAAAGTGAAATCTAGAAAAATTACCACGAGTCAAGCCCTCCCAATATTTTTTCAACGCAGTAAGGACAGTAGAAGTTTGATTTATTGTGAAAAGAAACATTCGCGTTTTGGTGTTTTCACTTGTTAGAGAATATAAATTCCAATATTATAACCTCTGTGAAATCTTTAGGACAAAATAATAAAGCCTCCGAGGTTGCGTTTCTTTCTTTAAAACGTTTAATAATGCTCAAGCTTTCGGGTATGGTGGCCCTTCTACAGGAGCAACGCAAATGGCAGTGAATCGTTAGCAGCTGTTATATATTTACCTAATATGTTTACATATTTACAATTTTTTTAATAAGAGAACTATTAATTTCTTGATATATGCTAAGTATTGAAATATTATTAATGTTTATCCAGAATATTTACATCTTTCTAAACTTAAGGTAAAAACTATTATATAATAATTTAACATATGAGATTTGAATTAGCTATGGAAAAGTATACGAAATAGAAGCTATTGCATTAAATATGGGGAAGTGTACATTTTTTAATTGCTATTTATGAGTTCTGTATATGATTATGGAATTTCAATGTGTCTATTGATGCTTGCGTGATTCAATGATAAAAAAGCTTCTAAGTACAGTTTTTTCTGTTTGTTGTTCATGTTGGTGTAGAAAGTTTTTCGGTTATTTAGGTTGAAGGTGTGACCTGTATTTTGTGTGTGTTGGTATAAAAGGGATTTTTTTATCTTTTTTATTTATGGATCTGGTGTGCTCGTTTGTCCTGTCTATTACTTGTCTGCCAGTTTCGCCTATGTACATACTATTGCATTGGTTGCATTCTATTGAGTATATTGCTTGACAATTGTATATTGGTGAGTTATGGCTATTGTTTTTTGTTATGGGATTTCTGACTATTGCGCCTATGTTGGGTGTGTTTTCGTAATATGTTTTTATACCGTATTTTCTAATTTCTCGGGCTATTGTTACGCTATTAGGGGAGTACGGTATGATGCAAATAGATTTATATGTTTGACTATTGTTTGTGATATTGGGGTTATAAAAATGCCTTATAATGAAGTTTTTTGGGTATCCGGCTGTGGTAAGATATTGAATTATATTTTTAGTTTCTATTGCTTTACTTGTGTTGTTGGAGCAATGTGTGTGTATCCGTTTTGTTAGGGTTTTTACTGTTAAAACACGCAAGCATCAATAGACACATTGAAATTCCATAATCATATACAGAACTCATAAATAGCAATTAAAAAATGTACACTTCCCCATATATAATGCAATAGCTTCTATTTCGTATACTTTTCCATAGCTAATTCAAATCTCATATGTTAAATTATTATATAATAGTTTTTACCTTAAGTTTAGAAAGATGTAAATATTCTGGATAAACATTAATAATATTTCAATACTTAGCATATATCAAGAAATTAATAGTTCTATTATTAAAAAAATTGTAAATATGTAAACATATTAGGTAAATATATAACAGCTGCTAACGATTCACTGCCATTTGCGTTGCTCCTGTAGAAGGGCCACCATACCCGAAAGCTTGAGCATTATTAAACGTTTTAAAGAAAGAAACGCAACCTCGGAGGCTTTATTATTTTGTCCTAAAGAATATAAATAACCAGTACTTATTTTTTTAGATCGTACAATTGGAGTTTTTATCTTTTTTGATAAAAAAGGCGTATAGTGGATTGAAAGAAATGATTAAATTGCCAATAATTTGGTAGAGGGGTTGAACGCCAACCTTTGTCAAGGCATTAACAACATATTTTATATAACAAAATAATTAAGAATACAAAATAATATGTTGTAATGCCTTGTCAAAGGTTGGCGTGCAGCCTCCCTATAGAATTATTGGCAAATAAATAGATTTATTCAATCCATTCTATGTGCCTTTTGATCATCTAAATACAATATTGTACGATCAATTGTACGATCTAAAAAATTAATTATATGAAAAAATATTACAAATGTGATATTTTACTGGTATAAGAGGTGTATAAATTATGAAAAAGACATCTCCTTATCGAGCAACTGAAAGTTGCTGATGGCTTGCGCCATCTATCGGAATAAATATCAACTATTCTCGTTCATTTTCAATTATTTCAAAATTGGCCAAATACCCTTTCTTGATTAATAAAGAAAAGCTAATCACGTACGCGTTTCGGGCTGTTGGCCTCCATCAGCGTGGTGTAAGCTGTACTTCAACGCCTAAAAAAAGGTCATTTATGGATCCTTAAAAATCATGAAACGGGTAGTTAAGGCCAGATTTGCGTGAGACCGCGACACAATGTGAATAAATAGTACAAATGTGAAATTGAATGATTAATAGCCAACCGAAATATTGGCAAACAAATATTTTTCTTAATTCCAAAACATGCCTTTTTATCATATAGATATTCAAATATTGATTTTTCCATTTTCCGAATAATTGTAGGTATGATCTGATATAAAATTATATGAATTTCAAACAATTTCAATTTATGAATATGTCAGATGATTATAAAAATAATGTTTCTGAAATTGAACGATCTAATAAATAATCAGAATAATTAGTTTTGACTATTTTACCCATTATAAAATCTAAGTATAGACAGAGTTGTAACTTCAAGCCATGAGATATTCAAACTTTCTTTTATTCACATTTGTAAATATTTAATCAATAAGACATATATTGGATAAAAATATCATTTATTTTACCAATATTTCAGTTGGCTGAACGCCAACCTTTATCAAGGTGTTATAACATTTATAACACACTTTAATTTATAACACACCTTTTATATAACACACTTCAAAATGTTATAACACCTTGATAAAGGTTGGCGTTTAGCCAACTGAAATATTGGTAAAATAAATGATATTTTGATCCAATATGTGCCTTTTTAATTAAAGATTTATTTATAGATTGTTCTATTTTCAAAACGATTTGTAAATCATTTTAATAAGGCATATGTTGGATTTAAATATATTATTTATTTTACTAATATTTCAGTTGGCTGAACGCCAACCTTTATCGAAATATTTTAACTGATATATTGTTAGAATAAATGATATTTTGATCCAATATGTGACTTTTTAATTGAAGATTTATTTATGGATTGCTCTATTTTAAAAACATTTGTAAATATGTCTCAAATGTATATTGGAAATGCATCAAAGTAATCAGTTTCTACTATATTTCCCCATTATAAAACCTAAATAGAGACAATGTAACTTCAAGCCATGAGATGTTTAAGCTTTCTTCTATTTATATTTGTAAATTTACGTCTCAAATGTATATTGAAAAAGCACCTCATACCATATTTTAATATTCAATAAATTCAGCACCATGTGATCGACATACATCGAGAAATTTCGTCAGATCTTTTTGTAAAATTATGAAAATGGCGGCCATTATTGAACCATTCTGCGCCTAGGTTTAGGAATTTGAAGAATTCCATTTTCAACCTTATTTGCATATGGACACGTGAGTCATTTCATCCAACCGTGACGATATTGTGTGTATATCGTTTGGAGATTTTATAGATTTATTCTCATATCTGCTGCTATGACAATTTGTGTCAATCCTTTTAAAAGATAAAATCTATTATTAAAATTATTTTCCATTTGCCATCAACTTTTGGCAAGTACCTTTTTATATTTTATTGTATATTATGTTAAATTTGTTGAGTATTTTATAGTTATTATATATTAAAAAGAATATATTTTATTGATATGCATATATATAGATATAGAATATATACTATATATATATATATATATATATATATTATTATATCATATTTAAAGGTCAATGTCTGTTTCTGGATAAACTCAAAAACTACTGAACCAATTAGTACCAAATTTTGCATGTCGCTTTTTATAAACCGGAGGAAAAAGTTCGGCTACATTAGTATTTTTGGCTATTTATTTTTTTCATTTGAAAAACTTTTTTTTACGCGAAGTAAATACGAGGCGAAGTAACAAAACCAGGACAATTAAGCGACCAATGATCGTTATGAATTTGTTTCAAGTTGCTTGCGTACATTTTATGAATATATTTTTAAACGAGTGCTACCTTTTTTTTACAAAAATATTGAGTATTGAAAGAGAAAGTTATATTACTAAGTTATGATAAGTGCACACAATGTAATTAAAAAAAAATTAGCGTTACTATATGTAAATGATGGCTTTCGTATTTCTTATTAATTTTTGTTCTGGCTTTTGTTTTTTTATCTCTTTTTTTTTTAATCGTTTAAAATGCAGTCGCAGTCATTAGCAAACACACATGTTTGCCTATTTTCCATGTTATCTTTTATTTTTACATAAAATAATTTACATGCCAGTATTCTAGATTATTTTTTTATAAACCTATTTTTTTCTTATTCATACTGAAAAGATGAGCATCGCAGTCAAGATCCATCCCAGTCACTCACTCAACTTCAAGGTTAATGCGCTGGGGCGGGTACTTCAAGAATTGGGTGGAATAGTTGCCATATATTTAAACTATATTGATTTGAAACAACAAAATGGATTGCAAAAAAATAATTAAATCAAATACCTAAACACCAATATAATTTTTGCTAGCACACAACATTTTGCTTGTAGTTTATATGTTACTTCTGTATTGCTATTCTATGGCACTTCTACTATTTATTATCAATGTACTTTCAGTATGAAGGAAATTGTACTCGGGGGAATTCTCGGGCGAAGCCGTGTCATTGGCGTAGTATATCATAAAATGTGTTTCGTCTATAATAAAAAATATATATGTATAGAAACATAAGGTGGAGGGATGATGATATTCATGTACCAGAAGAGGTACCTCTCCCTTTAATTATGAATCAGAACGATGGCACTGTGTATCACCCTAGTAAAACCCTTCACTAATGATGATAAAGAATGAGTCAAAACACCAGTTTTGATGATGGCCAAATCCGAAACCATTATATACAACAACAAAACCTTTATTAAGACACTATTGTCTTACAAGGGGATTCCCCTAAGAGGTTATATATGTACATAGTGAGGAGGAAATCAATTTAGAGGGGAGGGGGGTAATCAGCCGTTGTCTGTGGAGTTGAGCACTTCTTCTCTCATTTTATCAATCGCCTTGAAAATTTTCAAATATTTATAAACAAATGTTTTATCCAGCAGGAGAGTAGTAAAGATTTTATATACATGTTTTTCATTGTAGTGAGTTAGCCCCGATATTTCGCGAATTTCCAATCTCTTTTCTTGTAGGAATGGGCAATGGAATAGATAATGAACCAAATTGTCTTGGATGCCAACTGTTGGCTTCCGTAGGCGTCTCTTACTGGGAAAAAGAAAGAAGGGATTCCATTTAATTATAAACTAATACATGCATTTATTTAAGGAGCGACCCGCTCCAACACAATAGTTATAAAAGAAACAATCGAGTGGGGGGGAAAACAAAAACAAAGTACGCAGCGTAGTGGTGGCGTGACGTCAGCGTCGGTGTATTCCCTTTTTTTCTGGGGAGCTCGGCTTCCATATTCTGTTTATTATATTCCGTTTGTCTGCGGCTCTCTGGTTGGGATGGCGCCTACACAACATTGTAGAAGTAGCAATTTAAACGGTCGCTGTTCAAAAATCTCGTGATATCCTCACGGAAAAGTAGCCATATAATTTTTTGACGGGCTATAAATTGTTTATTTTCAAAGGGAGGTTTGAAACCATAATATACATGTTAGGCTTTTGTCTGAATTTGCGTAAATTGGTGTATTGTGGCTTATTTTTTATCATGACTAGTTATGTATTTTACTAGGATGAAGCACAGTGCATTGTTTTGATGCGTAATTAAAGGGAGAAGTGCCACTTATGGTACACACACACATATATATATGAAAAAATATTTCAAATATGGTATTGTACTGAGATAAGGTTCAAAAATTAAGAAAGAAAAAAAAGGCATCTCTTTATCCTGCAACTCAAAGTTGATAATGACGTGCGCCATCTATCAGAGTAAATATCAACTATTCGTTGATTTTTAATTATTCCAGATTTGTCCAAATACCCATTCTTGATCAATCAAGAAAAGCTAACCACGTACGCGTTTCGGGCTGTTGGCTCTCGTCAGCGTGGAACGTCAATGATTAAAAAACTGTTCATTCAGGCATCCTGAAAAATAAAGAAACAAAATATATGTATATGTCGCAATATCGTTGCGGAATTTCTTGTTGTTGGATGAGAATGGTGTAGATTGTTTGAAGCGCAGTCGTTTGAGTGGAAAGTGAAGCATACAGTGGGGAATAACCAGGACACGTGATGAGGTTTTGAAAATAAAAGGCAACTGGTCGGAGGAAAGAAAGGCTTTGGAGAAGATGAAGCGGATTTTGACTATTAACTATCTGATCACATGGCGGTGATTGACTTAGCTGATAAGGATGAACGGGGGAGGTCTCTAGAGCAGGTGTTACCTCGGTGGGAGCGAAGCGACAACTAGGTCCGAACTCGGTGGGAGCGAAAGAACAACTTTTGATGCTATCTCGGTGGGAGCGAGTCGATGACTGACAATCCTTGGTTTTCTCGATTTAACACGAAGACCTTTCTTACTTCCCATTGGTGGAAAGGTGTGACGTGGCGGTTCTCTATTGGCTGACCTTCTGAGGTACTACTCTCTGGTTGGTCTACGCTACTTCTTTTGTCTTAAGACATGTCCTAACCTGACCAGGAAGTAATAGTTCGTTCAACTCAGTTTTTATTAGTTCCGCGATAATAAAATTGGGTGTAATTTTGCTAATGGTTGTGCTAACTCTTAAGCCTCTTTTCTAGGCCTTGCTTCTAGGCCTTTCTGTCCTCCAGTGTTACCTTTGTTCTTTTTATTGAAACAAATCATACATTTCATACATATTTGGATTAGGTTGGCATCTAATTATACAAATTATGACATATATTTTATATATATGTTATACATAAAATTATATTTCATTTTTAAACAAGAGATTTGAATTACATATAAATCAATAGGTTAAAATATAAAAAATAATAATAATAATGAAAAAATGGAGTTACATGGTTTCTGCCCTTTCCATGTTCACATGCCCCTCAAAATGTTCTTTTATAGATTTAACAATTAAGATGCAAATTGAATGACTTCACCGCTAATCCAAACACAAGTCCACGGGATTTCTTCTTTCCCCAGAAATGAGGTCACTAATTTTCAGCACCATTTACTCTGTGGTTTTTCATTTCATGATAGCTAAAATTAAAATATTCAATTCATTTTTTAAAATATTTCTATACTTGTAAAAAATGTGAATAACTTTGAAACGAAGAGTAAAGCCAGTTCAATTTCTATGTAAATAACACAAGATGATTATTACCTTACCCAATTGGGAGAATCTGTATAGGGCAAGTTCCTAATAAAGGCTTTTATGTGTGTGTATACTTGTAAAAAGTAATCAAAAGTGAGATCTAGAAAAAATGCCATTATATATATTTTTTCTTATTCTAAAATAAATTTCAATAGTGGTATAAAAATAGTTATAAAATAATTTGTATAAAAATATAATCTTTTAAATTGGATATCCCACCCATGTTTAATATAGTATTTTGAAGATTATGTTTTCTATTTATGTGAGACGTGGTGTTGGTGTGATTTGTTCCCATAAGTCCCCACACGGTGATAAGAGTTGAAATGTTATCATAAAATAAATTAACTTTTATTAAAGCCTAAAATAAAGAGAAGAAAGAAATATCGGCCGCTGGAAGAAGACTTTGTTGTTCGACCGCGCGCGTGCCACCAGTCCTGGATGCCAAGCACAGGCTGCGCATGCGTAATGAAATCTTCTCTCAACTTGTGTCGGCTGAGACGTAGTGTGGCCGCCATATATACATAGAAACAAAATTACCAAGACAAGATAAAGAAGGCACCAAAACAATGATAAATCGACTAAATCTGCCAGGACTTACGTCTACCCGGGAACCCTGCGACAAATCTCCTCGCCGTTCCACTCTGAAGCTGTTTCTATCCCAACTTTCTTATTTTATGTTAAATAAATAGGAAACCCGATAAGATGAAAACGAGGCTGACTTAGGCTAAGTGAATACGATACATACTCAAAAATAATGAAGACATATCCTGACCAAAAGCACATATGCTTTTTAGATGGCAGAGCGCCATCTAGTGGAACAGAAATCAATTAAACATAGATTTTTATCTGTTCCCTGATATTTGGCCAACCCAATTTCTTGATAAATCAAGAAAAGCCATCCACGAACGCGTTTCGCGTTTTGGCGCTCGTCAACGTGGAGCAGGTTGTACCACTGAGACCAAAAATATTTTTGGTCTCAGAGGCTTCTTGAAAAACCAAGAAATACTAAAAATTATATTATTTCCTTATAATTTTCAAAGAGGGGTTATGGAATAGTATTGCAAGAAAATATTAATACATTAATTATTGATAATTTATTAGGACATATATCATATATAATTATTTCCGGGAAAATTTATTTTTCTAGTAATAGCACACAAAGCCTTTATCAGGACGCCAGTCTTATACAGACTCTCATCTCTCAATGCCGTCTTGCGACGATATCCACACGATGATCAATCACTACCAAGATAAATCAAATTTGTTTTTCCTACTTACTGCTTTGTAAAAGTTGTATGGGGACTGAGCAACCATTCGACTTGATATGGCAGTTGTTAGGAAATTTTATTCGAAATATTTTCAGTGTAAATTAATATTGTAGCAATTTTTGTTGGACTTTATTTCCTTGAAATGATAATTAGTGGGTGAATTTGAAGATTCAAAAAATTAATTTCTAGAATGAGCGTTAATTAGTGATATTCACACAGAAAAAAATAGCATTAAACTCGGAACATCTATATAAATAAAAAAGGAACATTTGTACACTCATGGACACAAAACCTAAGAGAGCCCACTTCCTTTGTCAGTCGTCGGTCGTTTATTTTTAAAGTAGACAAAGACAATTTTGTTCACACTTGGGTATCTCGTGTGTCTTCAATAAAGGTCACTGTGATATCTTTCAGAGTTATTGACTGAATCCCGATATACATGCTAAAAGGTGCAACTTCCTTAAGTTTTGTCCCTGAGTGTATCATTCAGAGTGATTGTCTGAATCCCGATATACATGTTAAAAGGTACACCTTTCTTGAGTTTTGTTCATGAGTGTATCTTTCAGAGTTATTGTCTGAATCCCGATATACATGCTAAAGGTACAACTTGCTTAAGTTTTGTCCATGAGTGTATCTTTCAGTGTTATTGTCTGAATCCCGATATACATGCTAAAGGTACAACTTGCTTAAGTTTTGTTCATGAGTGTATATGTTTTTCTGTACCTACCTATCAACAATACTTGTTCTATCCGGATAAATTTTGTCACAGTATAAAATCAGGTATGAAAGAAGTCTCACAGTTTTAGGTTCAACCTTTAAACATGTAAATTACTCTAATAAAGACAAACGGTGCGTTATTGCCTTATAACTAATTTATATTAATATTAGTGAAAGACCATTTTAAAATAGATTATAATCTTTTTATGGAGATACATAATATTTATTCGAGATTCATAGAAATTAAATGTTCAACATACATTTTAAAATCACATTTAAGATACTTGTCGAATTACTCAACACAGTCATCGAGCATGCTGGGGACATAGATTTCATAATGGACTGTCCGACCTGGCTTTAAGCTCCTGATGAAATCCAGACATCTCTCCGTCTGTTGTATATATTTCTCCCTATTTTAAAAATGGCTGTAAACCTTCTCCCTACTGTTGACTGGATGTCAATAAACCATTGTTAATTGTCACACTTAAGATACTCTAGTTGTGAAAAAGTGACCGCCGTGTAATCCACCATCATTGAAGATATTGATCATACATCCGTGTGGTATTTCACAACGTTCAAGCGATGTCTCACACATAAATTCTATGATATATTGACCCTTGGCAGAGCTGACTGCTATAGGGCGCGTCCCCAGGTGGCGGATAGGGGAACGACCTTCAGATATGAAGGCCAGCTGTGAAACAAGCAGAATAACTCTGTTGAATAAGCAGTCGCGGACCAACAGCAGCATTGTTAGAAGAGGAGTAGACCTCTTTAAAAATCCTGACTTCAACTGACCCGGTTGATGGACCTCAGCAAGGGTCCCACTCCAGGGATACGGAGGAGCTGTGTCTGTACTCATGTTAGAGTCGGCAGCAAAGGCGTCTGCTTCCATGTTAGGAACGGCCTCAAACCACAGGCAAAGTCAGACTTTCACCAAAGTGTGCCTGGATCATGGTGCCATGATCAACGAAAGCTGCACCCCTATACCCCATTCCATGAGATATGATGCTCGAGGAGCATGACCTCATGGAATTTGTGTAATCTTTACACAAGGGGATAAGAAACAACAACATGATATATTGAGATTCATGTCATTTGAGATATTCCTTATATATTTCAAAACTTACTTAGAAAAAAGAGAGAATATGGAAGTCGGTGGGATTACCATGTTCAAAGGTAAAGAGTCCAAAGAAGAACAACTCCAAGAATGTGAGCGATCAATAAAAATCCCCGCGGGTAATTAAAACAAGGAGATAAGCCTGGATACAGTTCCCAGTTGGAAGTTCCAGATACCAATCTTGAACTAATTAAATAAAATTTGATATCACTTCTATCAACTAGATGATTGCTTTATCTCGTGGTTTTTGTGATGATTTTATCAAACGACATTTCTGAAATCCATTTTGGTCATATTTACATAGCTCTGTTGGAAATTACATCGTCAGATATATTTCATACAAATATTATTTTAATAAAATATAATTTATTTGTTATTTTTTTGAGTCTCAAATTACTTTTCATAATTATATATTTCAAAATAGAGGAATCCATAAATAAATATTTATATAAAAAGGCATATATCAGATCAAAATATCATTTATTTTACCAATATTTCAGTTGGCTGAACGCCAGCCTTTATCAATGTGTTATAACATATTAATGTGATATATTAATAACAGATTAATATGTTATATTACCTTGAAAAAGGTTGGCGTTCAGCCAACTGAAATATTGGTAAAATAAATGATATTTTGATCCAATATATATATTTTTATATATGTATATATAATTATATTTTTAAAATAGAGCAGACTGTGCACTTTTGCATGCATTGACAAGATGTCGATAAAATTATTTTAATTGTCAATGGTATTTCCCATCAAATGAAAAAATAAATCCTCTATAGAGTTCAGGAAATAAGATTTCATCGCCAACAGACCAACTGACAGGAAGTCTCTTATCATGCAGAAGACTACCATTAATCTGCTGATAACATATGGCATCGGCTGGAAAAGAAAGGAAAGGTTAGATGATTACCGTGGCACCTCGACTTTTTATATATTTTCTACACGCAAATATCAGGTCTATAAAATATAATGATGTGTAGAAGTTATAAACAAACATACAAATTATATTTTTTAAAATAGAGCAATCCATAAATAAATCTTCAAATAAAAAGACATATATTGGATCAAAATATCATTTATTTTACCAATATTTTCGTTGGCTGAACGCCAACCTTTATCAAGGTATTATAACATATCAATCTGTTATTTATATGTTATAATACCTTGATAAAGGTTGGCGTTCAGCCAACTGAAATATTGGTAAAATAAATGATATTTTGATCCAATATATGCCTTTTTAAATATATATACACATTATATATAATTGTGAAAGCATCAAATCCAATGTTAAATTACAAGAAATCGCATATAATAGAAAAGTATGGGATATGTTTAACTTAACTTGTGAGCACGGCTTTAATATATTCGACACACAAATATTAGATATCTCAATGATATATAATAAATAATATTATGATCATCATGAAAGATGCGATTCTAAGAACTAATCTTGTGACCACGTCTTTTATATTTTATACACCTAAATATTAGTTCTATTCTATAATTTATAATAAAATATGGACGTTATAAACAATAATACAAAAAATATCTGATTGTGAAAGTATCAAATTTAATTCAAAATTACATAAAATCGCATATATTCCAATGTTGTGATATGTGATTGCTTACTTTATAACCACGGCTTTAATATTTTCTGAACGGATATATTATATCTATATCATATAGTTAATATAATAAAAGGTAGGAAGGTAATAAACAAGCATACACACCATAACTAATTGTAAAACCATCAAATTCAATGCTATATGACATAAAATCGTATATATTATTGTTAGGATTTTTATAAGTTGTTTTTTCATAGATTAATTTATTTATATTTTGACCAGATGACCGGATGACTTTAGATGTATATAATTGGTTTTAAATGATGTAAATTAGTTGGTTATGAAAGGAAATTAAAGGTATTAATTTTCTTAGAGGTGTTGGTGATTACTCTGCTCGATTGTAGACTAGGGAAGAATTAGCTCCTAACAATTATAACGAAACGACATTTATAACATACTTGAATTCATTTGAGTAAATTTGTTGAAATTTATTCGAAAAATGATTTTAAAATTAATGATACATATCTTTTTTATTGTGAAAAATCGATATTTCAAGAAACGACGCACTTCTTCTGCCTTAACAATGAAAAGAATAGTTGCTATAGAGCTCGCTTTTACACAAAAAACATATATCGTCAATATACGTAGATTTCCAATAATAATAAAAAAAAAAACGATAACCTATGCATGGTGGATTCTGTGGCCACTGAACATGCATCTGACCTGGGGGTTGTTGTTGGGTTCTGTACTGTCTGGATTATAGGAGATCCATCTATGTTTCCTTCCTGCGGTGAATCTGTATATGACCGATGGTCTTAATAAAGCTGTTTGTGTGTATACATATTGCTAATTCTTATTAATTTTTAAATTTAAAACTTACCATGTTGCCATTTGCATATTACTTACAGGATGTAGTTTTTCATACACAGTCAACGAGAACGAAAGTTAGCGGACGAACATGCTATGGTACAAAATGTTATATATATCGTGGAATACCTGTATAATATGAACAACCTAAATATGTCTTGCATTGTTAAAGGTTAGGCTATGGTAGTTTTAAATTTTAAACTACCACTAGCCTTGCAGATAGCTTAAACTGTAAATTTTCTCAATAACCATGACGATTATACCAAGTGACCTATGTGAAAAGAGACAATTTTACGAGTAATCCTTCCAATGTTCGACTTTTCTGAAGATGACCCATAACCAATATAAACCACCTAAACTCAAGGACAAAACTTAAGGAAGTTAAAAGTCGTTGATTCGGTAGTCGTTGGAGCGTCATTAAAGGAGACAGAGACTATGTTGTTCACACTTGGTGATCTCGTGTGTCTTCAAAGTGATCACTGTAATATATTTCACAGTTATTGTCTCAATCTCGATATACATGCTAAAAGGTACAACTTCTTTGAGTTTTGTCCATGAGTGTATCTTTCAGAGTTTTTGTCTGAATCCTGATATACATACAAAAAGGAAAAACTTCCTTAAGTTTTGTCCATGAGTGTATCTTTTAGAGTTATTGTCTCAATCCCGATATACATGTTAAAAGGTACAAATTCCATGAGTTTATCTTTCAGAGATAATGTTTCAATTCCGATATACATGCTAAAAGGTACAACTTCCTTAAGTTTGGTCAATGAGTATACCTTTCAGAGTTATTGTCTGAATCCCGATATACATGCTTAAAGGTACAACTTCCTCAATTTTGTCCATGAGTGTATCTTTCAGAGTTATTGTCTAAATGCCGATATACATGCTAAAAGGTACAACTTCCTAAAGTTTTGTCCATGAGTGTATCTTCCATAGTTATTATCTAAATCCCGATATACATGCTAAAAGGTACAACTACCTTAAGTTTTGTCCATGAGTGTATCATCACCAATTATATATTCAAATCAATCATATAAGTAATTAAAAGTAACACGAAGGCGTTTATTATACGATTTTTGAATGTATCCCTATTATGTTGGTATTTATTTTTTTGTGTTTTGTTTTTGAAAAGAGGTGCAGTCGTTAAAAAGTAACGATAATTATTTACCTTTAAAGTAGATTTTATTTTGAATTACTTGAAGTAAAATTACACATAAAATTATTTATCACTGCAATATAGAATTTATATAATTAATTCTATAATCGTGATTTTAAAAAAATAGGTAGGGTTGAATATACATTATTTACAACAATAATTATTATTACAATGATAATATGATGTGAAAATGTATATATACACTCGCAGACAAAACTTAAGGAAGTGGAAAGTCTCTGATGTCTCGTATGTCTTCAATAAAAGTCACTGTAATATCTTTAAGAGTTATTGTCTGAATCTCGATATACATGCTAAAAGATACAACTTCCTTAAGTTTTGTCCATGAGTGTATCTTTCAGAGTTATTGTCTGAATCCCGATATACATATTAAAAGATACAACTTCTTTAAGTTTTGCCCATGAGTGTATCTTTCAGAGTTATTGTCTGAATCCCGATATACATGCTAAAAGGTACGTCTTCCTTTTGTCAATGAGTGTAAACGCTATATACAAGGATTATGTACAAGGTGATACATAGTACTATGGAATATCACCAACAGGTATCCAGCGATATCACCCATTTCTTGACCGACAAGATGACGGCGTGGTCCTCGAGACCCACCAAGCTGGATGTCAGTGGTATGTTGTGAATCTATGGTCAAAAATATATAACAGTCAATGAATGAAAATAAAATTATATGTTTTTAAAAATATATATATATTTGTATTTTAGATTATATAATATACTAGCGGATGTGTACCCGGCTTCGCCCGGGTTTTATCCGAGTGAAAGTTTGCCTAACGAATATTATATATTATGAAGTATAATAAACAATGTTAAAGATTAGTTTTAATTATTAATCAAGATTGTGTGTGAATATGTGAGAAATAAGTAATATCGTTGTTGTTTTCTTGGCCGACTGTTCTACATATGGTGTTATCTTAAAATTGCTTGTTTTGAATATTTTTTTTTAGATTGAGTTGAATGAATTGCTGAATTATTTTTTTGTATTTTTATATAAATAAAATTAACTCTGTTGATTTTTTTTGTATTTAATCGATAACAGCAAAGTTATGTATTTTAAAGTTAGGAAAAATATTTTGATGTTAAGCAAAACCTGCTCCATCTCGTTTTACATAAATGTTGAAAATTTGGTCGAAATTGATGCATTGTAACGAAAGTTTTTAGCGAACACCACTTATGAAATTTGCATTTTATTAATATAGACATATACTGTATTGAAGAGCTTATTTATATTTAGGATACCTTAATGTTGGCAAAGTGATATTTTTGTAGCAACATACAGCTTACGAGGATAAGTGTTTCACCTCATTTAACCAATCTCTAAAGTGTTCGGGTATCACAAACGATCGTTGTATACTCCTCTTGAAGGGTTTGTTATATCCAAAAGCTTGAGATATCGTTTAAATATAACACTAAACTTATCCTCAGAAGCATTGTGTTGTTACAATATATTTCTGAGATTCCATCTTCCGAAATTGATATTTTAAATGCTTAGAGAATTTCGTGACATTGTGATGTAGCCGGTATGTAGATGTGATTACTTGAGATGTACATCACACCCAAATCGTGCTCCAGAATCTACACTCGAGATTAGGAAAGGTCACGTATAACATATCAGATGTCTGAAAGTGAAGGTCGTTGATGTTCTACATGGTTTGTTAAGTCCTAATCGTTTTAGAATATTATGTGTATAACACTCCACAGTATTAACACAAAGCAATAACGCGCCATCTATACATATAAAATAAAGGATTTAAAAGAAAGAATGTTTCCTTTATACATAATACAAACTTATACTGCCCTTACTGCGATAAAAAAAAAATTGGGAGGGCTTGGCTAATTGGTGAACGCTCCCAGCGTTTTCGCCAATTTAATCCACCAGACCGCTTCTCGGAGCTCTAATACTGTATTGTACGATTTTACTTATATACGCAGCACTGAAGGGTGGAATCTCAGATATGATTTTCAAGAAAACTATGGACATGGCTGAATTGTCGAATACAGTATTAGAGATCTGAGAAGCGGTCTGGTAGATTAAATAGGCGAAACCGCTGGGAGGGTTTACAACTTATGCGCCAAGCCCTCCCAATATATTTTTCATCGCAGTAAGGGCAGTATAAGTTTGTATTATGTATAAAAGAAACATTCGTGCCTTTAAATTCTTTCATTTTACTCCACAGTATATTGGATCGCCCTTCTTAGAACGAGCAGAGGCGGCCTCAGTGTAACATGCGCCAGGATAAGATTTCTTGAGGCGTTTCCATCTCACTCCTTTACCATTCGCCTCCAAATGTTCAACTACTATTTTTGCAATTAAATCGAATCTCAATAGGAGTGAGACTAAACTATAAATAAATGAATTACGAACTGAAAAAACAAAAATTACAAAAAAAAAGAATATTTACATCAATAATTGGCGAAGAAAAAGCTATTATTACTAATCATTTGTATCAATCCATTCATAATGCTAATTATACAATTCGCACTATTTTTCTAAACGGAATTCCTAAACAGTTTCATCCGAATTCTATAGTCAATCAATTTGTCACATCACACGGATAATTCCAGAAATACTTACATAACAGAGTTCTATCAGAAACACCAAATTGTTCCTGCGGAGAAACTGAACAAAATTCACCTTATCTATGACTGTCCGAACTTTACAGAAGTGAGACATCGTTTGTTCCCTGATCTAAATGATCTAACTCTTTCACCTCAGCCACTTTGTCTATATATATTTTATGAACTTTGTCGAATAATACATGTAAATTTGTAAATATTTAAT
The DNA here is from genome assembly GCA_030710605.1 of Cordylochernes scorpioides. NCBI lineage: Eukaryota > Metazoa > Arthropoda > Arachnida > Pseudoscorpiones > Chernetidae > Cordylochernes > Cordylochernes scorpioides. The sequence goes on along the minus strand of CP092863.1, from coordinate 175,996,112 downwards.
TCTAAGTTCTAATTTGTTTGTTGTTTTGTTTTCTTTGTATTAGGCGCAAACCTTTCAATATCGCGCCTGGTTGATTAATAAAAAAGTTAAATAAAAATCACAATAGGAGCAATCGCTGAATTTTATTGCTAAGAAGAGGCCAATGGTAGAGGCGAAGAGTTTCTCTATTAAAGAAGTGCGAGCTTTAGGAAAGTAACGTCCCTCAGCAACAGGCTGTGATATGAATACAAGAAAGTAGAGGATAAAGAAATTATATAGTGTTGCATTATGGGTTAATGCGCCTATTTTTAGAAATATTTAAAATATTATTTTCCATATATTTCAAATTTAAATTTTATATTAATTTATTTTATAAAACAGATTATTACTATAAAATATTATGTACTATAAAATAATTTGTATTTTGATACACTGAATACCTGCTTTAAACTTTGATGTGATAAATAACGAGATATTCTAGGTGCTACCTAAAATATAGTTGTCTTATTATTGACAGGTTTAACCTTGTAGAATGGTTGAGACATGCTCTGGAAAGATGCAAGACGCGTTTGAGGAGAGAATCAAGACTGAAGAATCTGCCAAACCGCAACCTGGTGCAACAATATATCATGATTAATATCATTTATTTCTTCTCTACTTTCTTGTATTCGCATTACAGCCTATTGTTGAAGGACCTTATTATTCGAAATCTCACCTCTTTAATTAAAATAATTAATTATAAAAAACACTTTTAAAAAAAGCTTTTATTTAAAATGCACTAAAAATAACAAAATAAATATTTCTGAAGTATTGTTTTTTTTTTTCTGAAGGTATCATTTAACAAATAAAATAATAGACTTAGAAATAAAAAGCGGTGAGGGAATTATCCCTGGATTTGAGATTTTTGTGATTTTATATGAAGCAAATGATTAGCAAGATTACACCTTTCATTAAATTTTTGCCTATTTAACGCATAAACGTTGATCATCCCCCAAGAATAAAATAAATATTTCTGACTGTGCCATTTAACAAATAGATTAATAGAATTAGAAATAAAAGCGGTGGGGGATGATAATCATTTATGCAGCAAATAGGTATAAATTTAATGAAAGGCATAATCTTGGTAATGATTTGCTTTTTTGAAGTAAACGAAAAAATTGCGCTACAAATTTTAAAAATAAAATTACAACCTTTCGCAATGAGTTTCTTTTCTAAATGAAACTTATTGCGAAAGGTTGTAGTTTTATTTTTAAAATCATTTGCTTCATATAAAATCACATTGATCTCAAATTTATTATTATTGTACCCCACCGCTTTTATTTCTAATTCTATTAATCTATTTGTTAAATGGCACATTCAGAAATATTTATTTTATTCTTGGGGGATAATCATCGTTTATGCGTTAAATAGGCAAATATTTAATGAAAGGCGTAATCTTGCTAATCATTTGCTTCATATAAAATCACAAAAATCTCAATTCCATGGCTATTATCCCTCACCGCTTCTTATTTCTAATTCTATTATTTTATTTGTTAAATGGTACCTTCAGAAAAAAAAAGCAATAATTCAGAAATATTTATTTTGTTATTTTTAGTGCATTTTAAATAAAAGCTTTTTTTAAAAAGTGTTTTTTATAATTAATTATTCACGCTATTTTTAGTCGTATATATGCCAGTCCAAAAAAAAAAATCTTATCACAGAGACGACGTTGGCCTTAAATAGCTGCAAGCCTGCTCGCAGCAGATTGGTCAATTCCTCGTGGGAGGTCGGAAGTGACGTAAGCAAAATTTCATATTTATAGGTGCCCTATAAGTATATTAAAAATTGATTACAAGATTTGGCGACAGACATCCAGACATCCAGACAGACAGACAGACATGAAGGCAAGTTAAATAAAAGCTTCTAACAGAACTGCGTCTCTTTGCTTTTGGGAACCCTAAATTTATTGAATTATATTACAAAGTTAGAGACACCCAGTGGATTATTGTTAGGGGATAATTGGTACATATAAAATTTGAATTATAATTAAACAATTTATTAAATAGTTAAAAATAACAACATACTAATTGAAAAAGGGGAACTATTTAAAAAGGTGCTCTGGAAGTATATAAACATTGATTACAAGATTTGTGTACAGACAGATATAGAAGCAGGTCTCAAAGTAGTGTTACCGAAGCAGCGTTTTCCCTCGAGTTCCCCCTCGTGAGCCTCCTGTGCTGCGCGAGCATTGTCATCAGGTTTGAACATGTGTACCAAATTTCATATTTCTTGGTGCCCTATAAGTATATTAAAAATTGATTACAAGATTTGGCGACAGACATCCAGACAGACAGACATGGAGGCAAGTTAAATAAAAGCTTTTAAAAAGAAATATAGATAATGGTTCATTTCCCGCCTTCCCGACCACCCAGAAGTCTGAAAATTAGTACACTTGCATTGTTAATTGGACTGAGCGAGTATTGTGAGTTTCATTATTCTATATGGTCTGGAAGCATATTAATATTAAATATAAAAAAATTGAAAGGAAATTTGGAAATTTGTCCGTTCTTGGCCAACCTGACAACCCAGAAGTCTGAAAATTGGTCAGCTAGCATTGTCATCAGGTTTGAACATATGTACCGAATTTCATATTTCTAGGTGCCCTATAAGTATATTAAAAATTGATTACAAGATTTGGCGACAGACATCCAGACAGACAGACATGGAGGCAAGTTAAATAAAAGCTTTTGATTAAAAAGGTCGTCTCTTAGATCTGTAAAATAGAGAGAGAGAGAAAAATAAGTTTTTTTTTCTCAAAAGGTTCACTCTCTATTTATCAATTTATTGCAAAATAAACTTAAAGAAAATTTACAATTTATTGTAGATCACATGGAAACAACTTTGTCATTGGTCAAAAATGATAATAAACTTTTTTAAATTTTTGACTAAGTTTTTTTCCAAGTCATCTACAAGAGATTGTAAAATACCTTTAAGTTTATTGAGCAATAAATAAATAAATATAAAGCAATTCTTTAAAATATTTTGATTCACTAAGCATTTGAACAAAGCGCTGTACCTATCGAAGCGACATAAACGACCAAGCGAAGCAAAGCAATATTTTGATTAAAAAATATATATTTATTTTACAGATCCAGATATTTTCTTTTAAATATAAACACATATATCGTATCGTCTTTTTATTAAAAATATTATTTAATAAATTAGGAAAAAGGCATAAGCGTGGTGCAAGTTGAACTTCACACTGACGAGGGCCAACAGCCCACGCTTACGGGGTTAGCTTTTCTTGATTATTCAAGAATGGGTATTTGGCCAATTCTGGAATAATTAGAAATCAACGAATAGATTGTTTAGTCCGATATATGACGCAAGTCATAAGCAACCTCAGTTGCACGATAAGAAGATGCCTTTTGCTTTATCTTAATGTATTCACCTTATCCCTGTACAATAAAACATTTGTGCTATTTTTTCATATTATTTATTAGTTTCAAGAGACTCTTATACTTTCATATAAAGAATATAAGCGCAATACTAAAATCCCAATATATTCGACTAATGATAAATATTTTAGAACCAGTTGTAAATCTCAGTATTTGTTTTTTTTTTTAATAAGCACATGATATATTTTGCTTCTTTCTTATTATACCCATATAGCAGAGGATAAATTCCAAGTCAATGTTGGGGAAAAAATGATAAGAATGATATATTGAATAAATATTTCTTGTCATTTATCCAAGATGAATAAATGTGGTGGGTTTATTCAAATATTTATTCTGCCATATATTATTGGAATGTAATGGTTTTGGGTAAAGGAATAATTCATCCATGCGACATTCTGGATTTCAATTTTTCACTGGCCTTGTTGAACGTTGAATGGATGATCTTCAATTTGCCATTCTGTGATACTTGTAATTATATCAAATGTTTTTAATAATATTTAAGATGAATATCTCATAATGAACTCATTAAGTTATTTTAATTAACTCTAGTACACGTGTAGTAAAGGCCATGATAATCATGGTGGATAGAGGTTAGTGATTGCTTTTACTGTAAGATTTCAATTTTCCACTTGCCCTTGATAGGGCATTAAAAATCTTCAATTTGCCATTCTGTGAAACTAGTAATTATATCAAATGTTTTTAATAATATTTTAGATGAATATTTTCTAATGAACTTATTACGTTTTTTTAATTAACTCTAGTACACGTGTAGTACATGCCATGATAAATGTAGTGGGTAGAGTTTTGCGACTGTTTTAACTAAAGTGCACCACATGTCTACACATGTGAAAAGCAGTTCGACTTTTGCATTTACAAATATACCAGAGATCTGTTTGATTACTTGCACTCGCTGGTGGGGTTTAACTTTTGCAAGAAAGGGGGGTCATTGGAGCATTTTTTACTTATTAAGTAAATTATATATTGTTCTGTCCTTAAAGGTGGGAGGTAGCCAAGTGTGAGGTGTCGAGGCTAAGGCAAAGACGGACTCCTGTAATCTTCTTTATTACATAAAGTGACTGACTGACGTAGCTTAAAACTGTCTCTATTTATATACACAATTCTATAAAAACTAGTATGCAAAACAGGATATTTGCATATCCATAATTCGATATGCAAATATACTACACCCTCCCCTCCTAATAATAGTGGAGTCGGTCAGGCGGTCTCCTGGATCGCTGGGGTCTGGGGCTCCGGCTCGCCACTTTTCCTCCAGAAGCAGCAACAGGACTCTGGTTGTCTCCAACTGGTGCCAAGTCCTGCCTTGTTGACCGCGGCTTCTCTCTCTGGGGTCTAGGGCTCCGGCTCGGGAACTTTTCTCCAGAAACAGCAACAGGACCCTGGTTGTCTTCAACTGGTGCCAAGTCCGGCCCTGTCGATTTTGGCTTCTCTGCCAATTCCATTTCTGGCAGTTTCCTTTCAGGGATCTCCAGGCCAATTTGAGAGGGCTTCATCTCAGGATGGTTTTCCAGGGTTTCCGTAGATGTACTTGGAAGTACTAACCTCGGATCTTTCAGTACTGCAACCTCTGGTTTTTCCTTTACAGGGCGCAACTGGTTTATGTGCCTCTTGAAAGATTGGTCCTCATACCCTATTAGGTAGTGGCGGCAACTAAGGAGTTTTAGTATTGTGCCCTGCTTCCACTTTGGTCCAGCAGCATAATTCCGGAAATAAACATCTGAACCTATGCTGAAATTCTCTTGTTTCTTTAGGGCATCATGAAACGCCTCTCCTTTAAACTCCATTTTAGGCATTAGATTTGAAAACCTTGTTTTCAAACGCCTCTTCATCAATAGTTCCGCCGGCGATTCCTTCATCACTGTCTGTGGAAATGCTCTCTGAGCTAATAAAAATCTCTCCAAGTTTGTCTCGAGGCTATCCTTTCCACTGTTCTTCCTTAGTGAGGTCTTGAACTCTCGCACATAGCGCTCAGCTAATCCATTTGTGCTTGGATTATATGGGCTTGTTTTTGTATGCCGAATTCCGTTCATCTTGGTGAATTCCTCCAATTCCTTGGAGACAAACTGTCGCCCATTATCCGTCACCAATAATTCCGGCAGTCCGAACCTTGCAAACACTTGCCTAAGATGGTAAATAATGGTTCTGCTGGTTATTTCTTTCAGGATGAAAATCTCCAACCATTTTGTATAGGCGTCCACTATGACCAAAAACATTCTACCCATAAAAGGGCCGGCCAAATCCATATGTAGTCGATGCCAGGGTTTTTCGGGCCAAGTCCATTCTGAAATCGTGGAGGGAGGCATATTTGCAGATTCCTGACAGATGGTACACTCCCGGGCCATATCTTCGATGTTCCCATCTATTCCAGGCCACCAAAAATATCTCCGTGCGATCATTTTCATTTTTACTATCCCAAAATGCATCTCATGGAGATCTCTCAGAATCTGCGATCTCAACTTGGGAGGAATTACTATCCGTTCCCTCCATTGTAAGCAGCCAAAATCCGCACCTAGTTCATTCCTAATCTTGTAGAAAGGGAACAACGGATTTTCTTTCGAGATCTTTGGCACTTGCCAATTGTCTTCCCGGACATTCCTCAAAACAATTGAAAGGATCTTGTCTCTTCTTGTTTCAAAAGCCACATCCCGGAATGAAAAATGCACTTCATTAATTTTTCTCATAAGCAAGACTTGATCTTCATCAATAGACTCTCTCTCAATTGCTTTTAACGGCAACCTTGATAAAGCATCTGCATTTCCGTGGTCGTCAGTCTTCCGAAATTCAACTGAGTAATGGAAAGCACCCAGCTTTAACGACCAACGCTTTATCCTAGACGCCGCACATACTGGAATCGGTTTGTGAGGTGAGAACAAGTGCATAAGCGGTCTGTTATCCGTCACCAACACAAACGAGCGTCCTAGAAGGTATTGCCTAAATTTTTCACAGCCATAAACAATACTTAAGGCTTCTTCAAGCTGGGAATAATTTTTTTCAGCATCTGTAAGTGTTCGCGACGCAAACGCTATTGGACTCTCCTGCTTATTTTTGTCTCTGTGACTAAGCACCACACCAAGTCCATAGCTTGAGGCATCGCATGCCAGTACCAGTTCCTTCGTTGGATCATAGTGTGTCAATACTGACTCATTAGTCAATAATGATTTGCATTTATGGAACAATATCCGATGTTCTCTTGTCCATTTCCAACGAGTATTTTTCTTCAATAACTTGTAAAAAGGAGTCAATATATGAGAGATATTTCTCATAAATCTTGCGTAGTACATCAACATTCCGATAAATGATCGTAACTGACCAATGTTCTTAGGCTCAGGAGCATTAGAGACTGCTTGAATCTTGTTGATCAATGGATGCAGGCCGTTCTTATCGATTCGAAACCCCAAGTATTCAACCGAATCAACCGCGAACCTGCATTTATTTTTATTCAATTTCAAGCCTTTGTCCTCTAATCTTTTAAATACCAGCTCCAACTTGGCTTTATGCTCATTTGCATCTCTACCTGACACCAAAATGTCGTCTATATAACAAGCCACTCCTGGTATGTCAGCAAAAATGTTGTCCATCAACCTCTGGAATTTATTCGGTGCTACAACCACACCATAAGGGAGTCTTTTATATGCAAACAATCCCTTCGTAGTATTTATATTTACTACTCCTTTGGCTTCTGCTAGCTCTACCTGCAGATAGGCCATTGAAAGGTCCAGAGTTGAGAAAACTGTACTACCCGATAATTTTGAAAATATCTCATCTATCGTAGGCAATGGGTATTTATCCAATATTATTGCCTTATTTGCCGTACTCCTAAAATCTCCACAGATTCTAATTCTGCGCCATCCTTCTTCAAAACTGGCACTATGGGTGCTGCCCAATCGGCGTAATCAAGAGGCTCTAAAATTCCTTTATCTACCATATCCTCCAATTCACCCTCTACCTTTTTTTTTCATAGCAAAAGGCAGACTTCGAGCCTTACAAAACACTGGTGCTGCATCCCTCTTAATGCAAATATTTAATTTTACATCCTTTAAGCAACCCAGATCATTGTTGAACAGATTTGCATAACTTTCAATTAATGAGTCTATGCAAGATTCCGAAATTTTATTTACCTTTAATAATTTACTGTAATTTATATTAAAAAATTTCAGCCATTCCCTTCCTAGTAAAACCTCTGGGAAACCTTCATAAACCACTATTAATCTAAGTTTCTTTCCGGCTTCTTCAACAAAAACGTCCCTTTCTCCTACTAACTTGATAGGGTTATTGCACAAGGTTTTTAGATTCTTCGAAGTAGGAAATAATTTTACTTTCCAGAATTTCTTGAAGATGGTCTTCGGCATCAAAGTTACCGGACTTCCAGTATCCACTACACACTTTAATACATTTCCGTCTAAAGTGAGCGTAACTTTAGCCTCCGTTTCACCCTTGAAGGACAGTATCTGTTCGTGCACATAGCTATTTTTCAGTGCATAATTTGCCGCTTTGCATACTTTACTTAGATGCCCAATCTTTTTGTACTTATAACAAGCCTTTGACTTGTGTGGGCATTCTGGTGCTATGTGGGAATTTTTCATACCGCACCGGTAGCAAGTCCTTTCTTTGGTCGAAGACGTGAAGGTTTTCTTCGTAGGAGAGTACTTCGATTTTCTTTTCCTCTCAATATGTGAGGTTACTCTCGCTACTTCTCTTTCATGCAGCTCTTTGGCATCTTTCTCTGCCAACTCGTATGAGACTGGCAGGGCAAATACCCTTTCTAATTTCACCTCATCATCCTCTTGCAAGAGCCTCTTTTGAAGGGATTCTGATGCCAAGCCCGCTACAAATCTATCTCGTAGCATCATTTCAAGCATCTCCCCAAAAGCACAATTAGAGGCCAGGTGCTTCAACTCTCTCAAATATTCGGAAACAGTTTCGTTTTCCCTCTGTGTTCGCTTCAAGAACAAGCACCTCTGAGGTATTATTTTCTTCTTAGGCTCTAAATGCTGCCTAATTTTTTTACGATTAGTTCATATGTCTGTGCTTCCATCTTTTCTGGAAAGAATAGGTCGTTGCCTAGTTTCAGTAGTCCTGAGTCCAATAGAGACAGCAAAATCACAACTTTCTTGTGTTCACTAGTTTCATTTGCAGTGCACGCAGCATTGAATCTTTGTATAAAGATTTCAAAATCATCTTCATTTGGATTGTAGACTCTGAAAGGCACAATTTGACTAATCGCCATTTTTATCTAGCCACTAAGGCGGTTTGATGCTTTTGAGTGAGTCCAAGTCCGCAATTCTTAAAACCTCGTGGTCGCTCCCGTAGACACGTACCAATAGTTGCACACCTCGTAGTCACTACCGTAGCTTCCCGTAGATTTTCACGTCGCCAGAGTTGTATTATCCTCGTCGGCAGAGTTGTTTTCCTCGTCGCCAGGTTTGTTCTGTCCTTAAAGGTGGGAGGTAGCCAAGTGTGAGGTGTCGAGGCTAAGGCAAAGACGGACTCCTGTAATCTTCTTTATTACATAAAGTGACTGACTGACGTAGCTTAAAACTGTCTCTATTTATATACACAATTCTATAAACACTAGTATGCAAAACAGGATATTTGCATATCCATAATTCGATATGCAAATACACTACATATATGTTCAATTTATCACTCATTTAATGGAAAAAAATGTTTCATAAGTATATCAGACGTTTTTGAGGGTTTCATAACAATTATAGAAAAGCTCCTGACCACGAGCACATGTGCTTTATATATATATATATATATATATAAAGATGCATATATTGGATTTCTAATTATTTTTATTGTTCCAATATTTCGAGGGGCAACTCGCCTCTCTTTATCGAGGATGTTTGTGTTTTTCACTAGAACATGCGCGCACGCGTACACCACTCTCGTTCTACAAGGCCAATGAAAGAACTGTATCTTTGACTCAACTATTGCCTTCAGTTTATATACAGCAAATAATTATATTAATATTTAATATTATAGATTATTATTTTATCTATGGAAGATATAGAGATTTATATACAACACAGTGTAATTGTAAAAAATTGTGTTTACATATTAATTCTAAATTAAAAAAGTTTTAAAAGCAAAATAAATTATTAAATAAAAGGTATATACATAGTTATTTATAAATAATTATGATATGAATTCTTTATAAATTTCTGGAAAATCAATTTTTCTGTTTATACTCTGTTTATCTTCGGCAGAAGCCCAACTTTCCAAAAACAGTCTACTATGCTTTTCTGTTATGTTTTTGTATACAATTGTGGTCTGTTTGAAATCTGGTATATGGCTATTGTTTAGGGAGTGGTCTAATAGTAGGGATAATGGTTTGTAGTTTTTTTAAGCTGCTTTATGTTGATTGATACGATCTTTAAGTGATTTACCTGTTTCTCCAATGTATGTAGCTTGACATGTCTGGCAGGGAATTTAGTAAATTACATTGGTTGTATTTTCTTGGTTTGAAATATTTTTTGTATCTGAGTGGCGTAGGATTTGTCGTAGATTTTGTGCAGATTGATATGTTGTAATTATATTATATCTCTTTAAAATTCGGGCAATTCTCTCCGAACCGTAGCTATATATATATAACGTAGTTATATATATATATAACGTGTTTCTTCTCCCGGAGGGGGGGGGGGCAAAAAAAAGTAGACGATGAAACTGCTCATATTTTGGAATCGAAAGGATATTATCTTCGGAAGAATTACGACAATTATTCTTCTCTACCAAATAAACTTCTAACATAATACAAAAATGGAAGCATTAAAGCACAAATATCTCTTTTATATAAATTTCCACCATTGTAAGAATATCAAAAGTTTTTTTTTTATGTTTAAAAAGAAACATTCGTGCTTTGATGCTTCCATTTCTTTTTATACAAAAATATCACTAAAACAATTTTTTCAAGAAATCAAGTAGAACGGATGGTCTTCTCATGATATTGCCTCTATAGAAACCTAACCTATATATGTGATGGAATATTCTATTTCAAATTAATATGATCTTTTTACACAAAAAGAATATGTAACGGTCTATCTTAAAATTGTAGCTACGCGCATTTATATAGACCTGTAATAATCCAAAACTATGTAATTTAATACAATCTAAAAATTAGGTGAATAGGTTAACCACTCTTCAATATTACATTTTTCACATAATATTTACATTAATGAATTACTTTTTATAAATGATTGAAATATCATTTTTATCGTCTGCAAATATTCTCTTTTATTTCAAACTAGCCGAATGGCCCGGGCAACGCCCGGGTTTTACCCGATTAAATGCTTTTATTAAAATACTATTCGTTACAATTATAAATTGGCGCCGTGGATGTCATTCTTGTATAATATATAAATGAGTTTTAAAAATTGTAAAAAAAAAAAATGCATCGGCCGGGAATCGAACCCGGGCCGCCCGCGTGGCAGACGAGCATTCTAGTTATTGAACTACCGATGCTTATAAGAAATGGCCATATTTAGGTATTTATTCCATTCACAAAAGCAAACGGTAACAGAATTGATTAAGAATTGTTGCTTGATGACTCTGATACTTGTATATTTTAATTGTTCATTTTTATGGATATTGCCACGTGGAAAATTAAAGAAGACAAAAACTTCAGGAGGAAGCAACAATTTATTTCAGGCAAGGACAAACTATGAATGGTAAACAAAAGATAAGCAAATGAGGGAAGTGTACAGAGTATAGCAAAATATAAACATAAAAAATAATACTCTGCTAAAATTATAAATACTTTATTACAATATTTTACTAAATGGTAAATGTGATTAACAATAATAATTATCTCTATATCCATATGCATGATCTTGTGTTTTGTATATTTGTCCTTTGTTGTAGTACATTTGCATAGTTATGATTTTACAAATTAGTGGTATGAAAAGGATGTTTGGATTAAGTAATAGAGTCCAGTTCAGAGTTAGAAGTTAAGAAGTCTTGTTATTTTTGACGCCATATTTTCTATTGTAGTTTTACTTTGCAATAAAAGATAATTGCTTTCAAGCATGAGAGTATTTTCGTGGCTAAAGTAAGGCAGCGCTACACAACAAATATTATTTATAAAATAATAGAATATACAAGTATCAGAGTCATCAATCAATTCTTAATCAATTCTGTCACCGTTTGTTTTTGTGAATGGAATAAATACCCAAATATGGCCATTTCTCATAACCATCGGTGGTTCAGTGGTAGAATGCTCGCCTGCCACGCGGGCGGCCCGGGTTCGATTCCCGGCCGATGCTTTTTTTTTTACAATTTTCAAAACTCATTTATATTATTATCCCTATATATATAAAAGTCAGCGTATGTATGTTTGTCAACTATACACGTCCACAATACGTAACTAATCTGACTGAAATTTCAACAGTATATAAAGTAGAATCTGGAAAAACTCTTAGTGAAAATTTCAGGTCTCTATCCCGAATATCCGTCGTGTTATTTGCAAATTTGCTCTTTCGCTCGCGCCTCTAGCGGTGAAAATGGGGGGTAATACCAGCTGACCTAATGTACATGTAAAGTTTGGAGCGGGAGGTTTCACAAGAATGACATCCACGGCTCTAATTTATAATTGTAACGAATAGTATTTGAATAAAAAAATTTAATCGGGTAAAACCCGGGCGTTGCCCGGGTCATTCGGCTAATAATATAATATATGTCTGATTTATTTTATATTATTTGACATATATCGGACGCTCTATCCCAGCTTGGGATACTTGTGCCTAAATACACTTTATCTACCTATATACAATTCATTTTATATACAATTCAATAACAAGAATAAAAACAAAATTAAAACTGAAACTTCGGTTTTTCTCAAATAGAAATAAAAATGAATTTACAAAAATTATTGAATTTTACATAAATATCTTTGTTATATACGAATTCGCAAATTTCTTCGATGGGTTAAAAATGATTAACTTCTGTAGCTGTGAAAGAATGTATATATATGTTTTATGCATATATGTTTATTTATGACCATCACAAATCAGACGCGATATCCCCAAAAGAGATGCTTGCGTCAAGAAACAACACTAAATTCAGAGAACTATTTTACATAAACAATTGAAACCAAAACAAAACAACTAATGAATCAAATACAAATATATATATATGATGCACTAGCGCGCCATCTGTTATCGAAATTAAAAACAATTTTAAAGGCGTAAGATTTTTTTTTTTGAAATTAAACAATTTCTACTGCCCTTACTGCAATGGAAAAACCGCTGGGAGGGTTCACCACTGATGAGCCAGGCCCTCCCATTAATTTTCCCATTGCAGTAAGGGCAGTAAAAATTGTTTAATTTCAAAAAAAATCTTACGCCTTTAAAATATATATATATGTAATAATCCCGAGCAAGCCGATGTGGAATGTACTGGGCAGTCGTGGTAGTGGGTGCGTGATGGGATTCCCGCACGGGGACAGCAAGAGACAGAGGCAGGTCTAGATGGTAACTCCAAGAGGTAGAGGTAGACCACGGACGAAGGCAGTCGAACCACGGGCGCCGCGGATGCCTACATCGCGGATAGGGGTGAGAGACCCGACCGGCCGCATAAACGTCACTCTGAAAACAACTAACTTTTGTCCCATCTTGGGGGCTTTTATATGAGACGCTCGCATTTGTTGGCGAGTTCTGATTGGCTCCCATAATCACGTCACCTGTCAGGCGCCGGGTTGTTTATCACGTCTGGCCACCTGTTGACGGGGTGATTGAACTCATTATCATAAACACCTGTTCGTCTGGGTTATCGCGTCGTCTGGTCTACCTCGTCCTCTTTGTTTTATTTGTCACTTCCATTGTTCGATACATATTTTATATAGATATGGGTTTAAAATAAATATTAGAAGAAGGTTGTGATCTAACTAACTCAAAATATACTACAGAATGTGTCCCCGGTACTGAAGGTTTGGTTGGGGGAATGATATGTAATGAATGATAACCTAACAAACCTATTATAAAAAAATAAAAGAAATAATTTGTATACAAATTAGTTAAAATTATTATTAAGCTACTAGTTAAAAAGAGAAAGATGTTGTAAGGGTGATGTATCAATGAAGTAAAATCAAGGTTATAAAAATAAAAACGCACAAAATGAATGATAAAAGATTATGAAGAAGTATATAATACAAAATGGTAAATATGGTAAAATGAATCGTACAAGGATATAATATCTTATTGCATAAAAGATAAGAGCAAAAAAAATGAGGTTAGTTTATTGACTGAACGTATAATGTGACGCTAAGGTTGAAAAGGGGAAAGGGGGTATCTGAGCATGTTTCTGCAAAGTAGTATCCCAAACATTCTGCAATGCAATGCGAACTTGTTTTAGTGAGGCATTGTTTTCATTAACAGAACGCCCAAGATATTCCGTCTGCATCATTAGCTCAGACAGTGAAAAGAGGTGGGAAGATTGATGGATGTAAAAGGAAGAGGTAGAGGTAAAAGGGGTAAGAGGGATCCCTGTTGTCCATAAAATTGTGCCCGGTTGAATTATGAGAAAAAAAAAGTGAAAATTTGAAAAAATGGTGAATTGATATGATGAGTCGGGCGATGAGAAAAAAAAATAAAAAGATCGCGCTGGATATCCTGAACTCACTATTGGGAGTGGGTATAGCGAGGAAGGATTGTTCCAGTCGGATTAATCAATGAAAAAAAAAATGTTCGGCGAACTGGAATCCCTTGGAAGGTAGTTGGAGGTTTGAAGGATGTGGAAAAGGAGAGGCGGATGTAAGAGATTTATTGCTGTCAATTTTGATTGTGTCCGGCTTGTGTGGTGAAAAGAAAAAGTTGAAAAATGATGAAATGGGTCTCCTGAGCTCACTATTTGGAATGATATAGCGAGAAAGGGTCTTCTAGTTAGTTTAATCAATAAAAAAAAAAGAAAATGGCTGACGAACAATAATCTCTTGATGGATGTAAAAAGTTGGGAGGAAAGGTTCATGGGATAGATTTAGAGGTTGTAAGGGAAGCGTCAAAAATAACATTTTGAAAATCTATTAAGAAAAATAAAATGATAAATGTTTTATCTGTTTAAGAAATATTATAAATATTGTTAGGTGTAGGTTTTTTAAAATGGTGCCTAAAATAGTTGAAGTTGTAAAATGTTAAGTCTAAACATGATGAAAAAAAAAGAAAATAAAAATATTAAAAGTAATAATATATAAAGGGTTGATTGGTATTTGATGGCATTAATGTTCATGGTTAATAAACAAAATGATATTATCGATTAATATTGAAATGTTTTATCTACATCTGTAAGTTAAAAAACAAAGTCCAACACCACAAAACTAGTAAAACTGTAAGTCTATTTACACATAAATGAGAGAAAAGCTAGCAAACCTATTAAATGGGAAATAATTTGGGGCACAAATTAGTTACTAGAATAAAATAAAGATAAAGGAGGGTAGTGGTGACACATTGATATAATATTATAAAACTACAAAAAATATATAAGAGGAGTACATAGGAAGGATAAATTTAAAGTAAACACACACAATAGTGTGTTACTTAAGGTGTCTTGAATATTTACAACATAATTTCAGGGATGTAATACAGGAAGGAGGAGAAGTAGAGATAATAAAAGTAAAATAAAATATAAAAGAAAATTGACTTAAGAAAATCGTTTGCGATAGGTAGTGCCGCAGTGAGGAATAAAGGAAGAAGGTCTGAATTGATTTCTGCAAAGGACATCTCAGGAGTCCTGCCCTGCAATACGAGCTTAGAAGTGAAGTATTGTTTTCAGGGTTCAGCTAACTCAAGATGCTCTGTAATAGCATTAGATCAGATGGTCAAAAGGCGTGAATATTGAAGGAGAGGTAGGTAATGGGAGAATATAGGAAAGATTTTTTTTTTTTTTGAGAGAGAGGTTAAAAAGAGATGGTGGCTCAAGAGCTGCGCTGCTGTCGGTGATTGAGCTCGACCAGATAAAAAATAAAATTAAACGAAAAATGAGTGGGCGCATCGTGCTGGTGATGGCCTGGGTCGAGCATTAGAGAAAAAAAAAATCTCGCTGGTTACCCAAGCTCTCCGTGTGGAGTTAACATAGGGAGGAAGAGTGTACCAGGTCGATGAATCATTAAAAAAAAATAAAAATATAAAAAATGTTGACGAGCAGGAGTCTCAGGAACCGTTGAAGATGTTAGAGGATGGATGTAGATTGTGAAAACAGGGCTCGACAGTTGCCATTGATTGATTGAACCCGGGTTTGAGGAAAAAATAATGAAATAAAGAATGCTGGGACGGCGACCTGGGTGTAAATAAAAAGTCGGCAAACAGGAACTCTGCGATGGACGAGGGGTGGTTAGAACGAAGGCATAGAAGGCCAATGGAAAATGATCAAGAGACGAGAGAAGTATGGAAGGCAGAGTTGGAAGGATTGAGATATAAGAAGGGACAGTTGGTATAAGGTGTCACTGTTAAAACAAAATTTTAAGTTAAATTAGCTTAGACGTAGGTCATGGAAAATTAAAACAAATGATGTCAAAGAATATAAGGTTTCAGGTGATGTTTATATAGGTTGGCTAATGGTTTTAACTGTTTAGGGGTGGAAGGAAAAGAAATATCTTAATGTAAAATAAATATCCTAAAATATATGGATTGATTCTAAAATATAAAATGGAACACATCAAGGATCGTAAAAATATAAGTGAATAAGATTTTAAAATATAGTAAGTATTTAGGTTAGTGTGTTCCCCACGTGATGCAATGCTTACAAACGCAAATTAGAAGATGTTTGGAAAAATCAAAAGTGGTAAATAAATTGAAATGCCATTATGATTTGTTTTTTATTTTTCTTCTTGGTTATAATTTCAGAGACGTCTCACATGGTCAGAGAGAGAAAAAGGAAAACGAACTTATCAAAAGTAGTAAAATGTTACAAATAAACTTATAATGGATATCTGAAGGTTTAGAGTGACGCAGTGGTAAAAAAGGGGAAGTCTGAGTTGAATTTTGCAATGGCGTTCGGCAAGGCAATACGTGCCTGTGTAAGTGAGGTATTGTTTTCATTGATCGAACTGCCAAGACTTTTCATAATCAACATTAGATCAGACAGGGGAGGTAGGTAAGTTGAAAGAGGAGAAATGGGAAAGGTGGAGTCAAGAGTTGTCTGTTGCCAATGATGATTGAGCTCAGATTAAAAGTTTGAAAAAAAAAGTAATAAAATTGCAAAAATGATGGTTGTAATGATGATCCGAGCGTTGAGAAAAAAAAAGAAACTCGAACTGGTCACCTGAACTCACTGTTGGGAAATGTACAGCGAGGAAGGTAGAGCCAGCTGGTTGAATCAAAATAAAAAAAAAATAAAAGTTTGTTTAGCGAGCAGGAGACTCTTGACT
Organism: Cordylochernes scorpioides; assembly: GCA_030710605.1. Taxonomy (NCBI): domain Eukaryota; kingdom Metazoa; phylum Arthropoda; class Arachnida; order Pseudoscorpiones; family Chernetidae; genus Cordylochernes; species Cordylochernes scorpioides. The sequence continues at coordinate 175,979,321 of CP092863.1, read as the reverse complement.
GCGGGAAATATGGAAGGTAAGGAAGGTAAAGGGTACTGTTGCCAATGATGATTGAACAACCCGACATAGTTGAATGTAATGAATGATGTTGTCGGGTGATGGATAAAAAAAAGAAAGAATCTTTTGATTTCCTGAACTCGTTATCGGGAATTGTATACCGAGGAATGATGGTCCAATAGATGAATTAATTTTAAAAAAATAGAATGGGTGGCAACAGGAACCCTATGGGACACTATGAGGTTGAGAGGAGATGTGTTAAGGAGGTGTGAATAAGTGGTATAGGATGGGAAGATAGGATTGAGAGAGAGAGGCGTCAATATGAGAAAATAATAATAATCTAATAAAAAACAATGATATCAGAAATAAGACGATCTTAAGGTATTTTTAAAAATATATAAATGTTATATAAAAAACTCAAATGATGTTTAAAAAGCTTGAATTTGTGAAGTTTTAGAATCTATATATGCTGACAGATGAAAAAATAGTCGAATAGTAATGATTCAAAAGATTGCTGATGGTTGAATATTCTAAGATATAATGAGCAATGACAATAATAACTATATAATAATGTTTGCTTGGATGGTTTATAATGGCTGAGTGGTTGAGGTATAGAAAAATAAAATAAAGACATATAGCATACAAATATAAAAAATGTGATAGCTTGATGGATGGCATTGGCGAAGATGTTTTGTTCTAATAATGATAGGTGAATTTTCAATTTTGGGGATTTAATTGTCCTTTCAGGAGGCCAAGATGGCTTCTCACATGGTGTCATGTACAGGATCGATTTTAGAGATGGTGGGGACCTAAATTTTAAAACTTTTAAATATTGAGAAAATATCAATTGAAATAGTAATAGGTCAAGTAAAATAAAGAGTGTAATAAATTTAATTATTAATACTATGGCCATAAATAAGGTATTAAAAAAAAGCTCACAAATAAGTTTAGAAAATATGATTCGAGTAATTCAAATATACAGGGTCCATTATAAAAGTAATGAGCATAATGTTATTGTGACGCGACGATAGATAGCAGCACGGTAAAACCGTGGGAAATGTGGTGGAGGGATATGCCCTTTCAATCCATGCAGCCGTCAGTTGAGTTCGAGCAGTGTGAGGGGAGATACATGCCTCCGCTTAAAGTGCGTTTTCAACTTTTGTAACATAGCGCGATGGAGCGTTCGCTTGAACAACGATACGCCATAAAGCTTTGCGTGAGGCTTGGAAAAAATTCAACCGAAACATTCCAGATGCTGCAAAAAGCCTTCAAGGACGATTGCATTTCAAGATCACAGTCTGGGAAGTGGCACAAGGCGTTCAAGGAGGGCCGGGAGGAGGTCGCCGACGAACCCCGTTCAGGACGCTCAACAACGGCCAGAACTGACGAGAACGTGTATCGTGTGCTCGAAGTTTTGCGTACCGACCGTCGATTAAACATCCAGCAAATTGCTGACACATTACACATGTCCACATTTGTGGTACATGGGATAGTGACCGAGGATCTGCAAATGCGTAAGGTCTGTGCGAAGCTTGTGCCGAAAGTGTTGACTCAAGACCAGAAAGAACTTAGAGTTTTGCGCTGTCAAGAATTGTTGGATTTGATTCAAAATGAACCGGGCTTTCTAAACTCTGTAGTAACCGGAGACGAATCCTGGATGTTTGAATACGACCCAGAGTCGAAAAGGCAGAGCTGTGCATGGCACACAAAATCATCCCCAAGCCCCAAGAAAACGCGAATGAGAAAGTCGCGCATCAAAACGATGATCATTGTCTTCTTTGACATCCGAGGAATAGTCCATTGTGAGTTTGTACCGCAGGGACAAACTGTAAACTCAGCCTTTTACCTGGAGGTGCTCAGGAGATTGAAACGCCGGATCGCACGCGTGAGGACCATGACTCACTCCACCATGACAATCCCACCAGTCACACAGCCTTCATCATTACCAACTTCCTGGCCCGGAGCAACACCCCGGTGATCCCTCACCCCCCTTACAGTCCCGACTTAGCTCCATGTGACTTCTTTTTGTTTCCGCGACTCAAGAGAGAGATGAAAGGAAAACATTGGGAAACCGTGGAAAACATCTAACACCATGTTACAACGTTCTTGAGAAGCATTCCTGTCGAGGAGTTTAAGGGTGCCTTTCAGGCGTGGCAAACGCGTCTCCGCAAGTGTATTGATGCAGGAGGAATGTATTTTAAAGAAAATTGAACATTCGCACAAATTACGATCAATAAATGTATTTTGCCAGTACATGCTCATTACTTTCATAATGGACCCTGTAATATGATTTTTTATGTAAAATTGAAATTAATGAATTGAAATTTAAAATTTGCTTAAAATAAAGTAAAAATTGATAAATGAGGGTGTACAAGATTTAATATTTGAATTTAAATGCTATAAAAATGGTAAAATAATGAACTTGATGGATTTATAATAATGTTATTGCTATTAAAATGGTATCGAATAATTAATTCAGAGCAAACGGAGATAGTGTTACATTAAATAGTTCTGTAGAGAAATTTCTCCTACCAGATGGATGTCTTGAATGGGTCTTGTGGAGTGGGCTGCGATGAGGCTTGGTGATATTTTTTGCGGTGGTTGCCATGGGACATCGTCGATGCTGGTTGGCGGGGCAATGCCAGGATTTCTCGATGAATCTTGTCTGCCTGTTCGAGTCGATGGAGGAAGATGTTCGTGGCGCAGGAGATGTCGAAGGGGGCGATGATGACCTTCTCGGTACGAGACACGACTAGTCCCCGAATGGCGTCTGTTAGGCGGCTTACTAGGTCTTCGCAGTTGGGCTGCATGTTGGTGAGGGCATCCGCGAAGTAGTCGTCTCTGACCTCCGTCATCCTCTGCATGCTGCTGTCCTCAGTTATCCTGTCGACTTTAACGGGTTCTGTAGTAATCCCGAGCAAGCCGATGTGGAATGTACTGGGCAGTCGTGGTAGTGGGTGCGTGATGGGATTCCCGCACGGGGACAGCAAGAGACAGAGGCAAGTCTAGATGGTAACTCCAAGAGGTAGAGGTAGACCACGGACGAAGGCAGTCGAACCACGGGCGCCGCGGATGCCTACATCGCGGATAGGGGTGAGAGACCCGACCGGCCGTATAAACGTCACTCTGAAAACAACTAACTTTTGTCCCATCTTGGGGGCTTTTATATGAGACGCCCGCATATGTTGGCGAGTTCTGATTGGCTCCCATAATCACGCCACCTGTCAGGCGCCGGGTTGTTTATCACGTCTGGCCACCTGTTGACGGGGTGATTGAACTCATTATCATGAACACCTGTTCTTCTGGATTATTGCGTCGTCTGGTCTACCTCGTCCTCTTTGTTTTATTTGTCACTTCCATTGTTCGATACATATTTTATATAGATATGAGTTTATAATAAATGTTAGAAGAAGGTTGTGATCTAACTAACTCAAAATATACTACATATACATATTTAGTTAGCAATTACGGTTTTTGTAACCAAGATAGAAAATCATAGATATATTTACAGAATTTCCTCAATTTTAAATATGATTCCTTACTGTTTATAAACATAAAAATATCCCTGTATTTAATATATTCCCGCTTTCTGCATATATATGATGAAACTCCTATTTTACACAGTTACGTGTTACATAGAGTGTTTGAATCTTTGATGACCTCTATACTCATTTATTTTCTAATCCTTTTATTTTCCTAACTATATTTCTTGTTAGATTTTCAAGCTAAGTTTCTGCGACAATCCAATTAACCAAATTTACTAGTTATACACAATCTTTCTTCAAAATATCATTATTTGACCAATTCTGGAATAATTAAAAATCAACGAGAATAGTTGATATTTATTCCGATAGATGGCGCAAGCCATCAACAACTTTTAGTTGCACGATAAGGAGATGCCCTTTTTTCATAATTATGCACCTTATCCCAGTAGTATATCACATTTATACTATTTTTTCACATTGTTTCGCGGTCTCACGCAATTCTGGCCTTAACTACCCGTTTCATGATTTTTCAGGATGCCTTGAATGACCAGTTTTTTGGTCGTTGAGGTACAGCTTGCACCACGCTGATGAGGGCCAATAGCCCGAAACGCGTCCGTGGTTAGCTTTTCTTGATTAATCAAAATGGGTATTTGGCCAATTCTGGAATAATTAAAAATCAACGAGAATAGTTGATATTTATTCCGATAGATGGCGCAAGCCATCAGCAACTTTCAGTTGCACGATAAGGAAATGCCCTTCTTTCATAATATCATTATTATATTTCATTTTTTTAAATATATCAAAATATAATGAAAGACAATCTTATATGGTTACCTAAGTCTAAAAATGTAACTTGATTTAGTGTTTTTTAATTTTTATATCCCCAAACGGTTTAATATACATTCATAGATTATATTAATATATTATTTTATATTGTTTTTAACAAAACATATGTTGGAATTCGATAAAATATCGCATCTAAAGTCTAAATTATTTAATAATGATACATATTTACTGAATGAAAGAGAGATTTAAAAATAAAAATATTTAATATTAAAAAAAAAGTCTGGAACTTGAATAGTAGTTTAATTTTAATATAGCCTTCTCTCTCTCTCTCTCTTCTAAAATAATAATTTTTCATAGCTCAAATATCTTACTATACTTCCAAACTCACTGAAGCTTTAATTCTATACAGATTTTGAAACACGATATAACAAAAATGTTAATATATATACACAGAGATTCAAATTAACAGAAAATACAAGAATTATAATTATACATTCAATTGCCATCTATCGTTAAAATTTGTAACATATAAATATTTTGGCAATGTGTTTCTTTTAAATAATATCATCAAATATTATCTGTAAAAAGGTCTGTAGAGATAATATTTGATGATATTAATAAAAAGAAACACATTAGCATTAAATTTATTTGTTACAATTTTTGAATTCAAGAATTTTTAATACCTAAAAAAGCAGATATATATTTCATAGAAAAATATTGTTGAATAATATTCATTTTCAACATTCTAATTCTTTTCATGGACAATATCTCTTATTGAATTAATATATATATATATTTATAATATAAAAATTTAATTAAAAGGATACTGCAGTTCTGAATCAGTAAAACAATGAGTAATGCAGATACCAAATAAATTTCTCTATAGGTAAAACTAGCCAAGATAATTGCTAAGATGGCAATAAATTAGAACGATGGAGGAAAACCAGAAAGATCCGCTTCTCTCAAACACTAGCATTAATCTCTTCGGATATATAACTTAGTAAATAAATTCATTAGCAACTCGACCCATCGAGATAATACTTGTTATAAAACTTTGGAACTTTGGCAAATATCCTTTTCATCATTTATTTTACCCTTTTAGAACAATGTTTGTTAATTTGCACTCATGTACTATAATGCTCTTTTCAACTTAGTGAATTTGATTGAATTGACAATTTGTAATTCATACTAAGAGTAAAGTATTATATTTTAGAAAAGTATTTTTTGTAGAACGAGGTTTGACAAATTTGCTGTTATTTTTTCTTTTGAATGAAAATTCGTAATTTAATTTAGGAGAAATAACGCCTATTTCTATCCTTAGGGATGAAGTATGAAAGGATAAATTGTGAAGAGTAATGATAAACGGAAAAATAAAGTGTCCAAGGATGAGAATCGAACCCACAATGTTCGGCTTACCGGGCAGATGCCATGTCCACTAGGCTACCCTGGATATATTATATGTGGACATGGCATCTGCCCGGTAAGCGGAACATTGTGGGTTCGATTCCCATCCCTGGACACATTTATTTTTCCGTTTATCATTGCTCTTCACTATTAATCCTTTCATACTTCTTCCCTAAGGATTTAAAAAGTCGTTATTTCTCCTTAAAATAAATTACGATTTTTCATTTTAAAAAATATTTGAGACAAAATTGTCAAACCTCGTTCTACAATCATAAGCCGTAATATATTGTATTATGAAGTATTTATTATTTTATTAACAGAGTATCATTTTTATATTCATATTTTGATACTCTGTAAACTTCCTTCATTGCTTATATTTTGTTTATCATTCATAGTTTGTTCTTGTCCAATTTTCCACATGTCACTATGTTATACTTGTACATATATATGTACAAATATATATGTACTTGTAAGTTTGAATATCGAGGAGATTTGATATTATTTTTATTATTATGAAATTTTGTCTAAATAAAATATTTAAAAACTTTTACACTCATAAAAAAACTCAAGGAATTTATATCGTTCAGCATGTAAATCAGGATTCATACAATAACTCTGAAGGATATCCTTATGGTAAAACATTAATAAAGTTGTATCTTTTATCATGTATATCGGGATTCAGACAATAACTCTGAAAGATACACTCATGGACAAAACTTAAGGAAGTTGTTCCTTTTAGCATGTATATCGGAATTCATAAAATAACTCTGAAAGATACACTCGTGGACAAAACATAAAGGAGTTGTACCTTTTAGCATGCATATCGGAATTCAGACAATAACTCTAAAAGATACACTCATGGACAAAACTTAAAAAGGTTGTACCTTTTAGCATGTATATCGGGATTCAGACAATAATTCTGAAAGATACACTCATGGACAAAACTTAAGGAAGATGTAATTTTTAGCATGTATATTGGGATTCAGACAATGACTCTTAAACATATCATCATGGACAAACCTTGAGAAAGTTGTACCTTTTAGTATTTTTATCAGCATTCAGACAATGATTCTGAAAGATATTTGATATACAGTGATATTCATTGAAGAGACACGAAAAAACCAAGTGTGAACAAAATTGCCTCTGTCTCCTTAATATAATAAGACTTGAAACCTCCTCTTAAGGTCACCTACAATCCATGACTTAATTTATAGGCAAATTGAACGTTGTTTTGAAAAACCTCTCACAGAAATTCAAACTGTTTCAATAAATTTATATTAGTCATCAAAATATAAAATATTCTCAATTTATGTTGTATATATATGTTTATTTACATAAATGCATATAAACTCTAATAAAATGTGAATTGATTGCCAAAGTAATATGTATTTAATATACTACTTTACGATGATATGTAACTTTTCATTATTATCCTCTGAAAGACATTAAAATGCAAGAGTCCTTTGATATATTAGGCAATCATGGATATATTTAAACTATACTTACCGTTATTTAGTAAATTTTAGCACTATTTTCTTTTCTGGCAAGGTTCATCTTCCTTAACTATTAATCGAAGAAAGCAGCCAAGTTTTCTTGATGAATGTTTTGAAATCATCGAAGAAATTTAACGATAATTTTCTACTGTAAGTATTTGTTTGAAGTCGAATCACTTGATTGAAGGGTTTTTTAAAATCAAAAGATTCTTATTTTTCGAAATTGTGAGAATGATATAATTCTGGACTTTTCTTCTTCTTTCGTATCTCTACTCAATCATATTAAGGTATCAAAAATATATATATGGAACGCTTCACGATTTTGTGCGTCATCCTTGCGAAGGCGCCACTCTAATATTCTCTGTATCGCTCCCAATCCCAGTATATGCCCTGCCGAACAAGCGTGTACTCAAGCTGTTGTTCTCTTGGGGGGACAGAATTGGTTTTCTTCTTCTTCTTTCTTATTTCCACTCAATCAAATTAGGGTATTAAGCTTGTAGAGCTTGAGATATTTGATGGTGTCTGCTGGGGATGAGTAGATCTCATCAATAGATTAGTCAATACAGTCAATATTGCGGTTAATGGTTGCAGGTTGACACTACATAGTGGGAAAATATTGCAACCATTCTGGAAAGTCATTGTCCGTAGATGATCAGACCTAAGTCTGGAAAACAAAGGCTGTTGTTCTTTTGGGAGGACAGAATTGGTCTTCTTCTTCTTTCTTATCTCCATTCAATCATTTTATGGTATCAAGCTTGTAGAGCTTAAGACTTTTGATAGTGTCTGCTGGGGATGAGTAAAGCTCATCAAGTGATGACCCAATATAGTCGAAGATGTGATTTGGGGTTGCGGGATGAGAATTTCACTTATTACATAGTGGGTAAACCTTGTAACCATTCTGGAAAGTCATTATCCGTACTTGAGTAAGGAAATCAAAGACTGTTGTTCTCTTCGGAAGACAGAATTGGTGCTTGTCCCTCCTCATGTACTGCAGTAGATTTCTATTCTTGCTTGAATTCTAGAATCGTTTTTAAGAATCATCTGTGTCTCATCCCCATCTTTGTTAATCAGGTCGGGAATTGTCATGGTGATGTATAATATCTATTAACTTTGTATTTGAATGCTGCTTGTAGATACAGCTGAAGGATATAAGCATATATTTTCATAAAAATACAATCAGTATCAATTGAATTTTGTATTCTATAATGAATAACAAAGTTTTGAATGTTATTTTTTTCTTTGTTTCTACAGTCTGATATTTCCCCGCGCTCCATTATCGGAGTACCATTTTTATAAGTGGCGAAGATCTTGAATTTCAATCCAATTCAGCCTTTTTGCATAGGACAGGCATTAAAAAATACTTTTATTTTGTTATGATATCATGTACATGGTTTTGAAAAATGAGCCATTCGTTTCAAATATTCATCTTAAAATGGTACTACTTCACATTGTTCAGTTTTTGTTGATTGGTAATAATGAAGGATTTTATTTAGAAGCATGCATTCTTGTGCTTCAAATGACCATAGATAATTGATTAAATGGTTTGAATGAAAATTAGTTTTTCTTTCACTGTTACTTTATTCATATTTAATCAATTTTTTTAGTTTCAAATCTTCATTTCTTCGATTATCAGACTTTAGATCGTTTATTTTCGATCTTGAATTTATTTATTTATTTTTTATTCTTGAAACTAATTTATATATCATTTTGATAGTTCTAGAGCACAATCACAGTATTTTTATCAATCGCACACACATGGAATTATTAATTTCGCAGATTTTTCTCTCCAATTGTAGAAATTCAAAACGTTGATATTTTTAAAAGGGCTTAATGACGACAAAGTAAAAATAGTCTAGTTTCTTGAAATCTTCTAAGATAATGAAATCCATTACCGTGGAAACCAATATTCTCGGGTAGAGAGATAAAATATCTAGAAGTTATTTATTTTCACAAATTATCTCCAGTATACACTCATGGACAAAACCTAAGAAATTTTCATATTTTGTTTTCGTCTGATTTTATAAAGGAAACAGAGGCAATTTTGTTCACACTGGGTTATCTTGTGTATCTTCAATAAAGGCCACTGTAATATCTTTCAGAATTAATGTATGAATCCCGATATACATGCTGAAAGGTAAAACTTCCTCAAATTTTGTCTATGAATGAATATAAAAGAAAGCACGAACACACCGATTTATCTAAATTCAATAGAAATTTCAATTTATGATTAAATTCCTCCTTCGGTCAAATCCCAAAAATATGAACACACAATAGAGAAGCTATATATAAACTTAGAATCCGGCTGAATTATACGCGACTGATTCCACACTCGCCCTTTCAGTGATACGCTAACCTTGACGTATGCACGAAGGAACGTGTGGCCACTGGACATGTGTCGGACCTGGAAACTGATGTTAAGTTCTATGCTACCTGGAGTATAGGAGCTCCATCTATGCTTCCTTTCTTCCTGTGATGAATCTGTATAAGACCGATGATCTTATAAAGCTTTGTGTGTGTATGATATTTAAAGTTTTTAAGATGTTTCATACACATTTTTAATTGTTATTATGACTATTGAATACTACAACAATATCTCAATCATAAAAACATATCCTTATATCATAAAACCGATAATTCTCTTTACAACTCTAAAATAACTCAAATCTGTGATGTAATTTTGATATAAAGATGTATATCTTTATGATGCATTAGCGCGCCATCTGTTATCAAATTTTGAAACTATTATAGACGCGTATGATTCTTTTTGAAAATAAACAATTTCTACTGTCCTTACTGCAATGGAAAAATTAATGGGAGGGCCTAGCTAATCAGTGGTGTTGTTTATTTTTGAAAATAATCATACGCGTCTATAATAGTGTCGAATTTTTATTTGTATCTTTACTCGCTACTAATATTCTCGATAAAATTGTATTTGTTTTATATAAACTGGCTGTTTCACTATGCTGTATTGTCTCTCTGTAAATAACTCTGTCGAATAATACATGCAAATTTGTATTCCAATATTTAATCCAAGTTATGATTTGTTTGTTGTTTTATTTCCTCTGAATTAGACGTAAATATTTATTATCGTACCTGGTTGATTAATAAATAATTAGATTAATTTAAAAATATGAAGGTTTTATTGATTACTTGAAAATATCAATATTTAAAAAAATCTTAACTTTAGGTATACTATAAAAAATGAATTTTTCATCAAAACATAAGAGGCTTATATTATTAATATCAATGTCACTTTTAAACCTAGTCACGTCCACAAATGACTTTCAATAAATCTTAACCTTTAAAATCTGAGGTCGCTGAAAAGTTTAAGAATAGAATTTATTTTTTACTACAACGTATTTTCACTCTTCTATTTAAGCAATACATCTCTCTCTTATTTGATATCTAATTTACAAATATATTAAAACAATTATTTGATATACTCAAATATTCCTTTTTTAGACAATATTCAACTTTTAAATATTGAATAATTGCATTTTTTCAAGATGGAATCAAAGTTTTTGGCATTGAGTTTCTTCTATTTGTGCTGTATAATCGGCAAGCTTTCAGACTATGACGTCCTTCAACAGGCAACTATACAATATATACTAGAGGATAATATATATGATTCCTTTTAAAGGTACATTTTGTCGCGTATATGAGCTTTCAAAACAATTACAACCTCCGTCAATAGATGACTCTTTCGCCTGTTTCTGGTCTGGAAATAATAAGGGAATAACCGACTGCTATGGTCCTGTTTTCTGGACTAATGAGTATAAATATCCGTTGATATTGGCCCCAATGTGTAAAATAGTGTAAATACCTGTTGATTCATATTCGAGTTATTATGTAATGTAGTTTAATAGTGACATTAAAAAAGGAGAAGTGTTAGAAGTCTTGTTGCCGGTTGCTGTTGTGACTCTCTCGCCAACACCACAGTCGCTACTCTTTTGGTAAGTCTCTCGTGTCCCCCCACCAGTGGTAAGGCCGAGAGATACTGCCAGAGGAAAGGAGATCCACTTGAGTGGTGGTTCTCGGAGGTCTTTAGGGCTGTCTGCAGGGTAGGGCTGCAGAGAAGAGCAAACAAGCCTGGGTAGGAGAGCCACGAAGGAGGAAACGGCGTCGTCGCGAAGAACCGGAGGGTACAGCGCGCGACAATATATATATATGGTAATTTAAACCAACAACCCTATATTGTATAATTACTTATAACAAGATTGTCATGTTGTATATAGAAACGCATCTATAAATAATATTGCGCATGATTAATCTGTGTCATTGCATCGCCATATGTTATGTACTTTGTACAAATTGAAGACAAATAAATAAAACTATGTAATAGATTAAGAGCTAAGTTAAAGCAAGATTGAGTAGTTCAAAAGCGTCTAAAATCGAGAGAGAAATCCAACAACCCTGAAAAGGAATTCGGCAGCCCGTTGCCATCTGGTCCAAAGGGTGCAGAATGCCCCAGACGTTCAAAGTTCAAATTCGCAGATGTCTCCCCCCCCCCCCCTCCTCGGGAATGGTATATAAACACCTCGGTTTTAGCCGACAATAGATAGTTAGTACGCAGTTAGTCAGCAGTCACCCCTTTCACCGTCGGTCGTAGCCAGGACCACCTCATCACCATGTAAAACAGTAAGAAATACTCTAAATCTCCATCTTGCTTAGCTCAACTCCTATCTGTTCATGGAACTTTCCTACTACAGCTGTGTCTCTTCGTTTTGTGTGTGTGGTTCCCAAGCTTTCCACTCTGCCTCGACCACGACTGCCTGTACTCTGTGAAAACTGTTAAAGGTCTTCCAAAGTGCAGAGAGGTACTGGAAAACTCTCCACGCCCTGACTGTCCCTCTCGGCTACTACAGGTTTGACCACAGCTTATAGGGAGAGTCGACAGGATCTTTATCACATCTAAGTCGACAGGATTCTACAAGAGGCTACCAGACCTCAACTTATTATAGCGAGAGTCGACAGGATAACCCAAACGAAGGACACCACAGTGAAGAAGGTAAGAAGACTGTCCAGATAGAAAAGAGAGAAAGAGCCAAGATGGAGGAACAAACCAACCCGTCCAACGATACTGCCGAGCAATCTGTCCCCAAACAAGAGACGACATTTGAAGAGGAGGAAACGTCGCCGCCCCAAGGTACCTCCACAGACCCGCTGACACAGATCGCCGATGCCCTGAGTAAACTGCTGGTCGCCCGATCTCCTAGGGAGATAGACGTGAGTCCATACGATGGCACCTTTGAAGCCCAGAGCTTTTTCGACAACTTCGATGCCCAAGCAGACCGAGCGGAGCTGACCTACACGGACCGCCTACGCAAGTTACCCTGCTACCTGCAAGGTAAGCCACTCCAATATTTCCGCAGCCTACAGTTAGATAGGTTATTTTATAATGATGCCCGCCAGACACTGATAGACTTATTCCCAGCAACGACAGAAGCGTCGTTTGCACGCTTTTTGGCCATCAAATTGACACCCCAAATGCCCCTAGAAGACTACTACCAAAACAAAACGGTAATGGGCATGAAACTCAACCTACCCACCGACATATTAATAGAGTCTCTGACCGACGGACTACCCGTCGCAGACCAGCGATTAATCGCAAGCGTGCAGCCAAACACCATTAAAGAATGGTTCGACCTAGTGTCAAGAATAACTCAGTGTGCCACCAGTGCAGTGAACCAGCGCCAAGTAGACAAGGCTCCACACCCACCTACCACAACACACCACCGCGGTACAACAACCAGCGGTCATCACGTGTAACGTACCAAGTTACACCTCCACCCTCGCCTTGCAAGTATTGCAATGCTATGCACTGGCACTCCCAGTGTGAACAACGGTTCCCACAGAGCCGAACACGCCCAGTCTACAGCGCCAGACCACGCACAACCACTGTACCAAAACGTGGTACCCACACCCAGCCCAAGGTCCAATCTCCGAGCCATGTCCCCCAAGTCCAAGCTGCAAGCCAAGACGACTCTACAAGCCCCGCGAGCAACCCAACGGTAGGAAAATCTGCAACCTTTTTTCGTTGAACAGCTAATAATATGGACTGAACTGTCACCAAATGTAAATTTTCCCTTTTTAATAGACACGGGAGCATCTATTAACATACTTAACTTGGATATTTTAAGAACCATAGAAAATAGATTACCATATAAAATTATTATCCATCAGTACAGTTTAACTATAAATGCAATAGCCCACAATGTAAATACCCTTGGATATATTTTTTTAAACTTAAAATCGGTAACCTCACCCAAAAACTAAATTTTTTTATAGTAGAAGCTTCACTACCTTTTGGTATTTTATATATTAATACTCTTAAAATATTTAAATTAATTATAGATTTTAATAATCTCCAAATTTATCAAAATAATGATGCTCTCCCAACAAATGTCTATAAGTTCACCAAGCGCAAACAGGATTTATGTCCCTATCAACCGAGGGAAACAGCTATTTTTACCACCCTCCCCTCGAACCAGTCTTGTTTACAGGTGGCGGAGCCCGCCCCTATATTTTCCCCCACTATTGTATCACCCCCTATATCTCCTGCTCATGATATTGAGTTATCTATACCTTCTAATGCGGCACCTCAGTTAGAACATTGTCCACACGAACTTCACCGAATTCTATATGAATTCTCGCATGTGTTCTCTACTAACAAATACAACGTGCCCAAATTAACATACCGCCGGTAAAAATCAATACCACCACAGATAAAATAATAGCATTACGCCCATATAGAGTGCCACTACACGACTAACAAGAAATACAGGCCCAAATAGAGCAAATGCTCCAATATGGAATTATTACCCCGTCAGCCTCACCTTATGCCAGTCCAATAACTCTCGTTACGAAACGTGACAAAACGAAACGTTTCTGTATTGATTACAGAAAACTCAATGAAATCATCGCTCCAGACGTACATCCATTACCTTTAATAGAAACCATTCTTGATAAATTGTCGAAAGCCAAATACTACTCTTCTGTAGATATAGCATCCGAATATTGGCAAGTGTAAATAGAACCTAACTCACGTAATCTACTAGCTTTCGTGACGTTAGATAGTCAGTACGAATTTTGTAGACTTCCGTACGGATTTAAAAATTCGCCACAGATATACCATCGTGCCATAAACCAGGTCATGCAAAAATATAAACTAAATTTTGTTACCCATTACTTCGACGATTTCATTATTTTTTCTGACACCTTAGAGGATCATCTACAACACCTACAACAATTTCTAACGGTGTGTCAACACGAAAACATCACACTCAATTATAATAAATGTTCATTTTTTAAAACAAATATAGATTTCTTAGGATACACTGTTACCGCAGGTACTTATGCACCACAGACGCGCAACCTTGATACCATAAATGCCATCAAACCACCTACCAATCAAAAAACACTACAATCATTTTTAGGAGCAGTAAACGTTTATAATAAGTTCATAGCAGATTATGCCCGCTTACGAGCCCCTTTAAATAAACTACTTAAAAAGGATGTAAAATGGAATTGGGACCAAGACTCAACAAGCTTTCACCACTCTCAAAGAGAGTTTAACCAGTAAACCAGTACTACACTTGTATCAAGTCGGTTTACCATGCCGCCTTTATTGCGACGCATCCACCCAAGGGATCGCCGGCATACTCAAACAGGTACATCCAGACGGACAAGTACATCCTGTACAATATTTCAGCCGCGCCCTTAGAGCACATGAGAGAAACTACACCGTTTCCGAACTCGAGTGCCTCGCCATCGTCGAAAGTGTAGACAAATTCCGAATATACCTCACCGGTATAAAATCTACCATATACACAGATCTCCAAGCTTTACAATGGCTTAAAACTATAAAAAATCCGTCAGGACGACTCTTTAGATGGAGCCTGAGACTATCTACCTATAATTATGAAATCCACTACCTCAAAGGCAGCCAACAGTACGAGGCAGATTTACTGTCACGAAACCCCTTTGTAGGATTTATCAGTGCTGATATTATAAAACAGCATCAACCAACAGCATCCACATTCAACATTGATACAAACGGCTTACATACCATTACCCGAAAAGGTGTAACTAAAATAATAATTCCCGAAACCCTGCAATATACTCTCATGAACAAAGTTCACCAAGAATATAACCACCCAGGCATCTCTCAGATGACCCGCATAATTACTACCCAGTACTACTGGAAAGGTATCTCTAAATCTATAGAAAAATTTGTCAGGTCTTGTCACACCTGCCAAATCATTAAAAGGCCCAAAGGTAAACCCTATGGTGCCCTCGGACAAATTCCACCACCTCAACAACCATTCGACTTAATCTCTATAGATACCATAGCTGGATTTTCGAAATATGGACACTCCAAAACATATCTACACGTAATAGTGGATCATTTGACGCGATATGCTTGGACCTTCCCATCGAAGTCCACCAGTACCCTAACGTACATTCAAACCCTCAAGACTGTATTACAACAAGGATTTCCAAAACGCCTGTTATCTGACAGAGCGCCCGCTTTTACCTCAGAAAAATTCCGTAAATTTCTAATAACACATGGTATACAACCCCTGCTCACCACAAGCAATAACCCACAGGCAAACGGTTTAATAGAACGCTTAAATGCCACCATTACAGGCAAACTCAGACTAGCTTATCTAGAAAATCCAAAAGCTTCCTGGACTCAACTTGTTAAACGCGTCACTCAGACGTACAATAACACACCCCATTCTGTCACAAGTTTTCCACCCACCTACTTAATGTTCAATGTTGTCCCCCCAGATCTAATAACTCATCTTAATCCATACCCCGAAATAAATATAGCTCGAGAGATAGCACGCACTCGTACCCAAAATAAGCATAAAAAAGATAAAGAAACATTTGATAAGCAGCACAGAACACCACATTTCGAAGTGAATGATCTTGTTTTGGTCAAAAATTATAGACACCCCGACACAGGTAAATTAGCACCATATTTTACTGGACCATACAAAATAATTGAAATAATTTCACCCAATGTCGTTCGAATAGATCGCCCCAATCAACCTCTCAATAGAGACAGTGACACCATACATGTCAATAAATTAAAATATTACACAGAGAATGTTCTGTACATTACACCTCCTCATACCCGATATGTTCAAAAAGAACAGCGAATGTCCCCAGATGTATATCTCAGTGAATTCAAACATTTGACTCCAGATATCTTCGAAACGCAACTTTACCGAATTATACCGCCACAAACTTCCCAGCCATTCCTACATTTAAATCCAGATTTATTTAATAGCGATCGTTTTAAAACAAAGCCTCAAGTAGCGACCAGAAAATTTCCCGTTAAATTCAAAATCCTATTCTATCTACAGTACACCAACCCAAATATTTCTTTGAAACCGCCAGACCTAGAACTAGAGGAGAAGGAATTTAACGCTGTAGACAAGCCCCCAGTAATATAATCCCCGACGATAAACAGCGGCAATTGCCCTTTAGTCGACCCCGTTTCATGTATATACAACGCCTCTCTCCCCGCTAACAAAGCTGTCAACTAAAAATCCGCTGTCGGAACGACCACCATATGTTTCACATCAGCCATTTATATTTCCCCCAGAATTTCACAAATTCCCAGACAGAGTCATAAAAATACCGGATTGATAGACTAAACAACTCTACACCATCCCGCGTCTCTCCCCCTATCTCACCTCCAGAAAATTTGGAGCGTGTCCAGCATTCCTCTTACTACATTAGCAGTCGATATCTTAACCTAACTTTTAAACATTTAGATATTTGAATTTGAACAAGACCTACCTTAAATTGAACATTTTTGATATTTTGATCCAGTGTAAATCTCTAATTTTTCTACATATCAAACATTTTACATGTTAAATTGAGATCACAATCTTTAATTATATTCTGTTTTTTGTATTAAATATTTTATTTTTTATTTTTGCCTTTCAATTATATAATCACTAGCTTTTAATCCAACATTATATATAAAAAAATCAATTTTATTTTTCATAATATTATTTTAGTATTACAAAAGATATATTTGTTGTCAAAAATCACTTTAATTCTTCATTATTATCACTTTTATATATTGATTGTTTGATTTTATCCACTTAAACTTTTTTCAACCACAATGATATTTCTATATTTTATTCATTTTATATTTGTTTTTATACCTTTATATAAAATGACTATGTTATCATTAACTTTCGGGCATACAACAATCTATTTCTCTAACCACTTCAGTGTACTTTACACTACTATCTTCTCAGTCATTGCTTCACATCAACGTAGAAAAACGACAGTACTGCTTGACAATTAATTTTTTTGATTTCATAATTTCAACAAACTATTTGATCAAAGTTCCCCAGAATTAAAAATCCCAACTTCTGGCCTGACACGTTTCAAAGTTTACTACAATCATCCCTAGAGCATAATCACCCACGCAAACACAAAGCGTCCACAACTCTCACAACTCAATTTTTTAGCTCTAGCGGACCACAATCAACCTTTGATTTTAAGTCAAGTCAGATCACCTACTGTCGCTACAACAATTCTACTTAACGCATGACTCCATTTCACCCCTTTCAATCATATTAACAACTTGTTCTTCAACAACTTTTCAACGCAATAACCCTACAATTGTGACAAAGCACTGTAACCCTTATACAGGATCACAGGTGAAACATTGCCTCGGAAGACGCACAAGTCTATATCCTCGCTTTGCACCTGGACCTAAGTATTTGATTACCTGTGTAATACTTACAATTGCATATTCTTTAACCACTAACCCTTTCCAACGCCCGCCAACAATCTCTTAGAACATCATCATTATTTTTTATCAAACAAAGGTTTTATCTACATTTCTCTTTTATATGAATGTCATAACTTTTAAATTAAACATAAGTTGTATTTTTTATAATTTGCAGATATATCCAAACAAAACATCTTGTTATAGCCCTTTTTAACCCTCACAGTTTAAATTAATTAAAAGAAATTTTAATTACTTACCTGTTTTAGAGAGGCTTTACCCGGATAAACCCTTTCACTCCCGGGGCTCATCTATGGTAATTTAAACCAACAACCCTATATTGTATAATTACTTATAACAAGATTGTCATGTTGTATATAGAAACGCATCTATAAATAATATTGCGCATGATTAATCTGTGTCATTGCATCGCCATATGTAATGTACTTTGTACAAATTGAAGACAAATAAATAAAACTATGTAATAGATTAAGAGCTAAGTTAAAGCAAGATTGAGTAGTTCAAAAACGTCTAAAATCGAGAGAGAAATCCAACAACCCTGAAAAGGAATTCGGCAGCCCGTTGCCATCTGGTCCAAAGGGATGCAGAATGCCCCAGACGTTCAAAGTTCAAATTCGCAGATGTCTCCCCCCCCTCCTCGGGAATGGTATATAAACACCTCGGTTTTAGCCGACAATAGATAGTTAGTACGCAGTTAGTCAGCAGTCACCCCTTTCACCGTCGGTCGTAGCCAGGACCACCTCATCACCATGTAAAACAGTAAGAAATACTCTAAATCTCCAGCTTGCTTAGCTCAACTCCTATCTGTTCATGGAACTTTCCTACTACAGCTGTGTCTCTTCGTTTTGTGTGTGTGGTTCCCAAGCTTTCCACTCTGCCTCGACCACGACTGCCTGTACTCTGTGAAAACTGTTAAAGGTCTTCCAAAGTGCAGAGAGGTACTGGAAAACTCTCCACGCCCTGACTGTCCCTCTCGGCTACTACAGGTTTGACCACCGGTTACCACAGCTTATAGCGAGAGTCGACAGGATCTTTATCACATCTAAGTCGACAGGATTCTACAAGAGGCTACCAGACCTCAACTTATTATATATATATTATCTTATAGTTTCTTGGATTGTAGCCTGTTGAAGGACGTCATAGTATGAAAGCTTGCCGATTATACAGAACAAATAAAAGAAACACGTCGACGAAAACCTTTAATTCTTCTTCAAGATGATGTCTGGCGATTCCTTCTCTTGTGTAATTATATTTTTATTTATTTAATTCAAAAGGCAATTTTTTTTATTCATATTGTGAATAAAATATTAATAGAAAGCAATACCGCGCCATCTATATATTGGAAATTGAATCATTTGAGCGCGAATGTGTTTTTTATATACAAAATATATTCCCTCTTTCTCCTACTTTTCTTCCTGCGATGAAAAAATATTAGGAAGACTTGGGTCATCACCTCCCCAGCGGTTTTACCAATTTAATCTATCAAATTAACGCTGTCATAAAACGCTAATAGCAAACAACTATATTATGTGGCCGAAAAAATATTTTTAAAATAGAAACCCTTTGGCCTTTAAGGCTTATTGTTCACAAACCTAAATCTCGGATAAGCGTCGATAAAACGTTAATAGCAAACAAACTAATATATTATGGCCGAAATAATATTTCTTAAATGGAATCCCCTTGACCTTCAAGGCTTATTGTTCACAGACCTAAATCTCAGATAAGCGTCGATAAAAAGTTAATAGCAAACAAACTAATATATTATGGCCGAAATAATATTTCTTAAATAGAATCCCCATGACCTTTAAGGTTTAATGTTCACAAACCTAAATCTCAGATAAGCGTCGATAAAACGTTAATAGCAAACAAACTAATATATTATGGCCGAAATAATATTTCTTAAATAGAATCCCCTCGACCTTTAAGGCTTATTGTTCACAAACCTAAATCTCAGATAAGCGTCGATAAAACGTTAATAGCAAACAAACTAATATATTATGGCCGAAATAATATTTCTTAAATAGAATCCCCTCGACCTTTAAGGCTTATTGTTCACAAAGCTAAATCTCAGATAAGCGTCGATAAAACGCTAATAGCAAACAAACTAATATATTATATGGCCGAAATGATATTTCTTAAATAGAAACCCCTCGACCTTTAAGGCTTATTGTTCACAAAGCTAAATCTCAGATAAACGTCGATAAAACGTTAATAGCAAACAAATTAATATTATATGGCCAAAATAATATTTCTTAAATAGAAGGCCTATGAACTTTAAGGCTCAATGTTCTTTGTGAACATCTGTTTATTATATGATCTACACTCAGATTTTATTGTAATTAAACCATTTCGATAATTTAATTAAAATACCTTATATCTTATTAAATCGGTTAATATTCAAATACATTTGAAGATATTCAGCAACAATATGCTTCATTTTTAAATTTAAAAAGTAGTTAAAAGCTAGATATAAATTGAAAATAATAGTTAGAAATTTTTATAAAATAATATGTAATCTTTGTAATTATTATTATTATATTGCTTTATTTATTTATTTTGATTATAATTTCATTAATATATATTTATTTCTCTTCAAGATCATAGTCTTTGACGAGTTTAATATTTGTTTTTGACTCGTGCTTTAGATGTTGTACTAAATCCGAAAAATCACGTGAGAACGCCCTTGCAACCTCAGAACAATTTTTAACGCCTTGCTAAATGATTTATTTTTATTTATTTCTCCTGACGAAGACAAAATATTTTTTTCGAAACGTTGAGAAAATAAAAAAACTTCAACTGGTCGAAGTATCTATTTTTCATAAAAATATTCATTGAGTATATGTAATATATAGAAATAAATGAGGGGGGAATATTTATGCAAATATGAATATTGATTAAAATAAATATCCTATATTTATATATTCACATATATTTTATTTGAAAAAAAAATAGATACTTCGAACAGTTGAAGTTTTTTTATTTTCTCAACGTTTCGAAAAAAATATTTTGTCTTCGTCAGGAGAAATAAATAAAAATAAATCATTTATATTTATATATTCACATATATTTTATTTGAAAAAAAAATCAAAATTGTTGTTAAACTATTCCTTTGGGGGAATAAATGAAATATTTTAAGAATAATATATGAAGCATCGAGATGAGTAATATGCTAAACTAAACGTGAATATTTATTTCCTATTAAACTGAATATATATGTATATATGGGGGGGAGTATGTACCCTAAAATGACATGTTTGGCCGCGGCAAATAGAATATTTATTTTCCCCTCGCCACTACATCAATCTACTCCTGTAATGAGACTTCCATTGATCTGTGTTGGAAACTAATTTTTGGCCCAACCACCTTCCTGTGGATATATTCACATCTGTGTATTCCTCCTTCTTTAAAGGTCACCTATAGCTGATGGTTAATACGTATATACAGATTACAAATTTAAATGGGGGGGTCGATGGAAGGATGGTTTAAACCATTGGTTTTATTTTTTTATTTATATATATATATATATATATATATATATATATATATGGGGTAATTTAAACCAAAAGCCTCATGCCCCCCCACTCGCTTTTTCGTTTTTGTAACTATTGTGTTGGAGCGGGTCGCTCCTTAAATAAATGCATATATTAGTTAATAACTAAATGAAATCCTCTCTATCTTTTTCCCAGTAAGAGACGCCTACGGAAGCCAACAGTACATAGACAGATAAAGCACATAGGCTATAGGTATTAACTAATATATACATTTATTCAAGGCGCCAATTTATAATTGTAACAAATAGTATTTGAATCAAAACATTCAATCGGGTAAAACACGGGCGTTGCCCGGGTCATTCGGTTAGTGTTGTATAATATAAACACATCTGCAAATGATTATACGCATGATTGGCATGTGTCATTACATCATCATATGTAATTTACTTTGTACAAACTGAGGATAAATAAATAAAACTATGTACTAGATTAAGAGGTAGCTGAATCAAAAGATTGAGATAGAAGTACAACAGGGCCAGAAATAAACAGTCACTTCACCATCAGCGGAAGCCCTCGTCAGTTGTGTCCAAGGTCCACCTCATCGACCATGTAGACCAGTAAGAACTCTTCTATCTCCATCTTTCGCTGCTTAGCTCGACCTTTGTTTGTTCGCGGAACTTTCTTAGTACAACTGTGTCTCTTCGTTTTTTTGTGTGGAAATCCCCAAGTCTTCCACTTTGCCTCGACCACGACTGCCTGTACTCTGTAAGAACTGTTGAAGATCTTCCAAGGTGCAGAGAGGTACTGGAAAACTCTCCACATCCTGACTGTTCCTCTCGGTTAACACAGTATAGCGAGAGTCGAAAAGGTCTCACAGCATAGCTTAAGTCGTAAATATTCAACAACGACAGGATTCTACATATATTTATATTTATTCTATGTATATCTTATTCTATTATGATTAATAAAAATACGGTATAATAAAGGAAGTATTAAAGTACGAATTCTTCTTTCACATATAAAACAAACTTCTACTATCCTTACTACGATGAAAATATATTGGGAGGGCTTGGCTCATCAGTGGTGAATCCTCCCAGCGGTTACGTCAATTTAATCTACCAGACCGCTTCTTAGAGCTCTAATACTATATTGGATCATTCTGCTTTTATATATGCTACACTGAAGGATGGAATGTCAGAAATGATATTTAAGCAAACAATTGACATACTTTTAGGACAGTAGAATTATATATTACGATGCACTAGCGCGCCATCTGTTATCAAATTACAAAACTATTTTAGAGGCGTAATATTCTTTTTAAAATAAAACAATTTCTACTGTCCTTACTGCAATGGAAAAATTAAAGGGAGGGCCTGGCTCATCAGTGGTGAACCCTCCCAGCGGTTTCGCCAGTTTAATCTACCATACCGCTGATATATTGCATTTTTGGAACTTCCTTTTATAGTGATACAGAATTATATATAAATATTTGTATCAAGCGATGCTCTTCCGTACACAATAAGAACAAAGCCAGTTAGGAATAAATTGATTATGAATCAATAACGCACCATCTATACATTAGAAATGAAAGTATTGAAACACAAATTTTATGTAAGCAATAGTTCCAGAAATTATTTGAAAAAGTAAAAATAGATATCAGGTAAAAATGTTTCTTTTAATTTTGAATTTGCAAGCTTTCGACTAAATATACTGTTCTTCAGCGGGCTGATATTAGAGATTGTACATAGAATATCAACCCGCTGAAGAACAGTATATTTGCTTTAAAACTTTTAAATTTTAAATTAAAAGAAACTTTTACCTGATTTTTATTATTACTTTTTCAACTAATTTTGTATATATAAAACAATCTTGCTTTATTGTTTTCATTTATTATGTATAGATGACGTGTTATATTGTCTTATAATCAAGAAACGATATATAATATTTTTATTCCTAGTATACATATACTAAGCCATGGTAATCTTGGTGGGTAGAATTTGGCGACTGCCTTTACAGTAAATATACCACTTATATACAGAGGTGAAATGAAATTCGACTTTTGCATTTACAAGTATGCCAGAGACCCGTAGGATAACTTCTATTCGGCTGAATTGTATTTTTCAAGAATAAGTGTGGTCGATGTATCGATATAAGCCAAATTGTCACTGTTAGTGATGAGGAGTCGTATAACCATGATAAGCATCTTTATCGATATCCTACACTGGTTATAAAGATAGAAAATAATTTACAATAATTTATAAAAAAAAAAAAAAACCTTTAAAAACACCTTCTGGAGATTTAGCAACCCACTGCAGACGCTGAGAACTCTTACAGAAAAGAAAAATATAGCAATAGAACTCTATAATTTCTGTAGATCAATTGTAAATAAATTCATACGCAAAAAAGGTAGTGAGGAAAGTTTTAGAACAGATGTGTAAGTAAATTCCTTTTCAAACAAAGGCTCACGTGCACATGGGGAAAGGGAGGAAAAATTACTGTGTTATTTTGTTGTTGTATGGCGAATCCATACAGGGCAATGGGCCCTAATAAAAGCATTTTTGTTGTTGTTGTTGTTGATTTATTGACAAGAGACCAGTAGGGCTAATTAAATTCACGCTAAGATTGACTCTAATCAGTGATAAATTATTCATTGCGAATATAATAACTACACAATTCGAAGATGAGTGAATTTTTGAATCATAATTTAACTGAATATTTTCAAAGTTAAATATCTTAGAATCCCAAAATATGAATTATTGCGAAACCCACCAACAAAAATAGTTAATTATTAAAAAAAAAACATTAATCTTTTATATTTTGAGTATCGTTATTTGAAACTGATTAGTAGAATTGCTGTAGATTAGAGAATAGGTTTGGTGCTTGTATCGTTTTTCAATTGGAAAAAAATATCTAATATGAGATATACTATATACAGTTACGAGCGTCTTTCCTCATCTCCTAATCAGTCATCTCTCTCTCTCTGTCACCGTTTGCTTTTTTTTTTTTTGGAATGGCACCCTCCTATTGGTTGGCTACGGTCACGCCACCTTTGTCCCCCCCCCCCCCCCCACTCGCTATTTATGTAACTATTGTGTTGGAGCGGGTCGCTCCCTAAATAAATGCATATATTAGATAATAACCAAATGGAATCCTCTCTTTCTTTTTCCCAGTAAGAGACGCCTAAGGAAGCCAACAGTACATAGACAGATAAAGCACATAGGCTATAGTTATTAACTAACATATGCAATTAATTAAGGCGCCAATTTATAATTGTAACAAATAGTATTTGAATCAAAACATTCAATCGGGTAAAACACGGGCGTTGCCCGGGTCATTCGGCTAAAGGCTAGTTATATTATAGGCGTAAATATTTTTATACATTTGACTTTATGCTTCAGAGTTCTGACTCATTAAATTTGCTGATTGATCAAATTTTTAAACTTCGAAAACCTCACTCAGATATCATGGAAAAGAGCGTTGGTATCAGAGAGTCCATGATGTGACTCCAATTCTATAAAATATCAAAAGACAGTTTTCAAAATCTCATTAATTCACCAAAGACATTTAGTTTGCCATTTGCCAAATTTATTGACTTTATTCCACAAGTTGCGAAGAAAATCAATGAAGAATTTAAGTGACTTTGCGTTTATTTGACCAAAGAGAGTTTCTATTTCCCTCTATATATACCAATAGATTTTTATCTCCACTTTCATTTTTATAGCTCTAAGTTAATATTTTCTAACAAATTCATAAATCAAAAATAAAAATGACATATCCTGACCAGGAGCACATGTGCTTTACAGAAGGCAGAACGCCATCTGGTTTGACAGAAATCAACTAAACATTGATTTAGCCTGTTCCCTGATATTTGGCCAACTCAATTTCTTGATAAATCAAGAAAAGCCATCCACGAACGCGTTTCGCGCTTTTTATCGCTCCTCAGCGTGGTGTAGGCTGTACCACTGCGACCAAAAATATTTTTTGCTCCCAGAGGCTTCTTGAAAAACCAAGGAATGGGTATATATGAGTGTAAATTCATAAATATAAAATGTTGTACATGTTATAAAATGTTGAATTTGCAATATCGGAGTGGCATAAATAAATATAATTAGGTATCAACATAAACTTTTCTAGAATCTTTATTTACAACGTTTCAATGATATGTGCTACCATTTTCAAATTAATAAACCTCACAATATCTGGTAAAAGTGGCAATTATAGAATATATGAGCGATGTAATACTCTGTTGTAATATATATATTGTTGTAGTATTGTCTATCAGAGAAACTATTATAGACGCGTATGATTCTTTTAAAAATAAACACTTAATACTGCCCTAACTGCGATCTAAAAATTAATGGGAGGGCCTGGTTCATCTGTACGAAATCTCCTAACGGTTTTGTCAGTTTTATCTACCATATAAATGTTCCTAATAAATTGATGTTTGCGTAAGATCGATTGCTCGAAACATTTCATATTTATATAATTTATAGATGGTAATTTTGCCGGGAGAAAATTGATCTAAAGAGACAAAGGTCGCCTCTCCCGTCAAAATAGACGTCAAACCAGACGCCATCTATTGACCGTCACCGCAAACTAGCGGTCTCGGGTCGGTGACAAAGCCACAACACAAGCTTTGGCAAACTGAAAAGCGTCCACCTAGAGACCATGGTTTCGGGCTAATGGCCCTCGTCAGTCTAGGGCGGACTTTATTCCATGAGATCCACACGGGATCTAATGGAATCTTGACAATCTGCCAAAGAGGTGTTTAGCTGGCAATGTGGCTGGACCAAATCTATGGCTAAAATATAGATGGAAATTTATAGTTGTATGAATTTTACTGTTCTCAAAATTTATGTCCATAGTTCTGTTCCTCGTCGCACAGGCGGGCATTTATTTTGGAGCTAAGTCGACCTGCCACTGAGTAGTGATCCCAGTCTTAATGACAAAAGCAGACGCATTCTACTTCACCCAGTCATGATGGTTGTCAAACAGACACCATCAACAAGCTCTACAAGTTTGATACCCTAATATGATTGAGTGGAGATAACAAAGAAGAAGATGTCCATAGTTAATCTAAAATACCCATTCCAAGAGTCTAGCATCAGTATCACTATAAAAGTAAGTTCCAAAAATTCAATATAACAGCGGTATGGGAGATTAAACTGTCGAAACCGCGGGGAGGGTTCACATGTGATGAGCCAGGCTCTCCCACTAATTTTCCCATTGCAGAGAGGGCAGTAGATATTGTTTAATTTATAAAAGAATCATATGTGGCTAAAATTATATATTATAACATATTGATGTGTATCAACAACAAACTCAGAGCCACATATTGTTGACACACATTAAATATGTTATAATACCTTGATAAAGGTTGGCGTTAAGCCAACTGAAATATTGGTAAAATAAATGATATTTTGATCCAATATATGCATTTTTAATTAAATATTTATTTATGAATTGCTCTATTTACAAAACATGTAAATATAAAATGGCGTATTTTTTAAAGAAAAAAACTTCTTTCAAAGATCCTGGTACACTCTTTTTATATATATATTCATTGAATGTCCTTTCGGCTCAAAATATGCAAATATATAAAAATGGAATGATTTTATATCAATATTAAAGCAATTATATGCAAGGAATATTCTCTCTTTAAAATTTTGATCTTCAATCTAATATTTTCTCTATTGGATATATATAATATAGCCACGCTCAATAAATTAAAACAGCAAGTAGGTAAACAGCGTGGTAAGTTTCTTTATTGGGAACTACGAGCTTTCGGACATCAGCTGCCCTTCATCAGGTACAATGGGTGGTTGGAAAAAGTGAACAAATACATACATGCAGTAAATTAGCATAAGAGAAAGCTAACTAACATCTGTTTAAAATAATTAAGAAATTTACATAGGAACTAAAGATAAAAGTACGAAATTTCTAAACGTGTCCAACTCCATCCCTAGTTTTAATAGAAAAATAGACCTCCCCCCTCAATATACTGCTTTTTCTAAACTTGGCCACTGACATCTTATTTCGCTTCCTTCCTTCATTGTGCCTAGATGCCTACGCTTTTCTTGTCTTCCCATCCTTTTTTCTCGTGTTTTACCTTTTATTCCGTCATATACAGATTTTTAGTCTATTTTTAGAAATTTCGTATTTTTTAGAAATTTCGTACTTTTATCTTTAGTTCCTATGTAAATTTCTTAATTATTTTAAACGGATGTTAGTTAGCTTTATCTTATGCTAATTTACTGCATGTATGTATTGGTTCACTTTTTCCAACCACCCATTGTACCTGATGAAGGGCAGCTGATGTCCGAAAGCTCGTAGTTCCCAATAAAGAAACTTACCACGCTGTTTACCTACTTACTATTGGATATATTTATATTATATATTTAAAAAATGACACGTATAAGTTAAATACAGAATAAATATAAATATGAATAAATGAGATTATATAATGATAAATATATGAATAAATAGATATAAATATTAAAAACTAAAGAAAAAAATAAAAGATAAAAAGATAAGGTGTTGAAATCAATATTAAAAATGGCATATCCTGACCAATAAATCAATACCCATTTCTTGTTTTTTCGGGAAGCCATTGGGACCAAAAAATATTTTTTGGTCGCAGTGGTTCAGCCTACTCCACGCTGACGAGCGCCAAAAGCGCGAAACGCGTTCGTGGATGGCTTTTCTTGATTTATCAAGAAAATGGGTTGGCCAAATATCAGGGAACAGGCTAAATCAATGTTTAGTTGATTTCTGTTCCACCAGATGGCGCTCTGCCTTCTGTAAAGCACATGTGCTCCTGGTCAGGATATGCCATTTTTAATATAGATATATATATATATAAAACAATTGATAAATATACATATATATATATATACAATGTCTTCATTGATGGCGCCCACCGCGGGAATGACTCCGCCACCGATGGACTGAGAGAGAGAGATTGAGATTGAAACTACTTTATTTCAAATTACATATAAGATTATATAAGGTTAAATACAGAATAAATACATAAAAAATATAAATATGATTATAAATTGATAAATTATGAATAAATAGATAAAAATAATTGATAAATATAACATATATATATATATATATCTTACTCTATTTTTATTAATAAAGATACGGTATAATAAAGGAAGTATTAAAGCACGAATTCTTATTTTACATATAAAACAAACTTCTACTGTCCTTACTACGATGAAAATATATTGGGAGGGCTTGGGCCATTAGTGGTGAACCCTCCCAGCGGTTTCGCCAATTTAATCCACCAGACCGTTTCTTAAGAGCTCTAATACTGTATTGGATCATTTTGCTTTTATATGCTACACTGAAGGGTGGAATCTTAGAAATGGTATTAAAGCAAACTAGAGACATATGCTTTTAGAACAGTAGAATTACATATAAATATTTTTATCGAGCAATGCTCTTCCGTACACAATAAGGACAAGGTAAGATAGGTATAAATTGAGTATGAGTGATTAACGCACCATCTATACATTAGAAATGAAAGTATTGAAACAAAAATTTTATGTAAGCAATAATTACCCAGAAATTATTTGAAAAAGTAAAAATAAATATCAGGTAAAAATGTTTCTTTTAATTTTGAATTTGCAAGCTTTCGAGTAAATATTCTGTTCTTCAACGGGCTGATATTAGAGATTGTACATAGAATATCAGCCCGTTAAAGAACAGTATATTTGCTCGAAAGATTCCAAATTTTAAATTAAAAGAAACTTTTTACCTGATTTTTATTATTACTTTCTCAACTAATTTTGTATATATAAAACATTCTTGCTTTATTGGTTTCATCCATTATGTATAGATGGCGTGTTATATTGTCTTATAATCAAGAAACGATATATAATATCTCTATTCCTAGTATACATATACTAAGCCATGGTAATCTTGGTGGGTAGAATTTGGCGACTGCCTTTACAGTAAATATACCTCTTATATACACAGGTGAAATAAAATTCGACTTTTGAATTTACAAGTATGCCAGAGACCCGTATGATAACGTATCTTTCTGTTGAACTGTACTTTTTCAAGAATAAGTGTGGTCGATGTATCTATATAAGAGCTTATCCAAAATATTCTAGGTGTAAATATGAGTATTAAGGTTCTCTACTTGCATAGTCACCTGAACAAATTCCCTGATAATCTCGGGGCATATAGTGATGAACAAGGCGAGCGATTCCATCAAGACATGAAAGTGATGGAAGACAGATATCAAGGTGTCTGGGACTGCCACATGATGGATGATAACTTCTGGAATCTGTCTCTGCAGGAATACCCTTATAAAAGAGATTCAAAAAGGTTGAGATTCATGAAGGATTAACTCTATCAATTCACATTTTTGTATAGATTCGGTTTTCTTATACTACAGTAAATAAAGTACCTTTTGGTATGACCATCTCAGTTTTGATTTTTGTTCAATGTTTTTCGTACCGCTTATATGGATTGATGTACCACATTGTGGCCTAAATATGTATATGTTGATATATCTATTGATGAGATACATAAAAACTAACATTATATTCGTGATCAGAACCTCAAATTAAGTCAGAAACTATTGCATTATCAAAAGGATATTTTTCAGTGTAGACCAGTGTTATTTATATTGTATGATCACGACTTTTTGTTTTATATTTGATGATAAATTTAAATATTAATACATTATTTATATACAATTATATTTAATATAATTAAATTTAAAATATAATAATATTCATATATAAAATTTTTTATATATATTTAAAAACTATGTACATAAAATAGATTAAATATTTACATGCAAATATCCACATAGGATATAGCGTGATTTTGTAATAAATGAATAAATAAATAAATAATATTCATTATATACTAGCGGATGTACCCGGCTTCGCCCGGGTTTTACCCGAGTAAAGGTTTTTCTAACGAAAATTTGTTAAAACAATTCTCTCTAAACTTATAAAAAAAAATAATAGATATATTTTGATAATTTGAAAACTCGTAAATTTGAATCTCTCGATAAAGTGAACATTTATTTCCCGGTCCCTGTGTGCCGTGTCATCCTGAATTTTGTCTTTCCTAATTTTCTACATTACAAAATCATCGTTTTATCTAGTGAACATTTTTTCCCGGTCCCTTGAAAAAATACTCGATAAGTTGAATAAAATCAATATTAATTGGTTTCCCTCGGTAATTGGAAGTTAAAGGAATAGTATCTTTGCCTTGGAATTGTATCGCTATTCTTGTCTCAAATAAATTGCCGTGTCATCCTAAGATAATCTTACTTTTGATAAATAATCTTTAAGATAATAAACTTAGTGATAATAAAACTTATAGATAAAAAACTTGTTAACATCGTCGCAATGGTGGAGCTGCTTGCGAGTTAAATCTACAAATCTGCAAAAATCTCTAAGGATATTTAAGATATTCAAGAAATTATTTTTCAGAAACCTTCCCAGTACTATACTAAATAACTTCCCAAAGTTTCATGGCGTTCCAATGAGTGGTTTGGTCAGGCATAAAGGACAGACAGACACACATACATTCATTTATATATATATATATATATATATATAGAGATTAAATTCAATTTTTTATATAATATATCTTTAAATGAAAATTTAATATATTGCTTTTTTGAAAATTATTTTGTAACTATAATTATATTCAAGTAAACACATAATTATAGAATCCACCGTACATAAGTTAGCGTATTACTGAAAAGACGAGTGGAATCAGCCGCTTTCTAGTCTTCGCTTTCCTCATCCAAATGGACCACAACATTCGGCGTTTCTATTAATCTCCTCCGAACGGTGACTGCGACCTAAGCTAAATATATTCTAAGCAACATATGCGTGTAAACAACACACACCGCAAACAACGAATGTATACGAGGTGTGTTCAAAAAGTATCGCGAATTTTGAATTTTCGCGGGTTACGTATATTCGAATTTCGATCTTTTTGTGGCTTTATGTTGGTACTCATGTCTCTCACTTATGCCGACAAGCTCGGCCATTTTGAATGTTCACTTAATTGTTAACAGCTGCTTTGCTTGCAGGTGTTTTGGATCGTCTTCGATTTTTACCGATTAAAAAAAATGGATCAAAGAACCTGTATCATATTTTGTGTGAAAAACGAAATTAAGTGCGCGGATGCATTCCGAATGTTGACTGTGGCATACGGAGACGCTACCTTAGACCGAAGCAACGTTTATCGGTGGTACAAAATGTTCTCAGAAGGCCGAGAAGATGTGAACGACGAAGAGCGTGCCGGACGCCCGAGCACTTCAACAACAGACGAAAAAATTAATGAAGTGGAGAAAATGATATTGGCCAATCGTCGAATCACCGTTAGAGAAGTTGCTGAGGACCTAAACATATAGATTGGTTCGTTGCCATTCGATTTTTATCAATGATTTGGGCATGAGACGGGTCGCCGCGAAATTCGTACCAAAATTGCTCAATTGCGACCAAAAACAGCATCGCATGAACATTGCTAATGAGATGTTGGGACACTGTTCGCGACAACCTTAATTTGCTCCAGAGGGTCATAACTGGTGACGAAGCGTGGGTTTATGGTTATGACGTGGAAATCAAAGCTCAATCATCTCAATGGAAGCTGCCGCACGAACCAAGACCGAAAAAAGCGCGCCAAGTTCGGTCGAAATGTGAAAGTTTTGCTGACAGTTTTCTTCGATTGCAGGGGGCGTGATGCATCATGAGTTCTGCCACAGGGTAGAACGGTCAATAAGGAATATTACCTGCAAGTTATGCGCAATTTGCGCGAAGCAATCCGCCAGAAACGCCCGGATTTGTGGAAGAACAAAAATTGGCTTTTGCCACCACGATAACGCCCCTGCTCACACATCGTTGCTTGTGCGCGACTTTTTGGCCAAAACCAACACACTAATGATGCCGCAGCCACCGTATTCCCCAGATCTGGCCCCCTGTGACTTTCACTTGTACCCTTAACTGAAGAGGCCCATGAAAGGACGACGTTACGCTACGCTTGACGAGATAAAGACGGCATCGAAGGGGGAGCTGAAAAAGATTTTTGAAGCGCTTCGAAGATTGGAAAAAACGTTGGCACAAGGGTATAATATCTCATGGGGATTACTTTGAAGGGAACAAAATAGGTATTCATGAATAAATAAATAATTTTTGAAAAAACACAAAAGTCGCGATACTTTTTGAACACACCTCGTACATCAACTAGTAACTTCCCATTAATATTTAAACAATATAAATCTTGATATGGGACCAATAATAGAAAATTGACATGTCTTCAATTATTGTTATTCTCTCAAATAAAAGACCCTTCGGCCAGTAAATCTTTTATTGTCTCGACGTTTCGACAAAATTATTTTTTGTAGCACAGAACCCAACAGCCTCTAAGTCCGACGTATATCCAGTGGCACAGAATCCACCGTACATAGGTTAGCGTATCACTGAAAAGACGAGTGTGGAATCAGCCGCCTCAGGATAATAAAAAGATTTACAGGCCGAAGTATCTTTAATTTGAAGAACTATGAATGCTGGCCAGGCAGCCTCTATCTTAACGTTAGTCTTCAATTATATTATAGGCGTAATTATTTTTATACATTTGACTTTGTACTTCAGAGTTTATATTGAATAAATTTGTTGATTAATCAGATTTTTAAAATTTCGAAAAACATAATGAGATATCATGCCAAATCATTGGTATCAGAGTCCATGATTTGACTCCAATTCTATAAAATATCAAAAGACAGTTTTCAAAATCTCATTAATTCACCAAAAGACATTTAGTTTGCCATTGACAAATTAATTGACTTTATTCCACAAGTTGCGAAGAAAATCATTGGAGAACTTAAGTGACTATGCGTTTATTTGACCAAGAGAGTTTATATTTCCCTTACCATATATATTTTATCTCTACTTTCATTTTATAGCTCTAAGTTAATATTTTCTAACAAATTCATAAATCAAAAATAAAAATGACATATCCTGACCAGGAGCACATGTGCTTTACAGAAGGCAGAACGCCATCTGGTGGGACAGAAATCAACTAAACATTGATTTAGCCTGTTCCGTGATATTTGGCCAACCCCAATTTCTTGATAAATCAAGAAAAGCCATCCACGAAGGGGTTTCGCGCTTTTTATCGCTCGTCAGCGTGGAGTAGGCTGTACCACTGCGACCAAAAATATTTTTTGGTTATAATATGGTTAAATATGTTATAATACCTTGATAAAGGTTGGCGTTCAGCCAATTGAAATATTGTAAAATAAATTATATTTTGATCAATATATGCATTTTTAATTAAATATTTATTTATGAATTCTCTAACAAAAAATATGGAAATGTGATAAATTATTTGATCCAATATATGCATTTTTTATTAGATTTATTATGATTGCTCTATTTACAAAATTTTAAATATAAAAATGGCGTTTTTTTT